>OY821517.1:314989973-315009973 GCA_963682025.1 Cordilura impudica | reverse complement strand
TTCATAACTCGTGACGCCTTTAACCGATTTTAACGATTTTAGCAAACGCTATGTGTGTGTTTAATAAATTTGTTAATGTGTTTGTAATGAGTTTGTTATATTCATTAATAACTAGTAGATTCCAGCCCTCGAAATTCGAGCGCAAATTCTAGGAAATTTTATTTTTTCATTAAATAAAGACCCTAAAAGTATGCTTATCAATTATAGCCAATTCACAAATCAACACAAAAAACAAACTCATTTTTATTACAAACACATTAACAAATTTAATAAACACACAAATAGCATTCTATAATTTTATGTACATATGTGTTAGTAGCAACTTTAAATGCAATTTACTCAAAATAAAGGAAAAAATTTAAAAATCTGTAAATTTGCAAAACGGCTAAAAAGAAATACCTTTCAAATAATATACATATGGTCAAAATCGGGATAAAACGGTAGAACAAAACATCGGTCACAAGAAACCGCCTAGCCTATTAATATTATAGATAATAATAAACCAAACAAGTGTTGGTTTGTGAATTGGCTAAGTTGAAAAATAAAGATGCCTAGAAATTGCACTCGAATTTAGAGCGCTGTAATCATATAGTAAGTGATTAAACCAATCATAGAAATAACAGATGTCATCCAAGGAGACTTAGAATTATTCTAATTAACGGGCCATACAAATTTGTTGAAGCATCGGGGTTACTTAGTCTTTCCAATCACAAAAAGCTTAAGTTTATGGGATCCAGACGCATTTCAGCAACAAATAAAAGTAAATCACTGTTTCTCCATCTTAACACTTGCAGCAGCAGTTTTCTCCAATGATGATACATAAGTTTTTCCCGGTAATTGTTTCCAAACGAACCGGATTTATCAGCGTTGTATAGCTGGTTGTCGCATAAGCCGATTTCATTCATTTCGGTAAATCTATTTATATAAAATAAGGTTTCAACACAAACAAAAGATTTTAGCTATAATTCTGGGATTCCCTAAATAAAAAATAGTGTAAAAGAAAAACAAAAAATCCTTCAAAAATTTTTCACGTCTTAGAGTAGTGTCCGAGTAGTACACATTTTCGGGTGTTCAAGTTTTTGCGTGTTAATTGTATTCAATACCAATTTGCTCATTTTAAACATTCAGTTATTTTGGGCGGAAAGTAAATTTTTGAGGTGACTGATTTTGGTTTATAAAAAAATTTAAGTTTTTTTTTTTTGTTCTTTGATAAACAAAAGAATCCGGAATCCGAATTCTTATAAGCCAAAAGTTATTTGACAATTCAATCAGAAAGTTTATGAAAAAAAATTTTTCCGAGTCATACCGAAAAAATCTGAAATTTTTTTTTTTTTTTTCAACAAAACCTCTCATTTTTCTACTGAAAATTGCCAGCCTACTGAAGAAAATTATTTACGTTTAAATTGCTGGCCATCTCAATAACTCCAGAAATAGGAAACGTATGGCCTGGAACTTAAAACCGTTAGAAGATACCTTCCTTTCCGTACATTGATGTGCGATTCATTATTAAATAAACATTTCATCTCAATTCTCTAATCTTTAATAAAAATGTTCGCTGTGATTTCTGACAGCATCGAGTTGGTAGTAGTCGGTGGTCACATACATACAAATAACACATGCTTATGGCCCACTTGAAAACATCATTTGCAGTGCGTGCTTGAATATATTTTAAAGGGTTTTAAACCATTTTCGTTTTTCGTTTTAGTTTTTTTTTTTTTTTTGATTTTATTATTTTTTTTTTTTTTGTCATACCGGGTTTTATATTTCATTTACGATGTGGTATTTGTCTGTATCGTTAAATGCTGTATTAAATGTTTATTTGTATAAACTTTATTCATATATCCCCTTTCAATCAGTACCCTGCCTTCCCCCCCCAAATAATGCCTCTGATTGCATTAACCCATTGAATAAAAAAAATTTTATATTTTTTAAATTTTTTGGAAAAAAAATTGTTGAATTAATTTATGAAAAGTTGACCTATTCTCCTCCAAATTTTTTTTTTAGGAAAAGTTACTTTCTGAAAAATTCTTTGAAGGATGTACTACACAAGAAATCAAAATTAGAAAAATAATAATAACAAATAAAAAACAAAAGTTAAATAAATAAAATAAAAAATATTAAGTAAAATAAAAAAGTAAAGAAAAATTAAATAAAATATTATTAATTAATTAAAATATATTTCATTTTATTATTTGTTATACAAACAAAAAATCTTATTTTCGATCTTTATAATTTTAATGATTAAATTAGAAATTAATCAGGCGCCCAAATCACCGCTTTCAATATCGAGTATTATCAATGGAAATTTCATATTTTGGTTTATTATTTAGAGAAGACGGACAAACATCACTTTCACTCGTTTCACTTTTACTCTTAACTAGGGGCCGTAATTCATTAACTGTGTCATTAGCGTGACAGCCATTTTTTTTTTTAATTTCAATACGGATTATTGTGATACTGGATCTTAAACTTTAGTGCGTAAAATTTGAGCCAAATCGTACAATGTTTTCTGGACGCGCATTGAGTTCAAATTTCAAATATGAATTTAATATGTAACAATTATCAAAAAAAAAAAAAAATTTTTTTTTTCAAAAAAATTTTGATAAAAATAATAGCGTTTCAACTAAATTAATTGATAAATAATAATTTAGATTAAATTATCTTTCTAATAAAACAACAAAATCTATTATCGGTTGAAAAACAGCCAAGTTATATCAAGTTCCCCAGGCAATAAATGCGCCGCAGACCACTTGATTAAGAAAATCGAGCTCACATTTTTAAAGACATTGAAGTAATTTGCAACAACAACATTTTTGCATTCTCCTCATCCCTAAATGATCATATGTAAAGTATTTTGCATCTTGCCTATTGTTATACCGTTCTAAATTAATGTCAAAACGGTACGTATTTTGTAGCACTATTTCGAAATCTCTAATTTTACGTTTTCAAAAATTTTGTTCAAAAAATTTTTCGAAATCAACGATTGGACTTTAAGGCATAGATGTTCACACAATGCCCCGAGGGGCCGACTGCTTTTCGTAATTTTCACATACACGACACGAATGTTAACAAAACGAACTGCATAAGAAATAATAATTTCATTCAGTTGTATGCCGAATTTTCAACAAGCAGGTTGCGGCCGCTATATTTGTTAAAAAACAAAAACAAAACACACGCTTGAAATTGGAAATAAAAAAAAAAAAAACAGCCCAACTGAGTGGTTTTATGATTCTCTTTTTCAGCATTTTTAGTACACTGCGAATAATATTGTTGGTGTGTAAAAATTTTTTATTATTAATTTAAAATGTGGAAAGTAGAGTGTGAAAAAAAATTTTTATTTATATTAAATATATTTAGTGCCTTGTATGCAACCAGAAGCTAAAACGGATGAGTGCATACAGTTTTAAACGGCATTATGAATGATGTCACTTAGAATTGTGTAGCTTGTCAGGTGAGGACAGAGATAGACTTTTTATAAAATTAAAAAAGGACTTAGAATTAAAAAATTGTAGAGCCTTGAATGATTGCAAAATGAACAAAAATATCACAATGTGTAGCAAGATGAAGGCTTCATATATAGTTGCATTAAGGTTAGCAAAAAAAGGGCGGCCATTTTTTAAAGACATGTTTTTGTCAATTCTGCCTTTATTTGGTGAAGCAGGACAACAAATTGAAGCCATAGTTAGAGAATTGTCTCTATCTCTCGCTACAATAACCAGAAGAACTGAGGACATAGGTCGTTTTCTAAATAAATTAACAAATGAGCGAATTAGAAATGCGAAGCATATTTCCGTTTGTTTCAATGAAAGTGTGCACAATAACGACATTAGTCAAATGATAATTTGCATAAGATGTGTGGACAATGAATTCAATTCATTTGAAGAAATTTTAAAACTTGAGTCCTTTTACGGAAACGTAACAGGGGAAATTATTTTTAGCACCTTCAAAAGAAACGTTTTATCAATAATTGATAAAAAAAAAAAAAGCTTTCGGCCATCTGCACCGATATAGCCGCAGTTATGGTTGGCCGCACGAACGGTTTTGTTGGTCAATTAATAAAAGCAGGAATAAAGGTGCCTACTTTCCCCTGTATAATACATCAGCAAGCTTTATTTGCTAAAACTATTTTCTTAATGAAACCATGAAAACTGCACTTAAAATAATAAATCGACTAAAAGGAGGCCACAACGCACTTACACATAGGAAACTAGTAGGGTTTTTGAAAGAGGTAGATGCGTCCTATGGTGATGTATTGATGTTTACTGAGGTACGATGGTTAAGTCGTGGAAAATGTCTTGAGCGACTGTTTTGTCTCAGAGAGGAAATTTCAACATTTTTAAAAGATCAGGCGCTTCCGAAAGATATTGATTTATTAAATTCAATAACATCCTATGCTTTTTTGTTAGACCTGGCGTTTCTATCGGACATTACGAAAAATTAGAAAAATATATACATGATCTTAAACCGAACAATAAATAACAAATTAATAATTTAAATTTAGTGTTGGAGGGAAAAAACAAAAACATTTGCGATCTTTTTTTGCTGTAAAGGATTTCTCTACAAAGTTAGAAATTTTACGAAATCAGATGGAAAAGCAGGATTTGCAAAATTTTCCTAGAACTAACGAAATATTTCAAAAATGTTCAGATCAAGCAAAGCTAATTATATACAACGAATAAATAAAAAACTTGTAGAAAACTTTGGTAAAAGATTTCATGATATGTTAGAAATAGAATATGCGATCAATATATTTCAAAATCCTTTATCATGTCTGTTGGACGACGTTCCAGAAAATATAAAACAAGAGCTACTGTTAATGCGTGCGGACTTAACGCTTCCAACTAAATATGGAACATGTAGAAATTTAATATTAAATATTTATTCAATGTTTTCTACTACATACATATGCGAGCATACATTTTCGGCAATGACACATATAAAAAATAAATATAGAAATAAATTGACAAATAATCATTTGGAAACACTTCTAAAAATAAAATGCTACAATGATGATATTAACATGGAAGAACTTGTTGACTTCGTCAATTCTAATATATAACCTTTTTAATAGATTTCATTTAGACGATGTTTAATCATTCATACATGAATTAACTTTTTATTAAAAACAAAAATTCAAAAAAAATTCTAAAATTCAAATTCAAAAAAAAAAAAAAATCAAAATAAATTAAAAAGAAATATAAAAAATGTTCATCCATACTTGAATTCATATTTTTATTTACGCTTTTTATTTATTTTATTTACTTATTTATTTATTTATTATTATTTTATTTATTTTATTTTTATTTACGGCACGTAACTAGGGAACTATGGTCGACCGACAACAAATTCAAGAAATACAGAAATTCTGTTGAAAAATAAAGTGCGAAAAAACAAAACAAAAAAAAATTTTTTTCCATTTCATTTCATTTTTCATTTAGTGATTTTGTTCAGTGCATAGTACCAATACATCGCCTTTTTTTTGTAACATAACTAATACATTCTCATTTCTCTTTGTGGCCATCACTGCTTTAAGGTCTTATTAAAAAAATGTATATGATTCAAAATGCCAAATATAGTAGGTATGCTATTCTTAATTTGGCGAGGGCAGCGTTTTTATTTCAGCGGATTTGAAGAAAAATGCGAGTTTTCGTACTTTTCCAACTTTTAGGGTACATCTTTTTTGTATTTTCACATTTAAAATATCTTTTGTCAAAATTTATACTACTTGATATAAGTTCTCAATCTTGTAAATTAGGTTAAATTGAAACAGAGGGTCAAATTTAAGGAGATTTACTTTTTTTTAAAACAAAATATCGAAGTAATGTATACTAGCAGAATCCAGCGCTCGAAATTCGAGTGCAATTTCTAGGCAGCTTTATTTTTCAACTTAGCCAATTCCAAAACCAACAATTTTATGGTTTATTATTATTGTGAATGAATATAACAAACTCATGTGTAAAAAATTTAATAACACACACATAGCATATGTATAATTTTATGTATGTGTTAGTAGCAACTTTAAATGCAATTTGCTCAAAATAAAGGAAAAAATTTTAAAATCTGTAAAGCTGCAAAACGGCTAAGAAGAAATACCTTTCAAATAATATATGATTGCTCAAAATCGGGATAAGACTGTAGAACAAAACATCGGTCACAAGAAATCGCCTAGCCTATTAATATTATAGATTTTTGGAATGATTTCGATAAAAGTTGTTGATAATATTTTAATAATTCTAAAAAATAATATTCTGGGGGCAAATCGTCGCATTCGATATCGAGTAAAATCAATCGAAATCCCATATTTTGGTTTGTTATTTTAGGGAGACGGACAATCGTCAGACCTCGTATCACTTTTACTATTAACTATGGACCATAACTCGTTAGCTGTGACAGAGTAAAATTACTCTTAGTATTTTATTTTGAAAAATTAAAAAATAATTTCGATCGAAAAATTTCGATAACGAATGCGACGATTCAACCCCTGGTCTTATTTTCTATAATTTTATTATAATAATAATAATATTCTGGTTCTTAATTTAATTGAAACGCAATTATTAATATCAAAATTTTTTGTGAAAAATGATTTTTGATAATTTTTACATACAAATCCATATTTGAACTTTGAACTCAATGCGCGTCTAGAAAGCATTTTCCGATTTGGCTCCAATTTTGCGCAATAAAGTTTTAGATCCAGTGTCACAATAATCCGACCCGCACACCTCAAAATTCGACCAAATTTTTTTTTTCATACAAACCGCTGTCACCCTACTTTGTCATAGTAAAATTATTCTTAGTATTTTATTTTACAAAATAAAATAATAATTTCGATCGAAGAATTTCGATAGCGATTGCGGTGACTTGGCCCCAGGCCCAAGATCATGTTTTTTGCTTTATTTATAGTAAAAACATTTATTTAAAGTAAAAAGAGTCATTAAAATATTTAAATTTAATTGCATTTTATAATTTGTATACTCTATACCACTATGTGTTCATGCTTTCAGCTGATGTTTTTACTGAGTCGATTTAGCGATGTCCGTCTGTCCGTCTGTGTGTCCATATAAATTTTGTTATCAATATGAATATATTTTGATAAAATTTAGTATGAAAGCTTCTAGCGGCCATACGATGTACGCTACTGAAATTGGTGAAAATCGGTTCATGTTCTGACCTAGTCCCCAACAGGTGACCCCTATAAGATCGACTTAAATTGCCATAAAATCCAAATTATCACATAGATCTCTGTCAAATTGAGTTTGTGTATGTTTATTATATCCGTTTAAGAGTAGTCCGAAAATAAACCCTATAGAACAATTCTTAGTCATATTCCCCACATTAAGCTGATTCCCGATCTTCACTTAAATCTATTTAAAAACTAGAGAAATTTCGAGAAATTTTGCAAATAAAGAATTATTACAAGCAATGTCTCCACAGTTTAAAATTTAGCAATTTTTAAATGGCTGTAACCAGTCCTTCTAGTTATGATAATCACACTTTCTAATAGCGTTTTGGAAAGCTTAAAGAGTCAGCTTTAATAATATGTAATGGAGTATATAATTCTTATAAAAAATTGCGTTAATTGTAAGTAAATCCAATTTTGGCTAAAAGTGAAATTTTCCCACGTTAGTGAAATGGGAAACTAAAATTAAAATTGCGACCTCTTAGAGTTGAGCCGGAACGTCCATCTTTGGTGAGGATTTTTTTATATTAAATGAACATATGAGGAGAAAAAAAATAAATATTTTTTTGAAGCACCCCTGTATCGTCATATAGTCGGTCTGGACCAAATATATTTTCTTACTTGTTTTTGAAGTGTTTTCCCAAATATCTCAATAAAGGGTTAAATGAAAATTTCCTAAAAAAAAAAAAAAAAAATAAATAAATTATATGAACATACCAATATGCCTGAATGTGTAATCAAATGCTTGTTTCCGTTTCCGCAGTGGCAGTCCTTTGCTATATTTATATATATATATATTATTTCCCCCCCCCCCCCCCACAGCTTGCACAGAAATATTTGTACATGAATATACATACATACATTTAAAAGATGTTTCATCTATAGATAAAGTGTTGTAAGGAAATGTAGAAAATGGATCCCTGGTTAAAGTACAAAAAAAAAGTAAATAAATAGAATGTGTTAATGTTTTAACATATGCTTGCTTGTTCGATGTGTTTTTTTATTGTTCATATTTTTCCTTCTTGCCAGTTTCGGATCGCCCTATATCCGTATACACTCAACCCCTCGTCTTTGAAGGTTTGGCATGAATTTTTTGTATGCATGATGTGGGTTTTGTAGGTATGGTGCAGATAAGCCCAGCAAAGAATTTTTAATGTAATGATGGCTTTTCATAAAACAGAATAAAATAAACGTTTCATTTGACGAATTCTAATGCACATTCAGAGGCGGGATGCTTCTCTTACCACTTCAACAAAACAAGTTTTTAATTGAATTTTCCAAATTTTTATCGTAAAATTTCGGTGGACGACAGATCCCTAATTTTTTATTTGTTTAAAGATTTTCCAAAAAAAAAAGGCAAGTAGGGTACTCTAAGTAAAAAAAAATACAATTTTATGAAAAGTGATCTAAAAACTCTTATAGCTTTTCCAATATAAAAATTCATTTCTGCTGTTGGATTATTCGAAACAAACGAGTTAATGAACTTTAGTAAAATAATGATCCAAAAGTCCATTTATTCCCTTTTTTTTTATCAAAATCTATTTTTTGTTTAATATTTGCTGGGTTGTGATAGTTGGTTAGTGCAGAAGGCAACTGGGGGTTTTGTCGTTTTATTTGCAATGGTCAAACGGATATTTAAATAATTTTTTTTAATTTCTCTCTCCCTTCATTATGAATATATTCTTTCTCGTTGTAAATATTCAGTTATTTCGCCTTTCTCTTAAAATCAAGGTTCAGAAAATACACACATGAAGCACACAATGTTCTGTTCAAAAGCAGCCAACACATATCTTTATTTTCATATCAATTATGTGCGTTTCTAAATTTTCTACGGTGCCAAACACAACCATGACTGTGTTCGTTTTAATATTTCGTTATTTACACGAACATTTTTGTATCACATACTTTTTGCTTCAATCACACATAAAGCACACATTTTTGAGTGTTGCTTTATTTGAAGTTCATGTTCTGGTACGTGTACTGCTAAAAAAAACACAGAACATGTACAATAAACAGGTTCGAGTTCAGTTATATTTTAAGTCGTGTTGTGGCTCGTGTAGTAAGAAAAAACAGAACATGTACAATAAACAGGTTCGAGTTCAGTTATATTTTAAACACGACTTAAAATATAACTGAACTCGAACCTGTTTATTGTACATGTTCTGTTTTTTTTTTTTTCAGTACACGTACCAGGACACGAACTTCAAATAAAGCAACACTCAAAAATGTGTGCTTTATGTGTGATTGAAACAAAAAGTACGTGATACAAAAATGTTCGTGTAAATAACGAAATATTAAAACGCACACAGTCATGGTTGTGTTGGGCACCGAAGAAAATTTAAAAACAAACATAATTGATATGAAAATAAAAATATGTGTGTGTTGGTCTAAGTTATGTTTGTTTACATATATGTACGAGTTTTTTATTCAGTGTGTGTTTTTTTCTGAACTCTGCTTAAAATTCATTATTACTAATTTACAATAGATTCCAAGTAAAACAAGTAAGAAAATTATAGTCGGTCTAGACCGACTATACGATACCCTATACCACGCGTTTAGAGACCCTATCTCTTAGGCCCAACTAACTGGACATAGAAAATAAGCAAAAACCAAATTTGAGTGGGATTTTTATTAATTTTTTTGGCTGCAGATATGAAAAAGTTCATATCGGATGCTATATCTATATAGGGACTTGGTCCAAAAATGGACCGATACTGATCATGTTTGGTAAAGTCTCTTGTATTTTGCAAAAATATATACAAACAAAACTTGAGAAGAATCAGTGCAATATTTTTGTTTATTAATAGATTTAAGTGAAGATCGGGAAGCAGCTCTATATGGGGTCAAAGGGATCATTTTTGGACTACTCATTAATGGATGTAATGAACGCATACAAACCCAATTTGAGTAAGATCTATATGACAATTTGGATCTTATGGCAATTTATGTCGATTTCATATGGGTAATTTGTATGGGGGCTAGGTCTGAACATGGACCGATTCTCACCAATCGAATCAGAATCACTTTCTGAGTTGATTTAACAATGTCCGTCCGTCCGTCCGTCTGCGTGTCCATGTAAACCTTTTAATCAAACTGCAGGTCGCAAATATGAATATGTTTAGATGAAATTTAGTACATAAGCTTTTACCGGCCACGGGATGAACGCTGTTGAAACCCCCATACAAATAACCCCTATCAAATCGACATAAATTGACATAAGATCCAAATTGTCGTATAGATCTTAGTCAAATTGGGTTTGTATGTGTTTATTATATCCATTAATCAGCAGTAATCCCTATTGGACAATTCTTAGTCATAGGCCCCATATAGAGCTGCTTCCCGACCTTCACTTAAATCTATCAAAAAACAAAAATATTGCACTGATTCATCTCAAATATTGTTTGTATATATTTTCGCAAAATACAAGAGACTTCACTAACCATGGTCAGGATCGGTCCATTTTTGGACCTAGTCCCCATATATATATAGCATCCGATATGAACTTTTTCATATCTGTAGACAAAAAAAAAATCATAAAAATGCCACTCAAAATTGGTTTATGCTTATTTTCTATATCCAATTAGTTGGGTCTAAGAGATAGGGTCTCTAAACGCATGGTATAGGGTATCGTATAGTCGGTCTAGACCGACTATAATTTTCTTACTTGTTTCTTTTTGATTTACCTCAAGAACTTTATTTTCAAAAATTTTAACGTTTTGGATTACATTTCTTTTTTTTGCATTTATTGCATTCGAAATCTATCGAAAACCTGATAATCTGACCGATATGCAAGCACTGTAATTAGTGTTTTGTTATCGTTAGCGTTTTAAAAGTTTCCCGGCTCTACTTCTTTAATTTCTGTTCAATTTAATTTACATAATAATTTTTCTCTACTTTTTTTCTTATTTTTGATTTTAAATAAACATTATACAATGTTTGTATACAATGTTTACATAAAAATCATAAATTTAATTTTTGTACATACAATGTTTACATATATATAATGTAAATAACCATCATAATAATTTAGTGTTTATATATCTGTGGTCACAAGCGATAACCGCCTAAGTCCTCTCAAGAACGATTTGAGTTATGTATGCTATCATATTCTACTAAAAAGTCTTTATCTTTACGTGAAATCCCATTTCTCTAGTACTGTTTCGTAAAAAGTTATTAATGAAAACATATTGACCTAAGTCGTAATGGAGCCCCGTTACATTTATATAAAAAGTTATTTTTCTCTTGTGACCACAGATATATATTTAATGTTTGTTTATGTATATACAATGTTGTTTAAATAATGATCATAATAATTTGATGTTTACGTATATATAATCAATAATATTAATAGGTTAGGCGATTTCTTGTGACTGATGTTTTGTTCTATCGTTTTATCCCGATTTTGACCAAACGTATATTATTTGAAAGATATTTCTTTTTAGCCGTTTTGCAGATTTACAGATTTTTTAATTTTTTCCTTTATTTTGAGTAAATTGCATTTAAAATTGCTAATAACACATACATAAAATTATTAAATGCTATGTGTGTATTTAGTAAATTTGTGAATGTGTTTGTAATAAAAATGAGCTTATTTTTTGTGTTGATTTGCGAATCGGCTATAATTGATAGCATACTTTTAGGGTCTTTATTTAATGAAAAAATAAAATTTTCTAGAATTTGCGCTCGAACTTCGAGGACAGGAATCTGCTAGTGTTTATAAACAGTGTTTCAATAAACATAAAATTTTGATGGTTGTGTATAAAAACAATGATGTATATACAGTAATTTCCGCTTCATGATCAATGAAACAAAGACTGAAATGATTATGCACGTATGTATGTATATATGAAAAATGAAATGCATTACATATTGCAAATTGTTAAAATTCAAATAATTTATTAAAAAAAAAACAAAAAAGAAATCAGGTACGTTCAATGTACAATGGTTAAAAAGGAACTAAAATATCATAAATAGAATATAAAAAATGTGATCAAATATGTATGTATGTATGAGTTCATGCTACATCTACTATACTATGTACATAAATACATAACTAAATATGTTTAAAAAATCTGTCATCACCGTCTGAATTTGTGTTTTGTAACAGTGTTCGATAATATTTTTTTCCATATTATCAAGTTCATTTGAAAAATTATTATTTGGTAAGAAATATTCCCGAAGGATATTAAGACAAGCCAATGCTTCTTTATTTGAAGGAGGATTGTTAACAATTTCCTCGTTTTCTTCATCTTCGGAAGACTCTGAAGTCAAAACATTGTCGATATCTTTGATTAAATCCTGATCTGTAAGTTGCGTCGCAGCGGACGTAATTTTCAAATTCACCTTGGTTTTCAACATCAATACAGAGTTCCACAATATCGTCTTCTAAATCGCCATGGTTGGAGGAAAAGAACTTTGCCTAAAATTTTAAGATTTTGAAAGGGTACATATTTAGTTGTTGCATATGTGTAGTAACGCTTTAAATGAATGCAAAATTACCTTTATGAAACAGTTGGTATTACTAGCAGGTTTAACAAGCCACCAAGAATTTTTGAAGATCTGCATGGCATGGAAATTGTTTAAGTTTTTCACGAAATCTCCCATAGTTCTTCCACTTTCTATTGCAGAAATTTGTTTGCGTACAATATTTTGTCGGTAGTAAGATTTAAAACAGTGAATAATACCCTGATCTAGGGGTTGCGCTATTGATGTTGTATTAGCTGGTAAATATTGCAAGTTAATGTTTGCTAGAACTGCTGATGTCTTATGAGAAGATGCATTATCAACGAACAATATTATTTTGCGTCCTTTTTTTCCATTTCAGCATCAAGGGAAAGCAAAATTTTATGCCATAAATCTTGAGTCATCCAAGCTTTGTTTTGGGAGTAATACTCAAGAGGCAATATTTTGCTTTGACTTTGACAGTAACTTTTTTATAATCACCGGTTACGTTACAAATAAAAAGTAATGTCAATCGTTCTTTTGAACTTCTAAAGCCTCGTGTTTGGTCCCCTTTTTTGCTTAAAGTTTAATTAGGCAAAGCTCGGAAAAATAAACCGCTTTCATCAGCGTTAAACATATCTGTAGGCTCATATTTCGAAATCAAATTCGGCAAAACCGTATCAAAGAAAACATTTGCGGCATCAATCTCAGCGGATGCACCTTCTCCTTGAACTTTTCTTAGTGTTATGCCTTCTCTTTTCTGCCAACGATGAAGCCAACCAGAACTGGGATTGAAATCTAATTTCATTTCCACAGCAAATTTCTCTGCTTTTTCCAAAATCATGTTGCGTGAAATCAGGTCATCAGATTCACGCATTTGTTTGAACCAAATTGAAAGGGCTTTCTCCACATTTGCGCACGCACCGGCTCTCTCTCTTTTGGTTGACCACTTAAAAGTCTTTGACTTTTCTAGAATTGTGTCTTTATTTTTTAAAATTCTATTTATGGTGGCCTTAGAGCACTTATATTTTGCGCAAAGTTCATCCTTTCCAAGTTTTTAGCTTCAGCAATAACAATTAATTTTTGCTTAAGGTTTAAATTGGTGTGTTTTCTTCCACTCATTTTTCACAAAAAACTTCTAACACACTTTTTAATCAAGTAAAGGATAAATAAAAGCATATGATTTTCGGAGTTGCCACACACTTTTATTTTGGATTTATACTAATTATCATTTGTGGAAATTTTCAAATAGCAATTATCCGGCAAGTTTTGTATGTCATTTCCGAAAATGGTTGATATATTTAAATCAATTAAAAGGGTACCGCAATTAAACGGAACTCATTTAAACGAGAATTTTTCCACGAACATTATATTGATATTTTTCATTGCTCTTTTTTAGAATAAATTAAGCGGGTAAATCAATTATGCGGGGATCAATTAAGCGGAAACTACTGTATATACACAATGTTTATAAAAAATGCTTACATAAACAATTTTTACATAATAATTTGATGGTTATGTATATGCAATGTTTATGAAGAACGTTGACACACCATAACAATTGGATGATAGTGCACAAATCATGTTTATAAGCAATGTTTACATAATCATAATAATTTGGTATTTATATATGCGAAATGCTTATAAACATACTATTATGTTTATGTATGTATAATGTTTATATACAATGTTTCCATAAACATTATAATACTTTGATTTATTTATATATACAATGTTTATAACAAATTTGTAAAAACATTACTTTAAATAAGTTGGTGTCTCTGCAATATTTATAATCAATGTTTATATAAGCGTTATGATATCATAATAGGTAAGGCGATTTCTTGTGACCGATGACTTGTTAAATAATAATCTCCGGGTTTTGACCAAACGTATCTAATTTGGAAGGTATTTCTTTTTAGCTGTCCACCAGATATACAGATTTTTAGATTTTTGCATTTAAAGTTGCTACCAACACATACATAAAATTATACAACACCATGTGTGTGTTTATTAAATTTGTTAATGTGTTTAAAAAAAAAAAAAAAAAAAAAAATTGGTTTGTTTCCTTTATTCATAATAACTAGAGGGCCCCTGCTGCTCCGCAGCATTATATTATATTATATTAATTTTTATAATATAATACCAAAATTTGCCAAGAGAAGTTAACGTACAGCAATGCCAAAATATGCCAAGAGAAGTCAACGTACAGTAAAAGTAAAGTTGATTTTCCACGCATAACTTTCCTCAAACCCAACGAATTTAAGCAGCTCAAAAGAAGGAGCTTGATCCACTGAGTGTTCTTAGACCTATGTCAACAGCACACGTTAATTAGAACTCTAGTTATAGAGGTTTGAGAGAAGAAAAATATTGAAAACAATCTTGAATGCAAAGTTTATTCATAAATTCTTTTAATATATAAGATTGTGTTGAATTGAAAAATTATTTTGGACATAAACCAAAAAGCTGTTGAATTGTGAATTGTCTAAAATTGATTAGCATACCTTAAGGGTCAATAATTTATGAAATGAAAAAATAAAATTTTCTAGAATTTGCACTCGAATTTCGAGGGCTGGAATCTGCTAGTATAAGTTAATATGTTCCACGATGTCCTAATCGCTTACATGATTTTTAATTGAAACAACACGTTCTAGTGTCAAAATATGGCTGGCTTTTTTTTATTAGTTTTTTCTTCCTTTGTCTTACGTCTATTCTTAATACTACAATTCAGATTAGCGTTTCCGGACCAAAAGTAAAAATAAATTATAGTTTTAGTGTCCCCAAATAGCAAATAAAATAATACAATTATTATCAAATGTTTTATATTGTTTTAAATTGGTGTTGAGTGCTAACAATTTTGTAATTGATAATGAGTGTTAACTATTTTATAATGCTTCAATTGGTATTATGTGTTAATTTGTATTAACTTATACAATATTTATAAATAATGTTTAAATTAAGTTTATAATAATATGATGTTTATGCATATACAATGTTTATAAACTAATGCCGTTTTCTTTTCGGAAAGTGTACTTTTTTTATATATTCTGAATTAAGAGCAACATTATCTTATATATCAATCGAAAGGTATCAAAGTCGAGCCCTCATAAATCACAAAAAATTCGAGCCATTGACTTCTTTCAGGTCATAGTGGGAGAATATTTCCCCATTGTTCCCCTTTTTTGAATATTTTCACCCTATGACTTCCAAGAGGATAATAATCAATTTTTTTTGTATTTATGAACACAGCTCTTTGAGACCTTTCGATTGATATATAATACAAGGTTGCTCTTTATTCAGAATATATAAAAAAATATACTTTTCCAAAAGAGGGCAAAAAAAGAGCGACTTTTTTTCTCAGTAAAGAAAACGACATAAGTTTAAATAAACTTTAAAATAATTTGATATTTCTCTATAAACAATCTGAACATAAAAATTAATATAATTTCTTTTATGTATATACAATATTTATAAACAATGTTTATTTACAATGTTTATAAACAATGTTTATATGCAATGTTTACAAACAATGTTTATATGCAATGTTTATAAACAATGTTTAAATAAAGATCAAAATAATTTCATGATTATGAGAAATGTTTAGAAACAATTTTTATAAACAATGTTTATATAACGTTACGGTTACATAAACATAGTGATTCGATGTACATATATGTATGTACAATGTTTATGAAAAATGTTGACATAAACTTCATAATAATTTAACACACATAAACATCATAAAAATTTGTTGTTTATGTATGTACAATTTAGGTCTAACCCAAGAATTCCGTCATTCAACTAAGCTTCTTAGTTATATTTTTATATATTTTTAAAGAAGTTCATTCAATCATTCAATCCGTCTTGCTTAGCTCTGCCTTCGAAGTCAGGGCAAAATCTTTTACACTATCCCTTAATTATTCATAATATACTATTCATTTTCACCCAGATTATAGAATAGAATAAAAAAAAAGAATGGTCAATCCTTATGTTCAATACCGAAACCAAAACTATTACCTATACTGCAAAACTTAATGGATTAACACATGTCATATAAACTATTGTGTATTACGTTTGGAGCCTGAAATGCATGCATAAAAAACATTTCATGCAAACTGCACTATATACTTCATTGCCCGAAGGTTTTGTTGGCTCTTTCTCGAAAGAAATTAAGTCTATAGATGATTTCATGCAAGATTTTTATATTTCATGTAGATTTTTTTTTTATATATTGTACATATTTGAACATGGCACGGATTTCAATTGACTTGGTTTTTGTTTTTTGTATTGTATTTTCATGCTGGCTGCATATATTTATGCTGTATGCTGCTGTTCATAACAAGCGCCACTCAACTTTTGGTTATGAATTTTTACAATTTTGTATGTAACTTCATGAGATTTACATTTGAATATGTGAATAATTTACACTTTAAGAATTTTTTATGAATATTGTTTCAAATGATGAATGAATTTTCATAATATTAATGTTTGTTTTTTTCATTTTATCTATGCAAAGATGCATTATATTTGTAATTTTTATTTAAAAAATAATTTAGCTCTCAAAGTTATAAAAAACTCTATGACACTATATTTTATGAAAATAAAAAATCGTGAATTTTTTGAGACCGACTATACGATACCCTATACCATGGTTTAGAGACCCTATCTCTCGGGTCCAACTAATTGGACATAGAAAATAAGCATAAACCAAATTTTAGGGGCATTGTTATTATTTTTTTTTTTGTCTGCAGATATGAAAAACTATATATCGGATGCTATATTTATGTGGGGACTAGGTCGAAAAATGGACCGATCCGGACCATATTTGCTGAAGGCACTTACATTTTGCAAAAACATATACAAACCAATTTTTATCGAGGTCTATATGATAATTTGGATCTTAAGGCAATTTATGTCAATTTCATAGGGGTCATTTGTATGGGGACTAGGTCTGAAAATGGACCGAATTTCACCAATTTCATAGGAATTTAAAAAAAAAACATCAAAACATCTATGGAGCGTACGATGAATATGCATTTTTTGTTTAATAATTAGTATACGCTCCATAGTTGTTCTGATGTTGCTATTCCTAAACAAACTAGGCAAACAAACATCAAGATATAAAAAAAATCTATGAAAGGCCATCAAAGTTTGGCCTGAGAACGTTGTACTATACTGTCCTAACACTTTCTCATCCCCATTGCAATTTTATTAATTCAATGAAAGTTTTATTGAGTAGTTGTAACGAAAACTTTCATAAGATTATGTAAAAATTTCTTGTGACCGATGTTTTGTTCTACCGTTTTATCCCGATTTTGACCTAACTTATATTATATGAAAGGTATTTCTTTTTAGCCGTTTTGCAGATTTACACATTTTTAAATTTTTTCTTTTATTTTGAGTAAATTGCATTTAAAGTTGCTACTAACTCATACATAAAATTATACATATGCTATATGTGTTTTATAAAATTTGTTAAAGTGTTTGTTAATGAGTTTGTTATCTTCATTCACAATAATAATTAACCATAAAGGTGTTGGTTTGTGAATTGACTAAGTTAAAAAATAAAGTACTCGAATTTCGAGCGCTGGAATTTGCTAGTTATTATTATTAACATTTAATTATTTATCTAATTTTTTTTTTTTTTTTTATTGTAATAATTTTTTTTCGTAATTTTATGAAATAATTCGAGAATTTTATAAAAAAAAAAAAAAAAAAAAAATAAGTTTAATAAAAATATTTTTTTTTTTGTAAATTTCATAAAAATGTTTTCAAAAAATTATAATAATTTTTTTATTATTAAAAAAAATTTAATTTGTTTTTAAAAATCCAGTTAAGATATAAATATTTAAAAATATGACAAGAATTCATTAATTCCACGGAAAAAAATTATTATTTAAAAAAAAAAAATGTCAAAATGGCTCTGCAATAGCGCAAAAATAGTTTATTATGATGAAAGCTTCACAGAATTAATGAAAATTTCCGAAATATTTAATAAAATATATTTTATGAAATTGTTTGATTAATATTAGAGTTTTTTCTTAGTTAATGAAAAGTTTTGAAAATATTTTTAAAGATATTTTAAGGAATTGATCAATTATATGAATTTTGTTTTTCTTAATTTTATGAAAAAAAAATAATAAATTTGATAAAAACAAATTTATAGTAAGAGGTCATTAATCAATTTTCTAAAAAAAAATGTATTAATTTTATGGAATAAATTTTTACATTATATGTGAAACGTTCATACTTATATATTATATATTATCTATAATATTAATAGGCTAGGCGATTTCTTGTGACCGATGTTTTGTTCTACCGTTTATTCCGATTTTGACCCAACGTATATTATTTGAAAGGTATTTCTTTGTAGCCGTTTTGCAAATTTACAGATTTTTAAATTTTTTCCTTTATTTTGAGTAAATTGCATTTAAAGTTGTTACTAACATACACATAAAATTATACAATGCTATTTGTGTGTTTATTATATTTGTTAATGTATTTGTAATAAACATGAGTTTGTTTTTTATGTTGATTTGTGAATTGGCTATAATTGATTAGCATACCTTTAGGGTCTTTATTTAATGAAAAAATGAAATTTCGTAGAATTTGCACTCGAATTTCGAGGGCTGGAATCTGCAAGTATAAATTAATAGGCTAGGAGATTTCTTTTGACCGATGTTTTGTTCTACCGTTTTATCCAGATTTTGACCAAACGTATATTATTTGAAAGGTATTTCCTTTTAGCCGTTCTGCAGATTTACAGATTTTTAAATTTTTCTTTTATTTTGAGTAAATTGCATTTAAAGTTGCTACAAACACATACATAAAATTATACATAATCTATATATTTTTCATTAAATTTGTTAATGTGTTTGTTAATGAATTTATGTCCTTCATTCACAGTAATAATAAACCATAAAAGTGTAGGTTTGTGAATTGGCTAAGTTGAATAATAAAGCTGCCTAGAAATTGCACTCGGATTTCGAGCACTGGAATCTGCTAGTTATTATGAATACTACATGTCATAGAATTAAAGAAAAGTACCGAAACATTAAAGAAAATGTTTTTTTTTTAATTAATTTATTTATAAACTATTTTTCCTACGAAACCTTCATTTCAATGAATTTGAAAATATTTAAAAATAATTTTTAAATATTCATAATTTATTAACTTTTTTTTAATGAATTTTTTGATAAAATTCATAAAAGTTTATGAAATAAAAATATTTTTCTGTATTAGGAACCAAATTATTATCGAGGAAAATTTGCAAAAATTTAAAAAAAAAATTCATTGAGTTTATGAAAAAATATTCATCCATTTAAGGTAAAAGTTATTGTTATGATTTCGAAATGTAAAGTAAATATTTTAAAAAATGTTT
>OY821517.1:314574973-314984973 GCA_963682025.1 Cordilura impudica | reverse complement strand
TTTGAAAAGTTTGGTCCTTTTTAGTTTTTGCTGAGCACTTAAAGGTTAAACCACCACCACTACTACTCTTTTTATCCAAACAAAATTGTGAATTAATTTCAGATTATATTTGCGCAAAACGTTGGAATATACACAGAATTTTTAACCTGTTCAACAACATACCGCACTGCCACTACCCAGTCAGTCATTCGTATTTATTTATTTGTAATTAATTTTCATTTAATTTGTTTCGGAACTTTTTTTTTTACAACATTGTTAGTTCAGAAATGTTGAATAATTGAAAAATAAAAAGAAAATAGAAAGTTTGAAAAAAAAAAATATCTTCCAATCTCTTTTACAGCATTTTAAAATTTTATCAATTAAATTATGAATAAACAAAAAAAAAAAAATTTTTTTTCTAATTATTTTCCTTACTTTTCTTCTCTTTACAGGTAAGTGACAATGTTTGTGTCAGAATTTTTTCAAACAAATTATGACTTTGCTGGTGAAGTATTATTTAACATTTTAAAATTATTTATAAAGAAATTTGGATTCCTTTTTTTAGCTCATTAAAAAATTCACAAATATTCGATTTATTCTTTCAATTTATTTATGCCATTCGTGTGAAACAATTAATTGATTTCTTTCTTAGAATATTTTGTTTAGACATTTATAAATTAGCTCGTGATGTTAGTGTTTTTTTTTTTTTTTGTGAAATAATAAATTGTGCAACTTTTGTATAATTATCGGTATTTTTTTAAGAGTTAATTAAGTAAATGATTTTTTTTGTGTTATTTTTAGGTGACTTAAAAGTTAAAACAAAATCAGAGTGTTCCGAAAATTTAATTAATGTTCCAATAAAAATCTAAATATTTAGACAATATAGAATGTTATAATTAGGGAACATTGTTTAAGATTTCGTTGTAGATTAGATGAAATGCTGATTACTATTATCAGAAGTGTCAACAAATTAGATATAGAAATAATTTTTTTTGCCTTCGGACATGTAAAAGATCATATCGGATGCTATATTTATATGGGGTCTAGGTTGAAAAATGGACCGATCCTGACCAAATTTAAGAAAAATATGTGCAATATTTTTGTTTTTTTAGTAGATTTAAGTTTTTTTTTTTTTTTTTTTTTTTTTTTTAAGTTATAATAAGAATAAGTTATGACTAAGAATTGCCTTATAGGGTTTAGTTTAGGACCACTAATAAATAGGCCGAGATCTATGTGGTAATTTGAATATTGCGGCAATTTAAGTCGATCGCATAGGAGTCATTTATATGGGGACTAGGTCTAAACATGAACCGGTATTTACCAGTTTCAATATCGTTCATCCTAGGGCCGATAAAAGCTTATATACTAAATTTCGTCAAAATATATTCATGTCTGCGACCTGTATTTTGATTACAAGGTTTACATGGACACACAGACAGACAGACAGACGGACGGACATCGCTAAATTGAAAATTATTATCAGTCGAGCGGTATAATAAAAGATGGGTCTAGGTCAAATATTTTTGGTAGTTGGGCGTTGGGCATCTCTGTGACGTCGTGGTGGCGAATTTTGCGAAAAGATCTTGGCCTACATCCTTACAAGATCAAATTGACGCAAGAACTGAAGCCGCTTGACCATCAGAAGCGTCGTATGTTCGTGAATTTTGCTGAGCAACAACTTGAAAATGATTTGGATTTTCATCGAAAAATCATCTTCAGCGATGAGGCTCATTTCTGGCTGAATGGCTTCGTCAATAAACAAAATATGCGTTATTGGTCAGACAGCAATCCACACGTACTCCATGAGTCATCATTGCATCACGAAATGCGGTTTATGGGCCGGCGGCGTCACTGGGCCGTACTTCTTCCGTGATGTTCAAGACCGGCACGTTACTGTGAATGGGAATCGCTACCGTTCAATGATAACCGAATATTTTTGGCCCCAATTGGATGATATGGACTTGGAGGACATGTGGTTGCAACAGGACGGCGCCACAAGCCACACAGCGAATGTTGCAATCAATTTATTGGAAACCAAGTTTGGAGAACGTGTTATCTCACGAAATGGTCCAGTCGATTGGCCGCCTCGGTCGTGCGATTTGACGCCGTTGGACTATTTCCTGTGGGGCTACGTCAAGTCTATGGTCTATGCCAACAAGCCAGCGACGATGGATGAACTTCGTACGAATATCGAACGTGAAATTGCAACAGTATCGGCCGATTTATGCTTGAAAACCGTCGAAAATTGGGTTGAGCGTCTGGACTTATGTAAGCGTGCCCGTGGTGGCCATGCAAAAGAGATCGATTTCCATACATAATGGCATCGAACGTATTTTCACAGGAATAAAGAATTTCATTGATATCCAAAGCCGTTTTTGTGTTATTTAAACAAACTTTTGTAGCGGTCTTATTGAAAAACCCTTTATCTCAGTTATCTGCAATAAGTACTAAAAAAGTGAATAGAATTGAATCATGATTCATAATTTCTTGTACTTATACACATTCAGACTTATTGAAATGTCGAACCTCATATCGAGTTTAAAGTTTGAGCTACGTATGTACTCATATTTAACAACATTTCTAACAATATTGATTTAGACTCTCCTTCACTCAATGTTTATGGATGATGCAAAATAAGTATGATTCGAATAGGAACATTTAAATACTCATTGTGAGTCTGTGTGTTGGCTCTGTTGCACATGTATAAATATCAAGGTTCAGAAAATACACACATCAAACCCACAATGTTCTGTTCTAAAACAACCAACACATATGTATATAATATTAATAGGCAAGGCGATTTCTTGTGACCGTTGTAAGTTTCACAGTTTTACCCCGATTTTGACAAAAAATTTATCATTTGAAAGGTATTTGTTTTTAGCTGTTACCCAGATTTACAGATTTTCATCGTCTGGAATATTTTTTTTGGAGTTATGATCGTTTAACTACTAACACATACATAAAATTATACAATACTATGTGTCTGTTTATTAGATTTGTTAATGTGTTTGTGTTAATGTGTTGAGTTTGTTTTCTTCATTTAAAATGTGTTGAATTGTGAAGCACTTGACTCTGCTATTATTTATAATTTCATGTCAATTATGTGTGTTTCTAAATTTTGTACTTTGCCGAACACAATCGTGAATGTATTTCGTTTTAATACTTGATTGTGAACACGAACGTGTTTCTATCACGTATTGTTTTATTCGAACACACATAAACCATACAGTTTCGAGTGTAGCTATATTTTAAGATCGTGTTCTGTTCGTGTTCTAGAAAAAAAAAAACAGAACATGAACAATACACAAGCTCGAGTGTAGCTTTATTTTAAGTTCGTGTTCTGGCACGTGTGCTGCGGAAAAACAAAACATGAAGGTTCGAGTTCAGTGAATAACAACAGTTTAATTTTAACCACACGGAGAAATTTTTATATTCTGTTTATGAATTATTTTCGGTTTTTTTTTATTAGTTTTTTATTTTTTTTTATTTTTATTATTTTTATTATTTTATTTTAATTTTTTTATACCTGCTAATTAATTATTTTAGATATTTTAAATAAATTTGGTTGAAACAATTGTCGTCGTTTTTATCGGGGTGTATCGTATGATAATGTTTTAATTTTTAGCTGTACGCGTTCAAGAACACGAACTGCAAGTAAAGCTACACTCGAACTTGTGTATTGTTCATGTTCTGTTTTTTTTTTTTTAAACACGAACAGAACACGAACTTAAAATATAGCTTACACTCGAATCTGTGTGGTTTATGTGTGTTCGAAACAAAAAATACGTGATAGAAACATGTTCGTGTACATAACGAAATATTAAAACGAAACGCATTCATGATTGTGTACGGCAAAGTACAAAATTTAGAAAGACACATAATTGATATGAAAATAAAAATATGTGTTTGTTGGTCTGAGCTGTGTGTCTTTTCTGAAATCTGATAAATATACATATATATATTTATACATGGATGAGTTAAATGAGTTGAATCAATTGTAATTATTAGAAGTATTTTCCTATAATTATAAATCACACTGATGTGATTTGTGAATCACACAGATTTGGGATGGTATGAGTATGATGCCATCGTCGGATGCAATTTATTGCTACTTATACTTATAAATCAACGTTATTAGGAATATGAGTACGTCGGAGTATTTGAATTTCAAATCTCTACTCACTTATACTTAAAATTTAATGAGTAACTATGAGTATCGATAAAACTATGCATTGCTAATCTCTGATATGCGTCCAGGTAAGACATCTAGTCAATGTATATTTCGATGAAATTTTGTATATAAGTTTAGGACGAGCCATAGGCCTGACGCTATTTAAATTGGTGAAATTCGATGCATCTTTAGACCCAGTCCCCGTACAGATATCTTCTGTGAGATCGATTTAAATTGCCATTGGATCCAGGTTATTATATAGATCTCGGTAAAATTCCCTGGATGTGTTCATTACACCTATTAATCAGTAGTCCAAAAATTAAATGTGTGAAACCATTCTTATTCATAGTTCCCATATAAAGTTGCTTTTCGATCTTAATTTAAATCTATCAAAAAACAAATAAATTTATTTCAAATTTTGTTTGTATACGAATCGAAAGAATCCCCATATATAAATATCGGTATGAACTTTTTCATATTATAACAATAATATTTATATCAAAAACACTGAAATATTTTTTTGTGTTTATTTTCTACATCCAATTGTTTGAACGAAAGACTTTTTCGTTGTACAGGGTATCGTAGAGTCTGTGTAAGTAATAATTTGCTTAGTTGTGTTTTTGTTCAAAATGGAAAAAGAAAAATATATATTATATTTTTCCAAAAAAAAAAAAAAAAAAAAAAAAAATGACATTGAAATGTTCTACCGGATTTTTTTTTTCTAATACTTCACTTCCGAAATTTTCAAACATCCGAATATTTTTACAGAAAAAAAATATATATATGTATTACAGATGTTGGAATACAAAGTCGTAGTTTTTTTTTTTTTTTTTTTTCAAAATGCAAGCAAAAATTTTCTCAACAAGCAATTACATTAAAAAAATATTTTTTCTTTATTTTTTAATTAGTTAATATTCTTTCAAAATTAAATGAATATTTTCTTATACTTATATACTTTTTATCTAAAAAAAACAAAACGGCCATTCAAGTAAATTTTTTTTTTTGCAAAAAAAAATTTTTTTTGTTCATAATTTTTTTTTACCTCAGGAAAAAGTAAAAATTAAATTAAAAAAAAAAAAAAAAAAAAAATTCCCAATAAATTTTTTCACTTCGAAAATTTTTTTCACTTCATAAATATTTTTTTCATTCGAAATGTTTGTATTTAAAGCAATGTGTATCCGAATAATTTTTTACCTGTGGACAATATTGTGAGATATGCTTTTAGAATTCGGCCAAACATGATAAAACAAAACATTTAGTTAAAAAATTTTTGTATAAAAATTTTTTAGGCTAAGAGAAATTTTTTTCAGTCTGCGCTTATATCGCGGACACATTTACCTCATTTGATATAAAAAAAAGATACTGGTAAAATTTTAAATTTTTGTTTTTTTTTGGCAAAATTTCCTTCCATGACACTTTTTTGACTATGATGTCATAATTGAATTTTAAATTCCTTATTTACGAGTAATTTTTAAAACTTTTTCAATTTATGATTCACTACAAAATCCATTACTAATTCACAAATGAATTTATTTTCATTTTTGTAGATTTACCAAAATTCTATAGTTCTAAAATTAGCGTATTTGCTTTAAAAATGAATCACTTTCGTCATTGATAAATAAAATAAATACATTGAATAAGGTAAAATTTTCACAAAACATGGAGAAATATTTTTAAAGCATTTTTTTGTTTTTTTTTTTTGTGGTACGTTAGTAGGAACACACAAGAATAGTAAAAAAATTTTGGCCAAAAGCCAAACGAAAAGAATTATGACAATAATGATAATTAAGAGAGACGACCGAAGTGATGGGAAATTGTAAAAAAATGGCGCAAATATTAGACAAACAGAAAATAAAAAAAAACTTAATTAGTTTAGGTATTTTTAGTTAAAACTAAATGCAGGTAATTATTACACAGCACAAAAATGTTGAGTCATTCTAAAGAAATCCTTTTTTCATGGTTTCCAAATTAGCAATTTTTTTGAGTGTAGTTTTATGCAAAAAAAAAAACTACTCTTTTAAATTTTCACAACATTAAATAGAAATGGAGTTTATTAGTTTGGGAATTACGTTTTGGCATCGAGGAATAAAAAAATGAAGAAATGAATTGAAAATAAAATTTCTATTAATGAATTTAAATAGCGTTCATTATATGGACGATAGAAGCTCATATACTAAATTTCATCAAAATATATTCACATCTGCGACCTGCAGTTTAATTACAAGGTTTCATGATGGCACAGACGGACGGACGGAGAACGCTAAATCGTCTCAGAAAATGATTCTAATACCATGTTTCCATAACACAATTCGTCACATACGAACGAAAATTTGCATGAAGAACAAAAACAAAATATATAATATATAATATAAGTCGATCAAAAGCGATTTTGACTCAATCGGTGTAATAAAAGGTGGATCTAGGTCAATTATTTGGTAGTTACAAACATCAGCACAAAGCTATTTTACCCTGAACACATAGTGGTATAGGGTATAAAAATATGTGGGAATATAGTTCTTTTTTTTAATTTTATGTAATATACAAAAATTTATTTTTATGTTTCTATGTATACAATAGGGCGAAACAATGTTTATAAACATGTATCTAAACATTGTTTATAAACATGTTTCTAAACAATGTTTATAAACATTGCTTCTAAACTTGTATAAAAAATCTTCATAAATAGAATCCATCTCTGCTCCATCTTGAAATTTAATTTTATACGGCTGGGCTTGTGAAGTTTATAACTGAAGGTTATGAACATGAAAAAAGTAGTGAAAAATAATTATGTAAATTAAATTAAACAAATTTAAAAAAAATTGTATTGAACTCAATGAGTCATTAACTATTTAATTATGTTCACTCATTTTGAATTATGCGTATCCTTCACTTTTTTTTTGTTCTCAGCGAATTTTAAATACACATACATTAGAAAAATATTTTTTTCCTAAACACCTGTAAATAATTTAAAGAAGTACAATATCGCATCTGCCAAATTTTTAAAAAAACAAAATGTCATGTCAAAAATGTTTTCGGTTTGGATGTTCTCTGTTTTTAATTATAAAAAAATTGTTTTTTTTTTAATATTTAGAAGAAAACACAAAATATATTGACGTATTTTGAGATAAACTAAAACTATTTTTTAATAGTTAAAAACTATTTATTTTGCATCTTTGCTTTTATAAATTAATTTTTGTTATAAATTTTATATTTGTGCATAACCTGAAAAAAAAAACATAAGATAAAAATTATGTTCTACAATCTGATCATCCAATTTTTTTTACCATCTTCAAGAGCTTGTTAGTGTATGCATTCAAATTAATAATATAAAATTAAAACTAGATTGAGTTTAAAGAAATTAAAATTTCTTGAACAAAATTCTAGCTTTAAACATGCAGATGAATTTTATAAATGAATATTTTAAAAACACACTGTGTTAATAAATGTATAACAAAAATAACCTTGAAAAACTTCACCTAAAAAAAAAATAAACATTAAAATAACACGTTTTTGAGGCCTAATTTAAAAATTTTCATTAACAACCAATAAATAAATAGATTAAAAATAAAAATTAACATAACAGAAATCTTGATAAGATCAACAAAAAGAAAAAGTAGATGACAAAAATTATAAAGAAAAATAAATATAAATATGTACATAGGCCTATGTATATCATACGAGTTTATCATCAGCCAACGACGTCAATAATTATGAAACAAAATTATTAAATGACTGCATAGGTGGTGAAACGTTGTTATTTTTATATACATATATATTTTTTTTAAAGAAAAAAATCAAATTTTTTTTAGAAAATCAAAAAGAAAAAGTATTAAGGTGATGGAATTTTTGTTTTTTGGCAACTAAATTGAAATTCAAAATTAGAAAAAATAAAATTAAAGTGATACAATATTTGTATACCCATATACCATTATGTGGTCAGTGTATAATAAACTTTTGCTGATGTTTGTAAATACCAAACTACCGATCCTTCCGTCTGTCGATCTGTGTGTCCATGTAAACCCTTTAATCAAACTACGTACAAATATGGATATATTTCAACGAAATTTAGTATATACACTTTTATCGGACCAATGCTATTTAAGTTGGTGAAAATCGGTGCATATTCATATCTAGCCTCCATGCAACTGATCCCTATCTGACTGCCTGAAATGGTCGTTGGATCCAGATGAAAATGCCGATAAAAATTGTTTGTAGCCACTAATATTTGTAGCCACTAATATTAGTCCCAAAATAAATCATGTAGGACCCTTTTTAGTCATATTCCCTATATAGAGATAAATCCCGGTAGATTTGATAGATATATATTTAGATTTGCTTAAAATTCTTAAACAAAGTAAGTAAGCACAAATATGGTCATAAATGGTCCCTTTTTTCACCTAGTCTCAATATATAATTACGTCGGATATGAACTTTTTCATATCTACACGGCTAACCTGGAGCCAAGACCCTCTTTCGAAACGCATGATATAGGGTATCATATCGTCGGTATAGATTGACTATAATTTTATTACTTGTTTTATTTGGGAGATGATCCAAGTAGAATTATGTGAAAAAAAGTTTTTTATCATACCCTCTTTGTATTGTAGAAAAGTAGTATATTTAAATTTTTTTCGTGGTTCTGGAAATATGTTTTTTTAAAACATACGAAAATCTTAATATTTTTAAGTACGTTTTTTAAAGAAGTACATTTTTTTTAAAAACGTAAATTTGCTTTAAGAAGTGCTTAAACTCGTACTTAAAAAAGTATCTTTTATAAAAATATATTTTTAGAAAACGTACCTTTTTGAAAAAGTACCCTTTTTAAAAAAGCGCTTTTTTAAAAAAAAAAAAAAAGTACCTTTAAAGGAAGTATTCTGTTAAGATAATGTACATTTGCTTAAAAAATAACAAAAATTTAAATTATCTTAAAAACGTGCCGTTTCTCTAAAAGGTACCATCTTAAAAAAAAAATTCTTAAAAAAGTATCATTTCTTAAAAAGTACCTTTTCTTAAAAACGTATATTTGCTTTAAGAAGTTCTTAAAATTGTACTTAAAAAAGCATCTTTTATAAAAATGTATTTTTACTTTTTTGAACAAGTACCCATTTTAAAATAGTACCTTTTTTGAAAAAAAAGTACCTTTCAAAACAAAAAAATATTGAATTTGGACAAGGTACATTTACTTAAAAAATACCTTGTCTTAACAAAAAATTAAATTTTCTTAAAAACGTGCCTTTTCTCTAAAGGTACAAATTTCTTAAAGACGTAAATTTGCTTTAAGAAGTGTTAAAGCATACTTAAAAAAGTATATTTTATTAAAAGGCATTTTTAAAAAAGTACCTTTGTGAAAAAGTACCTTTTTGCAAAAAGTACCTTTTTGCATAAAGTACCTTTTCAAATATGATATATTGTGTTAATTGGGGAGGGGGGAGGGGCGAGATTTAAAAACTTTGTTTGCATTCTTCTGAATGTACGACATGTCGAAAGTATTGTGTCAAAATTTCAAGTAAAAACTAAAGATACAGAGTTTCCAGCAACCAGCCTTATACGGTATATCGTATATAACTCAGTTTTTAAAAAACTTTAAATCGATTTTCTCGCAAATAAATGTTTGAAGACCGTGAACATCATAACTCAAAATCAACTGCATGAATTTTTTGAAATTTTACACACTATTTCTACACATAAATCACCAGGTAACCGCGAAGAGTTTTTTTTATTTTCCATTTTGTTTCCCATTTTTAATAATAAATTCACCGAAATTTTATAACAAAAATCGTGTTTTTTACTTCAAAATGCTGCCAAAAATATATTTTTTTTAAACTTCGTGATTACCTAGGTAAACATACCACCTTTTAAACGCATTTCTATTTTTTTATTTCGCATGATCCTATAACTAGTTATGATTTTCACCGTAAAACAACTTTTTATCGAGGCGGCTCCGAAAATTCACTGTCACGGAAATTTTTTTTCAAAGATACTTCAAATGTTATACTGTAACGTGTATATGAAATAAATAATCCAACATCGTTCATATCGTAAAAAAAAAAAAAATATATGAATATATACCTTTTTTTTGGCTTTTAAAACCTTACCCACCACCTCCCTTAGACAACGTAAATTTGCTTCAAAAATTGCTTAAAATCATTCTTGATAGAAAAGTATTTCTAAAAAAAGTGCCTTTTTAAAAAAGTACCTTTTAATAAAAGATATATGCCCGTTTTCTCAATAGGCGATTATCTTTTATCCCAACTGCCGATTAAAGAAATTTGGTTTTCTCAATGTCTGGTTTGCTTCTATTTTGTCGTAAAGCTAACCGGCACTCATCTGTCAATTATTTATCGTACAGATAAATTATTCTCCCAACTTTCATATCAATTTTGAGAGGCATTGCCAACTAAAAATAATTCTGCCAACTTTCATACGTATTTTGGGAGGCATTGCCAACTGAATGTTTTTGTCGGTACATTGAGAAAACCAAAATTGTTAACCGGCAGTTTATCGGTCCAATAAATTTATGTTCTGGTTAATTAACAGGCAGTTTGACGATACATTGAGACAAGGTACGTTTGCTTAAAAAATACCTTGTCTTAACAAAAAATTTGATATTCCTAAAATTGTGCTTTTTCTTCAAAGTGAGCCTCTTCTTAAAGAGGTACCTTTTTTCTAAAAGATACCATCTTTAAAAAAATCTTAAAAAAGTACCTTTCCTTAAAATAATGTACATTTACTTAAGAAAATATCTTTTTCTTTAAAAAGTACGTTTCCTTTAAAAAGAGAAGTTTCTTTGAAAATTACGTTTCCTTTAAAAAATGAATTTTCTTTGAAAAGTACATTTTCTTTAAAAAGTACCATTTCTTAAAAAAATGTGTTTTCTTAAAGAAGTACATTTTCGTTAAAAAGTGTATTTTCTTAAAAGAGTAAGGGCACTTAAAAGATTACATTTTCTTTGAAAAAATATTTTTCTTAAAAAGCACCTTTCTTAAAAAAATTTAATTTTCTTCAAAAAGTAAATTTTATTAAAAAAGTACATATTCTTTGAAAAGTAACTTTTTATTAAAAATGTACCTTTTCATAAAAAAGTACGTTTTCTTAAAAAAAGTAAATTTTCATTAAAAAGTACATTTTCTTAAAAAAGTACATTTTCTTTGAAAAACTATTTTTCTTAAAAAAGGACAATTTCTTGCAATAGTACCTTTTTTTAAAAATATACATTTTCTTTGAAAACTCCTGTTTTAAGAAAACTATCTTTTCTTAAAAAATTAAATTTTCTTAAAGCAGAAAATTTTCTTAAACGGTAACGTTTCTTCAAAAAGTAAATTTTCATAGAAAGTACGTGTTTTTAATAAAGTGTGTTTTCTTAAAAAAAAAAAAAAAAAAAAAAAAAAAAAAACCTTTTCATAAAAAAAGTAATTTTTTTAAGTACTTTTTCTTATATTAAAAAAGGACATTTTAATATAAAGGTACCTTGCAATAAAAAAGTACCTTTTATTAAAATTCCTTTTACTATAAAAGTACCTTTTATTAAAAAAGTACATTTTCCTAGAAAAATACCTTTCCTTAAAGAAGTACCTTCTCTTAAAAATTACGTTTCCTTAAAAAAATATATTTTGTTTAGAAAGTACCTTTATTAAAAAAGTACCCTTTATTCAAAAGGTACCTTTTATTAAAAAAGTACCTTTTATTAAAAAAGTACCTTTTAAAAAAAAGTGTCCTTTCTTAAATAAGTACATTTTATTAAAAAAGTACATTTTCTTAAAAAAGGTAAATTTTCTTTCAAAAGTAAATTTTCTTAAAAAAGTAAATTTTTTAAAAAAAGTACATTTTCTTTGAAAAACTCTTTTTCTTAGAAAAGTAAAAAGTACAAAAAAGTACAAAAAGTAAATTTTCATAGAAAGTACATACATATTTTTAAAAAAGTGTATTTTCTTTAAAAAAAAAAAAAACCTTTTCATAAAAAGTAAATTTTTTTTAAAAAGTACGTCTAATTAAAAAGTGTATTTAGTTTAAAAAAAAACCTTTTCATAAAAAAGTATTTTTTTTTTTAAAAAAGTACCTCTAATTAAAAAAAGTACGTTTTAATTTAAAGTTACCTTGTAATAAAAAAGTACCTTGTATTAATATGCATTTTATTATAAATTGCCTTTTGTAAAAAAGTACCTTTTATTAAAAAAAGTAAATTTTCGTAGAAAAGTACCTTTTCTTAAAATAGTACCTTTTATTAAAACGTTACCTTTTCTCAGAGAATTTCGATTTCTTAAATAAGTGCCTTTTCTTTGAAATTATTTTTTCTTAAAAATGGACCTTTCCTTAAAGAAGTACCGTTTCTTAAAAAAAGTACTCTTAAAAAATTACCTTTCCATAAAAAAGTACCTTTTATTAAAAAAGTACCCTTATTAAAAAAGTACCTTTTATTAAAAAAGTATCTTTTATTAAAAAAGTACCTTTTACAAAAAAGTGTCCTTTCTTAAATAAGTACTTTTTATTAAAAAAAGCACCATTTATTAAAAGAGTACCTTTTATTAAAAGAAGTATATATTCTTAAAAAAATTCATTGGTACCATTCCATACCATTACTTAAAACGTTAAGTACCTTTATTTGGAGTATATCGTTTTCTTAAGGAAGTTCCTTTTCTTAAAAATTTACTTTTTCTTAACAAAGCACATATTGTTTAAAATTAATTTTTCTTAAAAGAGGACATTTTCTTAAAAAGTACTCGTCTTAAAAAATTACCTTTTCTTAAAAAGTCACCTTTTCTTAAAAAAGTAAATTTTTTAAAAAAGTAGATTTTTTTTTGATAAGTTCTTTTTCTTAAAATAGTACAGTTTCTTAACAAGTATCTTTTTTTAAAAAAGTAAATTTGCAAAAAAGTACATTTTCTAAAAAAAATGGCCTTTTCTTGTAAAGGAACCTTTTCTTATAAAATTATAAAATTATATTTTCTTTCCCAAAAAAGTATATTTTTTAAATAATTCCTTTTTTCAAAAAAAAAAGCATATTTTCTTAAAATGGTAGCTTTTTTAAAATAGTACATTTTCTTAAAGAGTACGTTTTCTTAATATAATGTACTTTCTTAAAAGACACCTTTTCTTAAAAAGGTACCTTTTCTTAACAAAGTACATTTTCTTTAAAATTACTTTTTCTTAAAAAAGTACCTTTTCTTACAGTACCTTTTAAAAAAATACATTTTTTTTTTAATTTCCTTCTATTAAAAAAAGTACATTTTAATATAAAGGTATCTTGTAATAAAAAAAACCTTTTATTAAAATATCTTTTATTAAATAAGTACCTTATATCAAAAAGTACTTTTTCTTAAACCAGTACAGTTTCTTAAAATCTTGCCTTTTCCAGAATATTTCGTTTGCTTAAAGAAGTGTTTTTTCATAAAAAAGTACTTTTTTAAAGTACCTCTTGTTAAAAAGGTATCGTTTCTTAAAAATTTACTTTTTCTTAAAAAAGTACAAGTTCTTTATAAATACTTTTTCTTAAAAAAGGACCTCTCCTGAAAGAAGTACCATTTCTTAAAAATAACTTTTCTTAAAAAGTACCTTTTCTTAAAAAGTACCTTTTCTTAAAAAGTACCTTTTCTTAAAAAGTACCTTTTCTTAAAAATAACTTTTCTTAAAAAGGTACCTTTTCTTAAAGAAGAACCTTGTTTAAAATCATTTTTTTTTTGATGTTATATTTCTTAAAAAAATAAATTTTTTGAAAAAGTACCTTTTCTTAAAAATTTACCCTTACTTAAAGAGTACCTTATTTTTTTTTTTAGAAATTTAACTTTTCTTAAAGAATTAAAGTTGCTTAAAAACACGTTGTTTTAAAAAGTACCTTTTTAAAAAATGTACCTCTTTGAAAAGTTATATTTTTTAAAGTACGCTTTCCTAAAATGTAAATTTTCTTATAAAATTGCCTTTTCTATAAAAAGTACCTTTTCTTAAAAAAGTAAATTTTCTTGAAAAGTTATTTTCAGTCACCTAGTAAACTTATATTATATGATCGATTATCTATAAGATATGTCAACTTTTGACTTTGACAAATTTTAAATCATATATTATTTCCTCTAAAAAATCATTATTTCATAATGTCAGATGTAGCTTGTATAGATTATCGCTTAAAACACATAAAAAAATTATTATGTTTATTTAAAATTTGAAAAAAAAAGCTTCAAACAAACTAAGCACTAATAATAAATCATAAATTATTTTGAAAAGAAACAAATAACCGCAATAATAAATTTTCAAAACATCTGTTTCATTTTAAAATGGAAAATAGTAGAACAATATAAAGACGAATAGAACAGAAATTGACATAAAATGTCTTGTAGTGTCATTTTATTTATGATAGACATTTTTCTTATTAATTTTTTACTAAACAAGCCTATTTTTTTTATAATTTCTCTATATTTTTTTTATTATATAAAAATGAAAACAAAATGATTAAATTTTTTCAAGTTTATTTTTACTACCTTGACGTTTAACACTCGTAATTGTGCTCATTTTTATGGCCAAAATCATGTGTGCTTGTTTAATAAATAGCTGCTCGTAAAATGTTTCGATAACTTGAAAATTTATTAGCTATTTTATATATTTCTAATATATAAAACTTAAAGCAGTTCATGCTGGTTAATACAATATTTCGTTTTCTAACATAAACAATTGAATTAATTATAAAATACTAAAAACAATGAAATTCTTAGCAGCCTAAGAAACTAAATATTCGCTAATTCTAAAAATCTCCTCATGCATTTGATATGTTAAAGCAACAGCATTCGATTTGGAAACAACAAAAGAAAAATGGCATTAGCAATCTTGGCCACTTTCATTTTCCAAACGGTCATATCATGAATTTTTTCCTGATTCACAACTCGAATCAAATATAAACAATCAAAACAGACACTACTCAGCTTAAAATTCAAAAAATTACTAATGAATTCTGTTTGTTGCAAAATTCACAAGTGGAAAAAAAAAAGTGCCAAGTGCATCTTTCTGCTTCATGCCACCAACCCAAACATATAAATTTTTGCACTATTGTTGTTGGTGTTATGGAAAAGTTAAGGAATGTGTGTCCAACTAAGGCCATGAGAAAGATAAACACAAAAATGTACTGTATGAATTTTTTTTTATTTTCGTTATTTTTTAACAAAAATTAAGGTCATTCTTGAAAAATAAAATAAACCACAGAATATTATTTTGCTACTCGAAGTAAACTAAAGAAAACTCCTCTTATCAGTACATTAAAAAAAACATGTAAGAAAATTATAGTCGGTCTAGGCCGACTGTACGATGTCCTATACCTTGCGTTTAGGGAAAGAGTCTTAAGCCCAACTAATTGGATATAGAAAATACGCATAAACCAAATTGGAGTGGCATTGTTATTAATCTTTTACCTTCGGATAAGAAACATTTAATATCGAATGCTATATTTATATGGGGACTAGGTCGAAAAATGGATCCATCCTGACCATATTTGGTAAGGTCACTTATATTTTGCAAAAACATATACAACTGAAATTTGAGCAAAATCTGCTCAATACTTTTGTGATTTAATAGATTTAAGTGAAAATTGGGAAGCAGCTTTATAGAGGGGCTATCACTAAAATTTGTCCTGCGGGGTTTATTTTATAATTAGTGGGTTTATTAAACACAGATAAACCAAATTTTACCAAGATCTATATCATAATTGGATCCTTTATGACAATTTAAGTCGATCTCGTAAGGGTTATTTATATAAGGACTATATCTGAACATACACCGATTTTTACCAATTTCCTATGGCCGATTACAGCTTGGTATTCCAAATTTCATCAAAATATATTCTTATTTGCGCCCTGTAGTTTGATTAGAAGGTTTACATGGAGTCACCGACGGACGGACGGACAGGCGAACGGACATAGCTAAGTCGACTCAGACAGTGATTCTGAGTCGATCGTTATAACAAGAGTGGGCCTAGGTCAAATAGTTTTTGTAGTTCCAATAATCAGCACAAACTCATTTTACCCTGACCACAGAAAGGTGGTGTAGGGTATAAAAACACAAACAGAAATTTTACCAGAATTAAGAAAAATGCACCAAAAACAGAATAAAAAAAAAAAAAATTAATAAAGCCAATTGAGTTTGAAAAAAAGCCAGAAATTATAAAGTGCAAATAACGGTACTACAAACCTAGGAAGGTATCCGAAGAGGTTTAGGGAATTATTAGAAAATATGACAATTAAAAAAAATATTTTTTTTTTTTGTGTAAAACTATGTTCGCGTAAATTGTTTTCTCAATTTATTTTCTTTTAAATTTTCGTATTTGAAATTAAGAATTTTTTGTTTCCTACATATTAATATTTTTTTCACATATAATTTTTTTTTCACATATAATTCTTTTTTTTTTAGCAAGTTAAACCACCCTTCAAAAAAAAAAAAAAAAAAAAAAAAAAACCTATACTTCTGCTTAAATATCCCGTTAGAGTCTTTTTAACTTAGTAAACCTTCCCCCTTAAGAATCTTTCACATCGTAAAATTAAATTGGGAAAAAAGAGAGAGAAAATTGGTAAACGGTTCACTGCGGTAACAGTATTTTATGCTCTCATTTTAAACCAATAAGATTATAACATTTATAGCACACACACATCAAAAAAAAAAAAAAAAATCCCGTTAAGCTCAAAACCAACAAACAACAAAAGGCAAACTACAAATAAACTGGTTGGTTGGTTTTTAAAATTGCATTTTGTTGTTAAGATCAAGAAAATTGCAACACAAAAAAAAAAAAAAAAAAAAAAAAAAACAACCAGTAGAATCTCAAAGAACTTTTAACGAGCTGTTGTTGTGGAGAAAGGTAATAAAGTGTTAAGCATCATTTTGTGGATATCTTGTAATTTAAATAACACGACACTGTTTATCAAGCAGACAAAAAAAGAGAAACACAACTAACTGGCACAGTAGGCCAGCAGTAATTTTTTATTAATAAAATTTTGAATTTACAACAATTGTTTCAACCAAATTTATTAAAAAAATCTAAAATAATTCATTAGCAGTTATAAAAAATAATAATAAAGAAAATAATAAAAATAAAAATAAAAAAAAAATAAAATTAAAAAATAATTTAAAAAAAAACGAAATTAAGTCATAAACAACATATAAAATATCTCTGTTTTCTATTTTATTACTATCTTTTTTATTTACATTATTTTTTATTTTTATTATTATCCTTATTATTATTATTATTTTAATTTTTTTATAACTGCTAGTGAATTATTTAGATTTTTTTAAGTAAATTGTTGTCGTCGTTTTTAGAGGGGTGTATCAGATTTTTCCGATCGCAATGGGATAATGTTTTAATATTTTGATGTACGCGTTCAAGAACACGCTCTGTTTATTTAGCAGTACACGTGCAAGAACATGAACTTAAAATAAAGCTACCCTCGAATCTGTGTGGTTTATGTGTGTTCGAAACAAAAAATACGTGAAGAAACATGTTCGTGTACATAACGAAATATTAAAACGAAACACGGTCATGATTTAGAAACACACATAATTGATATGAAAATAAAAATGCGTGTTGGCTGTTTTAGAACAGAATACTTTGTGTTTCTGAACCTTGGTTATCTTTGTCAGGTCGAGGGCGGTGACTTTTTGAATAAAAAAAATATTTTCTCTACAAAAAAAAAAGTTTTATGTCTCAACATAATATCCTTTTGGCTCGATACTTTAAGTGGTACGTTATTCCAATTTTTTTTACTCCTACAAAATATGTTTCCTAAATGTCTTCAAAATGAGCATTTGTTTTAGTGATAATCTCTTTATCGGTTGAATTAAGTGGCAGCTCGCCGTCTCTGAAATCAACAAGTAGAGTTAAGTGACTCCGTTTTGAAGAGCCACACCAATCGGAAAGAATATTTCAAAAGTTTTAGATTCCACCTGTGATATTAATATAGCGGATCAGATCAGTCAGCTTTAAGTCCGTTATCCCAGATAGTTTGTCAATTATGTGTCTGCCAGGTACTCTGAACCGAAGACTACCTCAAGCTTCACACTCGCAGAAGAGGTGATAAACGGTCTGCTCTTCTCCAGGTGTTCTGCAGGTACGCCAGTGATCTTTAAGCTAAAGTCCGAGTCCGTCAACAGGGCCGTATTTAGTTATAGTCAGGCCACGTCTACCTTTTAGTCCTACATGTGTTAAAATTCTTCCATTTATCTGCGTTTGCTCGTAGGACGTGCACGATGACTCCTCCTTTAATGATTCCCATTGGAGTTGCGACTGAAAATTGTCTGATCGTTGAACAGAACTGACGTGTTTTTAAGTTAGCTCCGCAAATTAAACTCAATAATTTTTTAACTATAGTATGTAAAGGGCAGCATTAGTTTTTCTGCCCGATACGATGACATCTTTATAAGACCCAAATCTCTTACCGTTGAATCAGTTATGCATTTATTTATTTATTTTATGGGGTAGTAGTTCGTAGCTCAAGATATGGATTTTTGCCATACCACATTTGAGTGTAGATTACTTTTGTCGCCGCCAAATACAGTTGAGGTTTCACAAATCAATGTCGATTCGTCCAATAACTGTGAATCATATATGCCACCAGTGCTCGGTGATCCCAAAAATTGTCACCATGAGCATGTTTGGCGACAAAAAAAACCCCGACAATTTTTGGTACACGTTCACCCGGAAAAGTCCACTGCTCGGACTGTTCGTTCAATGTTTCGAAACGGCCCAAACACTCATGATTGGGGTTGAACATCATCAAACTCCCCTTTAAAGCGGCCACACGATTGCGCTTATGGTCGGGAGGATGCATTCGCGGCAGATATTGCACGGATAGCTTCTTCATTTTCAAATATACATGAAAATTTCTGTGTACTCGTCAGCTGAAAAGCCTACAGACACAGCCTCCTCAGGTATATGCATTCGCCAATTTTACAATTTCATGCCAGGGATTTTATCGAGCGTTCACCTGAACGTTGGGTAACACTTGTTCTGGTACTACAACCACAACGGAATTCAGTAAACTACTTAACCATCGAAGTTGATGGTGCCAACTGCCCATAGTATTTTCATGCTTTTCCTTGGTTTCGGTGATGTTTTTCCAGCAAAATATTCTGTTTCATGAGCCCTCAAAATTCACTTTTCCATTTTGGCAAAAATTCTCAAGACTGTCAAATACAAACTAAATGACGCGCTTGATCAAGGTTCTACAGCAGTCTATTAAAAGATGATGGTATTTGACTAGAGCAGGGTTTATTATACCCTATACCACTATGTGGTTTGGGTATAATGACTTTGTGCTGCTGTTTGTAACTACCAAAAATATTTGACCTAGACCCATCTTAAATTATACCGATCGAATCAGAATCACTATCTGATTCGATTTAACGGTGTCCGTCCGTCCGGCCGTCCGTCTGTGTGTCCATGTAAAGCTTGTAATAAACTGCAGGTCGCAAATTTGAATATATTTTGATGAAATTTGGTATATAAGCTTTTATCGGCCATAGGATGAACGCTATTGAAATTGGTGAGAATCGGTCCATGTTCAGACCTAGCCCCCATACAAATGACCCCTATGAAATCGACTTAAATTGCCATAAGATCCAAATTATCATATGAATATTAGTCAAATTGGGTTTGTATGTGTTTATTACATCCATTAATCAGTAGTCCAAAAATGATCCCTATGGGACAAGTCTTAGTCATAGGCCCCATATAGAGCGGCTTCCCGATCTTCACTTAAATCTATTAAAAAACAAAAATATTGCACTGATTCTTCTCAAATTTTGTTTGTATATATTTTTGCAAAATACAAGAGACCTTACCAAACATGATCAGGATCGGTCCATTTTTGGGCCTAGTCCCCATATAGATATAGCATCCGATATGAACTTTTTCATATCTGCAGACAAAAAAATTTATAAAAATCCCACTCAAATTTGGTTTATGCTTATTTTCGATGTCCAGTTAGTTGGGCCTATGGGGTAGGGTCTCTAAACGCATGGTATAGGGTATCCTATAGACGGTCTAGACCGACTATAATTTTCTTACTTGTTTTTAATTGATTAAGAGATACGATCAAAATTCACTGAGTTGTCAAACTGCCCTCGTATTTGATCTTTTGAACAGTCCGGTGATCTCTATTTTTTTTTAAAGAATTTTTAAACTACAAAATATCATTTTATATTTTATTTCAATTATACTTCCATTAAGCTAGCCCACTGTGCCTAGGTTTTTTAACAACAAATACAAATAAAACGCTGAACAACAACAATACGATACCGTTATGTTGACCGATTATTTAACGGTTAGTGTACTGTTGTGCTTGTTGTTTTTAATATCGCCTCTTTTACTTTTGTCTTTGTATTCTCTCCTCTAAGCCACATATTTTTATACTGGTTCTATATCGAGACTAATAAATCTACACTCAGAACTCTGTTAAATCTTATTTACTGATTAAATGTATGAATGAATGAATGCTCAAAAAGAAGAGGGTCGTATGTTAAAATTTGAATTTCTTATTTAATGCTTTTAACGTGCAGTGTATTAATTTAAATGTTTATTTTTGTGTGTTGTGGCTGGAAACTCCCTCTCAACTCTGTTTCCCTCTTTCCATCGCTGTCAACTGCAAATATGTGAACATGACTCGGGGCCAATCAAATTAAACGCAGACACTTTACTTTACTTCTGTTAACCTGTTCAATATTGTATGTCTGACGACGTTGGGGTATTTGATTTTCTTTTTTTTTTTTTTCTGTCGTACACAAATATGTTGACAAGCGACCATATTTAATGGAAATTAATTTACATTCCTCCCTTTTTTTTATTGTATTTTAGGAAAAGTTTTTTGTTTTTTGTTTGTTTACTGTTTTGTTAGTGTGTTCCATTGAGAGCTTGAAAAGAATGATTTATTTTTATTTTATAAGCTAATTTTATTTTTAAGTATATGCGTTTTTCAAATTACTTCCCTGAAGACTTAATACTTAAGTTCTTATATAACTGCACTTTTTACTTAAGTTCTTTATAGACTGAACTTTTCACTAAAATTTCTAAAAGACTAAACTTCGCTTATTTTGGCCAGATTGATGAATAAAAAGGGTCCAACTAGTAGTTTCCGACGATTGTGTAAAAGTTCTAAACAAAAGTGACTTCAGTCTCATGTTGCTAACAACATGTATATTGTTAGTTGAAGCCGCTAGTTTACTAAGTAAATATTATTATATTTTTATATTTCTTATGATAAAGAAATATCTAGAATTTGGAATCGTTAATTTTTTTTTACTGCTAGATATATATTTCTGTTTTCGACAGGATCTTCTTCGATTGTTTTTTTACAATGTTTCAATATCCATAACTTCCTAGCTTATTATATTTTTCTCAAGATAAAAAAGTAAAATGTGTATGCCTTTTAAACAGAAACACTGACTTTCATTTGCTTACGAGCCATGTGTATCCATTTTGCACAATTAGTGTTAAAGTCCTCTTGCAACATACAGTAGCCCAATAAAGTCTACATACGACAATATAAAATCAATTTTTTTTTGGAATTTTATTAGTTCAAACATAATTTTCTTATGCGATCTTACAGAATGTAAAAAAAATACGTCGAAAGGTTGGAAATTGAAGTATCAAAAATGGTAGTATTATCAATTATATACACAAAAAAGTGTACATACGGCGAAAAAACATCTCATAAAACATCCATAAAAACACATCTAAGGTTAACGGTATTTAATTTTTTAACTTATTTTTACAAAATAAAAGATCTACATGAAAATAAGCTGTGAGCCAAAGTGAATTTTGTGTTTAAATGTCCGCAAAACGTGGAAAAAAGGAAAAAAATCTCTCAACAGATTAGAAGAGTGATCATAAAGTTAAGAAGTGAGAATAAATGGGGAAATATCAAAAACTCTTGGAATTAGCCGTTCTACTTTCCAAACTATTATAAAAAACTATAATAACATAAATAATAACGAAAACGAATACCGATCGGATAGACCAAACAAACTTAAAGAGCGTCAGAAACGAATTATCATAAGAATTGTAACAAATGAAGCCAAAACTAGTGCCGTTGATATTGCGAAAGATCTTGCAAAATCTAAGAATATTAGTATACATCCCGAAACAGTAAGAAATTTTTTAAGAGCCAACGATTTTCACAGCCGTACTCCCAGAAAAAAGCCATTTATTATGAGATTATTCATTCCATCAAAGCGCATTTCGGCTAAACCTTATCAAAAATCTTGGTTTAACCAGACTTGCAGAGACGCTGTCAGATCCAGAGAGGAAGCATTCAGACTTTGGCATGAAAATAAAAATTCCGTCACTGAACTGCTACGCAAACAGGCGAGAAATGAATGTGCCAAAGTACTAAGGCGCGAAAAGTTTCTTCACGATCAGCGTCTTCGTGCTAAAGTTCTTTCTGCTCCTCGTGGTAGTAAGAGGTTTTGGTCATTTGTTAAAAGAGTAAAGAATAATGCTAGTTCTGCTATCCCAACTCTTTTAATGAATGGCCAAATATTCACTGAACCGGTTGAACTTTTTGCAAAAAACTCGTTTTTATCGGATAGCAATCAACCTCTGCCCGAACTTGAAAGTGTATCTTGTACTATACCTTAAATATTCTTTCGAGTACGTGCACTTGAAAAGGTTCTTTCGGACCTCAACATTAATAAGTCTTCAGGACCGGATGGTATACCAGCACTGGTGCTGAAACAGTGCTCTTCGACGCTAGGCAGTCCATTGGCCAGCCTTTTCAGCCTTTCGTACGGTGCGGGAGTCTTTCCCTCTTGCTGGAAAGTTGCTAATGTCCAACCAATCCCTAAAAAGGGTGCGGCTAATAACCCTGAAAATTACCGTCCAATTGCAATCTGCTCTGTGCTCTAAAAGGTGATGGAGAGCATGATCAATTTCCATCTTGTGAACTACTTAGAGGCCATTCACTTCTTAGTGATCGATAGTATGGCTTCCGTAGAAATCGTTCCACGGGAGACCTGTTAGCTCTACTTTCTGAGCGCTGGAGTCGATCCATTCGCAATTTTGGCGAAAGTAAAGTGGTTGCTCTGGATATTTCCAAGGCATTCGACCGTTTATGGCACGGTGCATTGATATCAAAGCTTCTTGCATTTGGGGTCGGTAATGACTTCTCTCGATTTATATCGAGTTTTCTCAGAGACCGAACAATACGTGTTGTTATTGATGGGGTCTCATCTAATGAGTTTCAGCTTAATTCAGGCGTACCCCAAGGTTCCGTTCTTTCTCCTTCTCTTTTCCTTATCTTTCTGAACGACCTTCTTGGCCAAACTTTTAACTCTATATACTCTTTCGCAGATGACAGCAGCATTTGTCATTCATTTTCCTTTAATTGTAGGCCAAGCCTCTTGGAGGTTGGGGGGCAAAAGGCGGACAATGAATGACACTCTCAATCAAGACCTCTTAACAATCTCCGAGTGGGGTAAAGCGAATAGGGTTGATTTTAATGCGCTGAAGACCCAATGTTGTATGTTGACCCATAGGGCCATGGAATCAACAATGTCATCTGTATATATGGGTGGTATAAGTATTGAGGAATCGGATACTCTTGATGTTCTGGGCATGAGAATTCAATGTGATGTTCGTTGGAACGAGCATGTTTTTCAAGTGTCGAAAGAAGCATTCAAGTGTCTTGGTTTTCTAAAACGGTGTAGAAATTACTTCACTCCTTCTGATCTCCTTAAAATCTATACCACTTACATCCGACCGAAAATGGAATACAACTCCCATATATGGGCAGGGGCTTCGAAGTCTATTTTGGAGCTACTGGACCATGTGAAAGGAGGGAGTTGGCGCTCATCAATGACATTAGGGTATCCAATTCTATTGATTCATTGGAACACCGTCGGAATGTGGGTTGTGTAGCACTGTTCTATAGATATTACCATTGGAAATGTTCTTCTGAGATTAGCGAACTTATTCCAAGTGCCCGAGTTTCGGTTTGTTCTACCCGCTTCTCTAGTAGATCACATCCGTTTGTAGTCTATTGTCCAGTTGACCGCACAACGCATTACAGAGAGAATTCGTTTATCAGTCGAACTAGCCGTATGTGGAATAAACTCCCCGCAAAGGTCTTTCCTGACAGTTATAATCTAATAAAATATAAGTCAAATATCCATAAACACTACTCCCTCTCGCCTCCTTCCCATAAATCAACACAATGCACTGTATTTGTAGGGGGCATCCCCTGAGTGTTGGTTAACAAGAAAAAAAAAAGTCAATATGAATAAACCACTCGAGTTTTCGAAACTCCACAAAAATTATGAAATGAAAAATTTAATTTTTAGCGAAGAGTCCAAGTTTAATATATTTGGCTACGACGGTAAACAAAAAGTTTGGAGAAATCCCAATACAGCGATGACAATGCAAAATTTGTTACCAACTGTAAAGCACGGGGGAGGCAGTTTCATGGTTTGGGGATGTATGACAGCTGGTGGAGTTGGAAATCTGGTGTTTATTGACGCAAACATGGATCGTTTTGTCTACCTCAATCTTTTGAAAGCCAATCTAAAGAATTCCGTTGATGAAATGGGACTCTCGGGAAAATGGATCTTCCAGCATGATAACGAGCCGAAACATACCTCTCTCGTTGTAAAGGAATGGCTCTCCAATGTACCCAAACAATTGCAGTCGCCTTCCCAATCACTGGACATGAATCCGATTGAAAACTTATGGGATGAGTTGGACCGACGTGTTTCCTTAATTATTGCAACATTCATTAATTATTTATTTTTTTTTTTTTAATATAAAGGGTCCGCCAAATAACTTTTTTTTTTTGAAAATGCTATAAAAAAAAAACTACCGAATATTGTCTCAAATTTCTTTTTTTATTTGAAAGTACAATCCTTCCGGTTAATAATGGAAAATAATTTCATTCAATTGGCTGCCTCGGCTGGCCATGCAGTAGCCTACACGATCGGTCCAATTCTTAAGCACATTATCGATTGTGTGCAGCTGTATTTCACCAATGGCTTCAAAATATTGTCCTTTAAAGCGTCAATTGGCTCTGGCTTGTTGGCGTAATACTTATCTTTGAGGGCACCCCACAAATAATAGTCCAACGGTGTCAAATCGCAGCTCCGAGGTGGCCAAACGACATCAGCTCTGCGCCTGATAATGCGATCTTCAAAAACAGGGCGCAAAACATCGAGTGTAGCTTCGGCTGTGTGGCACGTAGCGCCATCCTGTTGAAACCAAATGTTGCCAATATCCTTCTTTTCAATTTTTGTGAACAAAAATTCGTTCAACATGGCCCGATAACGATCGCCATTGACTGTAACGGCCACTCCTTGCTCATTTTCGAAGAAAAATGGCCCAGTTATGCCTCTGGACCAAAATCCGCACCAAACAGTGACTGGTTTTGGGTGTATCGGCTTTTCAATGTATGCGTGCGGGTTTTCTGTGCCCCAAATGCGACAATTTTGCTTGTTTACATACCCGCCAAGATCAAAATGAGCTTCATCTGAAAAGATGATTTTTTTTGGCAAAATCGGCATCTTCTGTAAGTCGATCGCAGGCCCACTTAGCGAAACGAAAACGCATTGGATGGTCTGTTGGCTTCAACTCCTGAACCAATTGGACTTTGTATGGCGTCATACCAAGGTCTTTATGCAAAATTCGTCTCAATGATGCCTCCGAAATGTTCAATTCTTGAAAACGACGGTGAATTGATGTTGATGGCGCTTCACGCACACTTTCTGCCACAGCAGCAATATTCTCGGGTGTACGCACTGTTTTTGGCTTTTCACGCTTTGGTTTATCGATGAGGATGCCAGTTTCTTTCACTTTTTTCACAAGATAACGAACATACGGAGCTGACGGTGCTTCTCTTCTTCCAAAATCCGTACGCAATTTTCGCACACATTCTGCAACAATACCATGATTTTCAAAGTAATGCCGCAATATTTCCCAGCGTCGTTCAAGCGTATACACAACCATATTCGTTCAGCGGAAGGATAAAACTAATTATCTGTCAAATCAGACATGAGCTAAGTGTTACCATTCACGAAATAAGCACTAGTTGAAAAAAAAAAACGTTAGATGGCGGACCCTTTACAAGATCTTGAAACGTTTCATGTTGCAGACCGTTAATTTCGAGCTATGCTTTTAAAGACATTTTTTACATTCAAAATGTTGCTAGCAACATTTGCTTTTCAAATTTTGTTTAAATATATTTACAAACCTGTTGCCTAAGAGCGTTTGATTAAACTTTTATGATTCTAGAACTATCATTTATTTATTTTTATTTATTTACTTAAGGTTTTTATATAAAAAAAAGTTTGGAATATGGTTTTTCCCTTTTTTATCCCTTGACCTGTTTCTCTAAAATGTATCTTTATATATTTATAGAGATCTTGAAACATTTTAAACATCAATCGTGCTTCATACAATTTTCCTGTATATATTTGGCCACAAAATTAGTTACAAACATTATTGAGCATAGGTTCAAGAAATTTAAAAAAATATTTATGTGGTTATACTTAAAAAAACTTACATTCAACTTGTTGGTAGCAACATTTAGCTTAAGAGATTTATTTGAAACATGTTCTTGAGCAACATTTATTGAAACTTCGTGAGATCATAATTTTTTTTTTTTTTAAGAAGGTCTTTTGAACCCTTTTTGATCCCTTCAACATTTGATTTATCTAAAATCGCACTTTGTATATTTATAGGGATCTTTAAACATAACTCATATGTTTGGTCTTATATACATTTTTATTTTTTTATGCTTCTAAAAAAATATTTTGTATTCAATATTTGTCTAACAATATTTTTTTTTAAAGGATCTTTGTATATTTATAGGGATCTTTAAACATAACCCATATGTTTGGTCTTTTATACGTTGACAAATATTGTCGAGCAATGTTGCAGAGCAAGCTAATATGAGATTTGTATTTATTATGGTTCTAAAAAATATTTTATATTCAATATTTTCTAACAATATTTGTTTTAAAGTATTTTTTGTGTTTTTTTTTTATTTTTGTTATTTTAAACTATTTTTCAGTCCCTCTCTTGAAACATCACATATCTGTTTGGGTAAAAATTTTTGTGTAGCACAAGTTTATGTTGGGATGATCTATGAAATCAAAAAAAAATAATACGAGAAACGCTAATAATTTTTAGTTATGTTTTAAAAAAATATAACATTTGTTTTAAATTTTTTTCTCCAGTATTTGTAAAAGGAACATTTATATAAAATATCATGATTCTATAATTTTTATTTGTTTAATAATTTTTTTTATGAAAAACAACGGAGTCTTTTTTTCATGTTTATCCGTTGAACATTTGAGTTTCCTTAACTATCTTTGAATCAAAACTGTCCTTTTGGCTACAACAATGTTTACAAACTATGTTGAGCAACAAATATTAAAAAATTGCGAGTTAAAATATAGTTCGTATATAGATTTTCGAGTTATGATTTAAAGAAATATTTGACATTCATTATGTTGCTTGTAACATTTTTCTAAAGTGATTTTGAAAAACTTGTTCCTAAAGTTTTTTTATATAATGATTTTTTAATTCTTCTTTATTTATTTGTTTTTTTTTTCTTCTGATAATAAAAAAAAACTTTTTGAGTTTCCTAGAAAACCCCTAAAGAGTTTTCATTATAAAATTTTGTTTTTGCGGAAAAAATTTTACATTATTTTACTCCTTATTAACTTCTTAAATTACAATGTCACACTTTGCTTAGTTTTTACTTGTTTTTAAAATTCTCATCTAGTTAATTGATAAGATAACAGTATATTAAATAAACAGAAAAATTAATTAAATTAAAAAAGTCACATTTGATACTTAAAATTTTTCTGTTACTAACTTCCTTGTGATTGTTTTACACATCATTACTTTTGTTGGCAACATGTTGCTAGCAACAGTAGAATCTTTTTTTGATTCTCTTTTTGTTTTGATTTGATAAAAAAGTAGAAAAAAAGACAAAATTAAAAAAAAAAAATAATTAGAAGTGTTAATTCGGCTATGCCAAATCTGCACTATTATAATAGACTAGCAGAGCCCAGCACTCAAAATTCGATTGTAAATTCATGGAAATTTTTGTTTTCATAAAATTTTTCTTTCAGATTAAAATATACGTATATAAAAAATGTATGAATATTTAAATAAAATTCATTAAATTGTGACTTTTTAAATAATATTCATTAATTCCATTATAAATATTTCATGAACACACAGAAGAAATATGAATGGGATTGTTAATAAAGAATTTTTTAAGAGCCTAAAGGTATGCTAATAAATTTTAGGCAGGGCCAATAAAATGTACTCTTATTTGGAACCATCAATAATAAATGTACAGGCGATGAATTGTGAATAATCTAAAATTGATTAGCACACCTTTAGGCTCCTATTTATGATAAATATTTTATTTTATTTAATTAATTACATTTTTAACACACATAAATTTTATCATTCTGAACTGCTCCTCTATATAAACTATAACTATGCCAAATTCCACACTCCCCCGTGTGCACATTTTGCTTAAAAAATGGTCGAAAGATTTATCTTCACATATTAATATACAAAAAATGCAAATAAACAATTGATAAACCAAATTATTACAAAGTTTTTTAGTGGCCTCTCCATATCTTAAGTCATATCTTGGGGCAGTGATGGCCGATTAAATACCAACCTGCTCGAATTATTGACAAACATTATTATCTTAAGTTTGCATAGGTACATAATCTGGTTTCTTAATGAGCGTGATTCTAACAGGTAGAAGGAAGGACAGACAGACGGATGTCGCTATATCGACTTGATTTGTTAGAAGGATCATACATATATGTACTTTATGGGGTCGCAAATTCATTTCTCGATGCGTAATGGTGCGGAGGTTATAAAAAAGTTGACATTTGATATTTTAATTTTTCTTTTACTAATTTGCTTGTGATTGAATTTACAATTTAAAACATTACTTTTGTTGGCAACATGTTGCTAGCAAAAATTGTATCTTTACGTTTTTTTTGAAGAAAGTCACTTTTATAAAAAAAAGCAGAAATATCCAAATTAAAAAGAAATATATATATAAAATTGAAGAAAACGGCATAATTTCAGCTGACGTTTGATATTTTGATTTTTCTTTTACTAACTTCCTTGTAATTGATTTTAGACTCTAAAACAGCATTACTTTGGTTGGCAACATGTTGCTAGCAAAAATTATATCTTTACGTTTTTTTTTTTGAAGAAAGTCACTTTTATAAAAAAAAGCAGAAATATCCAAATTAAAAAGAAATATATATATAAAATTGAAGAAAACGGCATAATTTCAGCTGACGTTTGATATTTTGATTTTTCTTTTACTAACTTCCTTGTAATTGATTTTAGACTCTAAAACAGCATTACTTTGGTTGGCAACATGTTGCTAGCAAAAATTGTATCTTTACGTTTTTTTTGAAGAAAGTCACTTTTATAAAAAAAAGCAGAAATATCCAAATTAAAAAGAAATATATATATAAAATTGAAGAAAACGGCATAATTTCAGCTGACGTTTGATATTTTGATTTTTCTTTTACTAACTTCCTTGTAATTGATTTTAGACTCTAAAATAGCATTACTTTGGTTGGCAACATGTTGCTAGCAAAAATTGTATCTTTACGTTTTTTTTGAAGAAAGTCACTTTTATAAAAAAAATCAGAAAAAAATCAAAGTTAAAAATAAAAACAAATAATTTAAGACATTTGAAATTTTGATTTTCTTTTACTAACTTTCTTGTAATTGAATTTAGACTTTAAAACAGCATTATCTTTGTTGGCAACATGTAGCTAACAACATTAATATCTTTTACATATTTTTTTTAGTTGTTTTTTAATTTTCTTTTTACAAAGAGCAGAAAAATAAAAAACGCCAGCTAGATGTTAAGCTGGCAATTGATATTTCAGTTTTTGTTCATTAACATAAAACTAGCAATACTTGTGTTAGCAACATGTTGATAGCAACATTGGTATCTTAGACAGGAATGTTTCATAGTTTTTTTTTTATACCCCCCTTTTAGAGAATGGTATTCTTTGAAAGCTCTGTGCGTACAACACCAACACCCAATGGAAAACATTTTAAAAGTAGTGACATTATTATATTTTTTCCGCTAATATAGTATGGAGTGTTGAAAATTTTATGGTCAACGTAAAGTAAACCCAGTAGCAGCAAAAAAAATTAAAAAAAAATAAATAAACTTTTATGACTAGAGTACTCGTATGTAAAGTTGCAGCAAATAACATGAGCCCCAGAAACTAGGCTAAACTGTAGAAATTTATATAAATGACTGTTTACTTCCGTTGTGTTGAAGTTTTTTTTTCAAGCAGTTTTTTGACTTTTAATTATTTCTTGTTGTTTGTTGAAAATTAATGAAGAAAAATAAAACGGACAACAAATGCAGCAACATACAAGGAAATTGTAATTTCTATGGTAAATAAATTCTTTTTTAACAGGATTTACAAAAATTCAAATGGAATTATAATTTTATATCGTTTTTAAATTATTCAACCGTCAAAGTCTTCTCTTTAAATGAAAAAAAAAATCATTCTAAAAATCAATAAATTTTAAATAATTTTTGTGGGACAATCAAAATCAATTCAAATTTGTTGCTAATGAAACAAATTTCCATATTCAATTAGTTTTTTTTTTTTTTTAACTAGTTCCATATTTTAGAAATATTTTTATGAATTAAATTTATATAAAAATACCTAATTTGCTTTGTAACTTTACGATAATCATCTACAATCCTAAACTTTAAAGACTCGAACAATAAATTTAAATTAAAACGAGTATAAACAATAATAAATAATATTTTTTTTTTCTTAAATAATCTTATTTAAATGCTGTTTCTTTTCAAGTTAGTCAATAGCTTACGTTAATATATAAATTTATAAATATTTGCATAAAATTAAAAAATTATTTTTTTTTTTTTTGGTTATTTCTGATACGCCATTTACTAAAATATTTGTGTTTTGATTGGTTTAATGGCAAAACGTTAGAAATATAATTGGAAAACATTACTCAGAATGCATAACAAATACCGTCATGATGGGGAGATGTCAAGGTTATATTGTTAGTAGTAGTTCAAAACACAGATTGATAACGGACACGAAAGGTTAACTTCAGACTAAAATAAATGGTAGCACTTCCGTATAATATTAAATGGAAAAAAAAGAAAAAAAAAATATATAAATCATATACCTTAGCAATTGCATTTATAATTAATTATAGATTAATATTTTGTTTTTGCTCAAAGACAAAACATATGACGTGACGGTCACATTCGAAAGAATGGCAAAATTTTAGAAACAGTAAATGGAAATAATATTGTTAAAAGAAAAAAACAATTAAATTTAAATTTGAATGTGTTATAAATTACAAGCCCTCATATACTTGGTTATATTTTCTATAAATATTTTTCTGAAAGAATATTTCTTTAACCCTTTACGGAGCCGTATTGAAGATCTGTAACATAACATAATTAAAATGATTAGTTTGAAGTGTCAGATTATAATGGCAACGAAGCAACCAACATTAAAACTTAAATTGACGCCTGTTGCTAAAGAAATGCCAGTTGAGAATAGAAACCGTATTTTCAAAAGCTCGCAGTGTGCGTGAAGTGCTTAAAAAAGATGCTAATTATTATTGATTATTATTTGTTATAGTAAATGTTAATTTTTTATTAATAAGACCCCTTATATGTAGTCATTTGATTGAGTGAAACGACTTTGTAACATACATATTTACAGCTACGTGCAACTAATTAGAAAAAGTAGTAACCAATAACTAATTCGCCATATTAAAGACAATATTGCTTTAAAAAACACTTATTTTACCGTTATTTTTGCTTTCTGTTTTTTTTTTTTGTGAAAAAAAAAAATTTTGTCTTGCAGTAAAATTTACAAATTCAGGTAAATTTTAACAATTGATTGTGATTACATGGAGTGTTTTCCGTTGTGTGGAAAGCATTAACTACAGATTTAGCAAATCGTTTGAATGCCGCAATAATATGGATGGGTTAAAGTCAATAAAACCCTTAGAACCAGTTTTTGAGATATCAGTTACACCTAGTTTTATTAAACTCATAATTTATTCATCAATTCCTTTATGAATTTGGACATGTCTGAGAAAATTAATTCTCGGATTAACTAAACTAGGTTTAACTGACATCTCAAAAACTGGGCCTTAGAAAGTCAAATTTAAGTTTATGACGCTCGATTTTGATGTTTGATATTGTGAAGATTTTAAACCCAGCATCCAAAAAATTATCTTGGGCATGATATATGGTAAAAAATTTAAATTAACGTACATAAGCTTTTGCCTACATTCAACTTTTAATTTTTAAAGATATTTTTTTCTCTTTCTATAATAAATTTATAATATTAATAGGATAGGCGATTTTTTGTGACCGATGTTTTGTTCTACCGTTTTATCCTGATTTTTACCAAACTTATATTATTTGAAAGGTATTTCTCTTTGGCTGTTCACCAAATTTACAGATTTTTAAATTTTTTCCATTGTTTTGAGTAAATTGCATTTAAAGTTGGTACTAACACATACATAAAATTATGCATATGCTATGTGTGTGTTTATTAAATTTGTTAATGAGTTTGTAATAAAAATGAGTTAGTTTTTTTTTTTTGTGTTGATTGGTGAATTGGTTATAATTGATTAGCATAACTTTAGGGTCTTTATTTAATGAAAAAATAAAATTTCCTAGAATTGGCACTCGAATTTCGAGTGCTGGAATCTGCTAGTATATTTAAATGTGAAAAAAAGTTTCAATATTTTCTTGAAAAACGTATTTAATATTTTGAAATGTAGATTGCATTCTTTTTAACTTTTTTTTCTCAGTACTGTTTGTCAGTTTTTAAAGAAAATATGATTGTATATCTATTTTCTGCAGGCGCGAAAATGAGTTGACTTAATTATCTGATTTTTTCATCTTAAAAAGATTTTTTTTTTTTTGCTAATTTCTTTTCCTCTGCGACCTCAATATTTTTTTAGCTCAAAATAATATATATGGTATATAATATATATGTGACCTTCTCCGAGAAAAGGGACCTAGTGTGTCAAAAAAACGGGTTGTGTCAAAAACGGCTGATTCTGGTACCTAAAAGGGTGTAGAAACTTTAAATGCGCTATTTTCTCAAAACTTAATTTTCACACACTACGTCCCATTTCTCGGAGAAGGTCACATATATTTATGCCAAAAAAAAAAAAAAAATATTTTTAAATAAAAAAAATATTTTATATATGGGGGATTTCATGTCAAGTGCACCAACTTTTGAAACCGATGTCTTCCGATCGGGATGAAATTTGCACCAAGGTTAGTCCTATTGGTCAAGAGCTCTCTGAGTTAGAGGGGATCAAAATTTGACATTTTGGCCAAACAGGTGTTTTTTCTCATCCATGTAACTTATTACCTATTGTTCTTAGAAAATTTTCTCCCAAATAGTTTAGATAGCTATTTGTTCAATATTTCGGAAAAAAAATACTTAAAAAAATAAAAATTTTTTTTAGACTTTTTTTTTACTAAATTAAAGCATTTTTTCCTTTTTTTTCAAAAAGGGCATTTTTTTTTCATAAGAAAGCTTAGGATTTTTCCTTTAAGAGCTTTTTAGTCGTTTAGTGGGATGGGAGTGGGATATCTATTAAAATAAATGTTTTGTAACTCAAGACAACGGTTTTTCAATTTTTCACAAATTCACTATTTTGAATTTTTTCCTATTTGTGTGTAAAACCTTACAAATAAAACTTATACTGAGAAACTAGACAAACTAAACTTTCCGAAGGTATATAACATACCTAAATAAAATTTTATACCCTCGATACTGTAATACCCAGAATATGTTAACCTCAGGGAAAAAATCGCTTTTTTCTATAGAAATGTTGAGAAATTATTATTTTTTATTTATTTTTAATAATAATTAAATTAATGTATAATAATAATAATATTATTAAAAATAAAAAGATAAATAATTTATTACAATTTAGTCTTAATTGCATTAGATCCATTTATATCATAACTATTTTTATACTTAATTTATTGTAGCTGATGAAGTATTTAAGTCTTGTAAATTTTTAAATACCCAGTCTTTCATCCAGCTTTTTTGTCGCCTTTATTTACTGCGTTTTTTTGTCAATCCTTTCTTGGCGTTACTAGGTTCAGCTGTTGATTTTGCTGCTGGTTTATTTGTCGCCTTTGGAAAGAAATCGCATTGAATAGAGGCAGAAAACTTTTTCAACTTGAGTCTTCCATCGACAAGCGGTATAAAAGCATGGTATTGAGCGGTGCCATCGATTGTTACCGCAGTATCGAATCTGCTCTTCAGTATTTTCAATGTTTCCTTATGATCCTCTTTGCTACTAAAAACTATTTTAGTTTCTTTACAATAATTCTTTGCCCAATGGAATAAAACAGTCGCATCTAAGATGCGATCTTGATGAGAGCACTGGAGGCTAAACTTCGCTGCATTTCATTTAAGGTTTGCTCCAATACCATCACATGCTCCGTTACCATGAGGAGTAGGATGAAAATGCCACTCAGCTGGCATTCCAAAATCTTTTTCATGGGCCATAAGATTTGCCAAACTACTTTTGTTTTTAAAATGTTGACGAGCTCCGTCCGAAACGTAGTATACCTTCTTTACTGTAAATTTAGATTTTAGAAATTTTAGTATTCTCTTCTGGTACTCATAAACTGCAACGGTATCATGTTTTAAATCGTCGGATATGATTGCCATACTTTTGTGTTCCAGTTTTTCATCTTTCATGTAGTAAATAACTACTGTGAATATAGTTGCTTGGTCGTTATTGAAGTGGAAAGCTTGTATGGCATCCTGAAGAATATATTCATAGTTTTCTGCGAAATCACATGAAATAACGAATTCACCAGACTTCAAATGTATCGTCAAATCCTTGAAGAATGACCATTGCTCTTTGACTATAAAGTCATGGTTTCTCAAGTTTACCAATCCTGTACACATTTCTTGCACAAAATCATCCACATTTAAACTGATTGTTTTCAATGTGCATCTGTCAGTCTGAATCCAAGAATCAAATTTGACCTCCTCTATATATTCTCGATCTAAAGAGTTGATTAAATTTTCTTTGATGAATGTGGTTTTCGGGCAATTGGTACATTCACCTAAGTGGCAAGAAGTTGTTGCATTAGGACACATAGTCAATTTATGGCAATCGCGGTAATCGTGTAAATCTTCTGCCGAATCATCTGTTAAATACTTATAAGTTGATTTCCTTCAACATCAGTTTAACATTTTCATGGTAAATGCAAACGCATACTGTGTGAGTTTCGCTGCTTGCTGCCAAAACGCAATGTTTTGTCCTCATTTGGGTAAATTTCGTGAATTTTATTATTTTATTTTATAAAAATATAAAAATAAATACCAAAAGCCCTGTGTTGAATTGTGAAATGGTAAAATTTATTATTTAGAATTATTTTTTAAATTAAAAAATAAAATTTCCTAGAATTTGCACTCGAATTTCGAGGACTGGGCTCTGCCAGTAATAATAAATATATACTGTGTATGTGTTTTATGTATGTGTTAGTATTAACTTTAAAATAGCATTACTCCAAAAAAAGTGTTTCAGTCTGTGCTAATCTGTAAATCTGGTGTAGAGCTAAAAAGAAATACCTTTCAAATGAGATATGTTTGGTCAAAATCGGTTATTAACTACAATTTTTATATCGGTCACAAAAAATCGCCATGCCTATTAATATTATAGATATTTTTGTATATTTTTACAAAAAAAACAAGAAAAATATTTTTTCATTGCAAAAAATGTATTTATTTACTCAAAGTTATTTGTTTCTCTCAATATTGTTTGCCAATTAGAAAGAAAATATGATTTTTAGATTATTCTCGTATAATCTATTTTTTTTTCACCCCAAAAAAATTTTTTTTTGCCTTTTTGAACTAAATTTTTTTTATCAAACATTTGGTTTTCCTTAAATGTTTTTTCTAATTCGTAAAAAAAAAATGTTTGCAATTTGTTTTGTCTAGGCTCCCATGAAAGGGCTTCGATACTTTTTCTTATCTCATAAACTAATTTTTTGCCTTAAAAGTTGTTTAATCCCTAAAAGAATGTTTTTTTTTTTCAATTTTTCGACTCATTCTTTTTTCAATAAATGCAAAAAAGTACATGTAATTACCATATTAATTTTTCCAGCTGCTAGTGAGGTAGCAAATTTAATTTTTTTTTTTATTTTTTTTTTAAATTTGAATTAGAAAAATAATATTTTTTTTACCCACAACTTTTTTTTTTTTTGACTTTACGCTTTTTTATTCTTTTTATTCTTCATTTTACTTGTATGTATGTTTGGTTTCTTGTTTTTATATCCTCCACACTACTGTGCAGAAGATATATATTAGTTTGTCAGTCCGTTGTCAACACTTTGAAAAATGGATTTGCGGCCCTGTAAGGTATATATATTCTTCATATACGAGTCGATATAGCGATGTCCGTCCGTCCGTCTGTTAAAATCACGCTGATTCACAAATTAAAGCGATTACCTCAGAAAACTGTCTGTCCATCCATCTGACTGTCTGTTCAAATCACGCTCATTCACAACATAAACCATTTACATAAGAAAACTTAGGATAATGATGTTTGTCATTATTACGAGCAGGTTGTTGTTTAAAATGGGAGAAAATCAAGCATCATTGCGCCAAGATATGGCCTAAAAATGTTAAAAATTCAGTGTGTTGGTTGTAATAATTTAGTATTAAGTTTATTAAATTATTTACTTTTCCAAATAATTTTTTTTTGCATTTGTTATAAATAGTGCAATAAGGCCGGATATTTGTGAAAGCGCCCCGGTAGGTGAGTAGGTAGCGTGCTCGCCTATCATGCGGGGGTCGTGGGTTCAATTCCCACCAGAGGCTTTGGTCTGTCGCTGCAAAAACCAGCCAAATGGTCTTTGTCACCCGGCTTATCCCTGGACCCAAATTAGAATACAAATTTACTTTGTATTGTAATTAATATAAATAAATAAATAATAATTTGTGAAAACGAAAAACTCGGTGATTCGTCAAACACTCTTCTTTATTTTTGTTTCTTTTTTTCTTCTTCAAAAATGTTCCCAACTTTAATTTAGTAACGTTACGCTACTTTAAGTAACGTAATTCTGGCCTACTTATAACATGTTCTATATTTAATTTGAAATTCGGTCTCTTTGTGAATATTATAATTTTTTTTTCTTATTTTAATATCTTCTACTTCATAGAGTTTTATAAAATATTTATGTTTTGTTATTGCCCCGACAGCTGTCAACAGTTTTATTTTAATAATAATAATAATAAAACGAAAAAATATTTTCCCTTTTTTCCATACAACAAAACAAAGCACATTAAAACTCCCTAATATGAAGAAGAAGAAAAAAAAATAATAATATATATTCTCTATAGTAAACGCTCTTCAAACGACTTTTATTACTTGATAATATGCAACCATGTTGTGTCATGTTGTTAGCAGAAAATAGCAACAACAACAATGGCACTAACACAACTGAGAAGGGGGGAAAGAAATCAGGGATTTGATGATGACATGAATAGTAGGTGGAACATTATAATACACTAGAGCAATGCGAGAAGCAAAGGAACAGCTTAAGCATCGTCAACATCATCAACCTCATCATTATCATCATTGTGTAGTCCTCGTCATCGGCGTCATCAACAAACATCATCATCATCATCAGCAGAATCATCATCGTCATCAGTGTATTACAAAAGAAAGCAGTTGATATTAGAGCAATCTATTCTTACAAAAGAAAGTAATACAACATAAACGATGACATTGATTGATGATGATTAATAATGTTGCAATTTTTATTGCTTTAATTTTATTTCAAACAATTTTATTATATTTTATTTTTTGTTTTTTTTTTTTTTTTTTTTTTTTTTCATAAGAAAAATAATATTAAAAACAAAACTTATAACAACAACAGTTGATGGCAAAGAAGGAATCCTTTTGTTTGGTTTAAAATTTAAAATAACAAAAAAAATTACGTTATTAGATTTTATTTGAATATTGTTAAATTTTTATCAAAATTAAAAAAAAAAAATTGATTTTTAATTCATCATATGTAGGCACGTTTAAAAGTACAAAGTTTTATAACAGATTTAAAATTGTGAGTCCATTCTTAAATCTCTCCACATTTCTCGAAAGTATCTTAATAAAAAAAAATTGTCAGGACTTGTTCCACTTAGGACTTGTTCCACTTTCTGCAATTAATTACGATAGTTCAAAATTTTTGTTTGAATGGACTCGTGAAATATTTAAACGATATAAAAACATAAGATAATAGCCCCTAAATGATTAAAAATATTTTTTTTAAATTCAGCTTTCCTTTTTTCTTTTATGCTCGAAAAGTTTGTCAAACTTTAAAATATGTAGCTTAAAATAAAATTGCTTATATTCTATCGGCTCAAATGCTGCTATACAAGTAACCATAAATTTCGTACCCGCGACTACAATTTTAAGACTGCGGTAAGTAGACCCCAGATATAAAAAAGAAAATGCATTTTAAAACAATAAACGAAAGTTTAGTTTTTTATAAACTAACAAACTTAAATCTGCGATCTGGGATATCTAAGATTTGCAAAATTTTCTCTAAACTTTTTATTCAGTTCAAAATTCAGCAGATTTTTGTAAAAAAAAAACAAGTAAGAAAATTATAGTCTGTCTAGACCAACCATACGATACCATATAGCATGGTTTAGAAACCCTGTCTCTTCAGTCCAAGTAACTGGATATAGAAAATAAGCAAAAACTAAATTTGAGTGGCATTGTTATTGATTTGTTTAGCTGCAGATATGAAAAAGTTCATATCGGGTGCTATATATATATGTGGACTAGGTCAAAAAATGGTCCGATCCTGACCATATTTGGTAAAGTCACTTATATTTTAAAAAAATATACACAAACGAAATTTGACAAAAATCTGTGCAATATTTTTGGTTTTTTTTTTATACATTTAAGTGAAGATCGGGAAGCAGCTCTATATGGGGCCTATTACTAAGATTTGTCCAATAGGTACTATTTTTGGATTACTGATTAATGGATACAATAAACACATACAAATCCAATTTTACTAAGATCTATATGACAATTTGGATCTTATGGCAATTTATGTCGATTTCATAGGGGTCATTTGTATGGGGACTAGGTCTGAACATGGACCGATTTTCACCAATTTGAATGGCGTTCATCTTATGGCCGACAAAAGCTTATATACCAAATTTCATCAAAATATATTCATATTTGCGACCTGTAGTTTGATTACAAGGTTTACATGGACACACAGACGGACGGACGGACGGATGGTCATCGCTAAAACGACTCAGAAAGTGATTCTGAGCCGATCGGTATAATAAAAGATGGGTGTAGCTCAAATATTTTTGTTAGTTACAAACAGCAGCACAAAGTCGTTATTCCCAAACCACATAGTGGTATAGGGTATAAAAATATAAACTTTTTCTACATTGCTCATGTTAAAGTTCTTAGCAGTGCACTGTGGCCTGTGCACTGTGCACTGTGGAAAGCACGATTTTAGCGGCAAAAAATACTTCCCGACAAGCTAGCTTCACCAACTTTGTTGTGTAGACTTCTAGTGAGAAAAAATTCGATTTTAGAAAAAATGGCCGGGCCACGCCCCTTTTTTTTTAAGTAATGGCAAATAGTACTTCCTGGCAAGCTAGCTTCACCAAAATGGTTATACGGACTTCCAATGAATAATTATTTAACGACTCTAAGCTAACATCGGAATCAGAACTATAATTGCAGCTGGAGGCTTCTTGAGATGTCGAAGGTAATAGCAGTTCTGGTGGTAATTCAGGCATTTTAAAAAGATCAATTACTTCTCGAGGAAACGGAAGTTTTTCTGAACTATTTGTACGTTCTTGCAAACATAAGCTTGATATATACGGGTCAGAGCTATCCGTAGCTCTATGATACATGTCAATTACCTTGTGCACTCTTGAATCCTTTCGAGCGTGACCAGTTCGATCTTTTTTATAATATTTGTTTCGCGCCTCAGATGCATTTTCTGCAAGGCAACCTATTCCATTTTTGCTTCAAAATTAGGAGAATCAAAGTTTCTTATAGATCGAAATTGCTTTGGACCGGCATGACAGATGGGGCATTGCTGTGCACTTTTAGTTTCTGTCAACACATTTAAGACTTTCCCATCTATTAATGTCATATATAATTTATATTTTACTTCAAAGCATGAACTAATAATTGCTCATAGTCTCCTTGCTGGGAAGCTAATTCGGAAGCTAATTTCCTTTTATTTCTTTCGCAGCTATTATCATAAGTCATTTTTGGTCGCCCGATAGCATAATCTTTTTCGGTATAAAAAAATTGTTTCTCGACCCAACCATTCCTTAATATATTTTCTAAATGTTTTCTCATTTCTGGATTGTTTATCCCATTTTAGTTTCATAAAATTAGATAAGTTCCGAGCTTTAGTACATATTAATTTACTTAATTCACTGTCAATTTCGTATGGAATCTTTCCTTCTATGTAATTCGAAACATTCCTGTTGTTTCTCAACCAAAAGTGAAATATTTCAGAATTTTTTAACCTGAGTGTTTCTACAAAAATATTAAAAATTCGTTCATTAGCAGTCAAATGCATACACTTTTACCATGACGTCAAACTTGAGTTTTGTACAAATAACCACATGTAAATAGTTCCAATGACACTTCATGACATTTTTAGTTTTACTCTACGAAAAACGATAAAATTCTTCAGAATTTCACAAAAAAAATTCACACAAAAAACCACCAAAATAAGTACGAAATACAAACATTTAGCAAACTATATTTGTATATAGTAAAAATACTCACCTCGAGTATTAGATCTCATATTTACAAAGTTTTTTTTACAAGAATATATTATTAAAAAAACAGTTTTTAATTTTATAAAAATTTTGCTGCTTCACTTGTATTAACACGTACTAAAAAAATATGTAAACATTAACAGCTGTTTGTACATAAACAGGGTTGCCAACATTAAATTTTTTTTTTTAGCTTTTTCTTATCAATATGTTGGGTTTGAACACCATAAAAAAAATTGTAAAAATTTAAAGTTGAAAAATTGACTTTTTGCCGCTAAAATCGCAATTTCGGCCATAGTGCAGTGGTGTCATAAATTCCTTGGTGTAGACGAAGTTTAACTTCCTTAATATTTGAGAAAATTAGTCGCCAGACTCTTACCAATGTTTTAGGTTTAAATTCTGGAAAATGTTTTTGAAAAATATAATTTTTTGGTCCTTGGTTGCGATTGCTCGAACTTCGGTTGTGTGTAGTTGTGTTACATATTCCAAAAATTGGTACCCTCTTGGTTTAAACAGGGCTAAACTTATTAATATATACTAGCAGATCCCAGCCCTCGAAAATCGGGTGCAAATTCTGAGAAATTTTATTTTTTCATTTAGTAAATTATTTCATAAGACCCTAAAGGTATGCTAATCAATTTTAGCTAATTCACAAATCAAACAAAAAACACTCATTTTTATTAAAAACACATTAACAATTTTAATAAACACACACATAGTATTGTATAATTTTATGTATGTGTTAGTAGCAACTTTAAATGCAATTTGCTCAAAATAAAGAAAAAAATTTAAAAATGTGTAACCTTTCAAATACTATACGTTTGATCAAAATCGGGCTAAAACGGTAGAACAAAACATCGGTCACAAGAAATCAGCTAGCCTATTATATTATAGATATGAATTTTTTTGATTGCTCGGGTTAGTGTTCTTTGTAGTGGTGTCATAAATCCCTTCAGGTTTCAACAGGGCTAAACTTTGTGTACTTAAAAAAAACATTTGTCTTCAGACTCTCTAAATTATGAAAAATGTTATAAAAACATAATTATTTGCTTCCTGGTTGTGATTGCTCGGGTTAGGGTTCTTTGTAATTGTGTCATGTAGCTTAACGTGTACTCTGAACTCATAAATGTCCCTTGGTTCAAACGCGGTTTAATTACCTTAAAATCTTTTTTAATTTTTCGTACAAATAATTTTTAATTTAAATTTAGTAAAAAAATTTGAATTTTGCTCCTCTTTTTTATACCCTATACCACTATGTGGTTTGGGTATAATGACTTTGTGCTGCTGTTTGTAACAGCCAAAAATATTTGACCTAGACCCATCTTTAATTATATCGATCGAGTCAGAATTACTTTTTGAGTTGATTTAACAATGTCCGTCCGTCCGTCCGTCCGTCCGTCTGTGTGTCCATGTAAACCTTGTAATCAAACTGCAGGTCGCAAATACGAATATATTTTGATGAAATTTGGTATATAAGCTTTTATCGGCCATGGGATGAACGCTATTGAAATTCGTGAGTATCGGTCCATGTTCAGACCTAGCCCCCATACAAATTACCCCTATGAAATCGACATAAATTGCCATAAGATCCAAATTGTCATATAGATCTTACGCAAATTGGGTTTGTATGCGTTCATTACATCCAGTAATGAGTAGTCCAAAAGTGATCCCTTTGGGCCCATATAGAGCTGCTTACCGATCTTCACTTAAATCTATTAAAAAACAAAAATATTGCACTGATTCTTCTCAAATTTTGTTTGTATATATTTTTGCAAAATACAAGAGATTTTACCAAACATGATCAGGATCGGTCCATTTTTGGACCTAGTCCCTATATAGATATAGCATCCGATATGAACTTTTTCATATCTGCAGCAAAAAAAATTAATAAAAATCCCACTCAAATTTGGTTTTTGCTTATTTTCTATGTCCAGTTAGTTGGGCCTAAGAGATAGGGTGTCTAAACGCATGGTATAGGGTATCGTATAGTCGGTCTAGACCGACTATAGTTTTCTTACTTGTTTTTCGATTGCTCATGTTAAACTTTTTAGTGGTGGTGTCATAAATTCCCTGGTTTAAACGAAGTTTAACTTCCTGAACATCTATTTAAATTTTTCGTATATTAGAGAAAATTAGTCGCCAGACTCTGAACAATTTTAAAAGTTTCAATTCTGAAAAAAAAAATTTATAAAATATAATATTTTTGCTCCTTGGTTGCGATTGTTCGAATTTGGGTTGTCTGTATTTGTGTTACATATTCCAAAAATTCGTAGCCTCTTGATTAATATCTATTTTGATATTCAAGACAATTTGTCGTCAGACTAAGCAATTTTTAATTCTGAAAAATATAAGAAAATATTAATTTTTTTCATTTGCTCGGGTTAGGGTTCCTTTGAAATGTGTGATGAATCTCTCATGGTTTAAACAGGCTTAAACTTTATGTACTTAAAAAACAATTTTCATCAGGCTCTCAGCAATTTTTGGAATCCAAATTATGATAAATATTTTAGTAAAATAACATTTTTTGTTTTTGATTATAACTGCTCGGGTTAGGGTTCTTTGCAATAGTATTATGTAGCTTAACGTGTGCGCTGAACATATAAATGTGTTCTACTTTAATTTTTAGTGTGATTAAGAAAATTCTAAAGAATTTTTAATTTTAAATTTTTAACTCCCTTAACATTTATTTTCATTTTGTAGAGTCTTAAGATAATTTGTAATCAGGTTCTAAGTAAAATTTCCAAAATAGAAATTCTTTAAAAGTGTTCGAAGTGATATCATAAATCCCTTCTGGTTTAAACAGGCCAATTGTAATCAGAGTTTCAGCAATTTTTAAAGAAAAATATAATCTTATGCTTCTTGTTTGTGAATGTTCGGGTCAGGGTTCTTGGTAATCGTGTTACTTTTACTTAAACACATAAATGTCTCTTGATTTATACTTAAGAAAGTTTGTCGTCCGACTCTAAAACATTTTGAATTTAAGCTTCTTAAAAATTTTATAAAAATATCTATTTTAAATCCTCTTTTTCCGATTGCTCGGTTTAGGGTCCTTTGTAATGCTGTCTTTAATGGCCCAGGTTTAAACAGAGTTTAACTGACTTAACATTTACTTTAATTTTTTAAATAAAATTTAGAAAATATATCGTCAGATTCTAAGAAATGTTCATAGTTCAAATTCTCAAAAAATGTTTTTATGAAATACAATTTTTTACTCCTTGATTTCGATGGCTCGAGTTAGTGTAGTTTATGGCGATGTCCTATATACCTCTTGGTTCAAATGGAGTTCTTTAATGTAGTATACTTAAATAAATTGTGCACATACTTTAAGCGATTTTCCAATTTTGAATTCTGAATGTTATCAAAAATATATATCTTTTTAATCTTTTACTCCTTATACATAAAGGACGCTTGGTTTAAACTGGGTTTACCTTCCGTATGGTCTAGCATACTTGGGAAATTTTGTCATCAGACTCAAGACAATTTTTCATTTTGAAATTTTAAGGGTATAATGAGTTTGTACTGCTGTTTCTTACTACCAATAAATAATGGATCTTGACCCATATTTTATTATACCAATCGATTCAGATCTATTTCCGAGGGGATTAAGCGATGTTGTCCCTCTGTCCGTCCATCCGTACGTCTGTGTGTCCATATAATCAAGTTACAGGTCGCAAATGTAAAAATATTTGGTTGGAATTTTGTACATAAGCTTCTGTCGGCCATTGAAAAATGTGAAAATCGGTTCAAGTTCAGACCTAGCACCCATACGAATGAACGCTATGAGATCGACTTACGAATATTGCCATAAAATGCACATTATCGCAAAGATCTCGCTCAAATTTGGTTTGTGTGTTCATTACACCCATTAATCAGTAGTCCAAAAATAAACCCTATAGGGCTATTCCTAGTCATAGCCCCCCATATAAAGCTGCTTCCCGATTTTTACTTAAATTTATTAGACAACAAAAATATTGCGCAGATTTTTCTCAAACTTTGTTTGCTCACGTTTTTGCAAAAAATAAGTATCTCTATCAAATATGGTACGAATCGTTCAGTTTTTCGACCTCGTCCACATATAAATAGAGTATTCGATATGAACTCTTTCATATCTGTTGGAAAAAAAAATTAATAACAATACCATTCAAATTTGGTATATGCTTATTTTCTATATCCACTTAATTCGACCGAAAACCCTGTCTCTAAATGCATGGTATAGGGTATCGTACAGTTGGTCTAGACCGACTGTAATTTTCCTACTTTTTTTTCTGAAACTGTAATTTAGGCTTTTTGGTTTCAGTGGCTCGCGTTAGCGGTCTTTATGTTGCTGTCATAAATGACTTGATTTAAACGGGGTGTAACTTAACACATACTTCGATTTTTGGTTTACTTTAGAAAACTTTTGTCGTACTCTAAGCAATTTTTTAAAATTTGAAATTCTAACAAATGTTTTAAGAAAATATATTAAAATGATTGTCATTCGATTCGTTTGTCATGTATTCAGTGCACATGTATTCTCAACCCATACATGTGTGTCTTGGTTTAAATAGGGCAGTGCTACCTTAATATATAAAATGTTTTTTAATATATAATTTTAGCCTTAAAGTATGCCTTGGATATGAAATCAATTTTTATACGAATAATTCTTAAAAACAAAACAAAATAAAAGTTCAGCTTTTCATTAAATTTAAAATTATTTATCAGATTTGAACTTTTTAAGCCAACTTTACACTTTTAAGATATATGTATGTTTTATCTGCTATTCCAGCATTTTATATATAAGGGATAATTTAGTTTTTCTTTTATTTGAAAAAAAAAAAAAAAAAAAAATCATTCAACTAAAAATAATTTCTAGTTTAAATTTTGAAAAGAAAGAAAATATTACAAATTAATAAGATAAAAAATAAGTGTATAACTGCAAATGTATGTTTTTTAGATTTTTTCTCATATATTTTCTAAAGCATATTTTCAGGCTCTCAAGCTATTATTTCATGTCCGACCTTAGAACATGTACTCGTTCGTATAACAAGAGAAAATGTGCTAAAAACAAAATTATTACTAAGAAATTTTCAATTCATTAAGCAGTTGTTAAGGTGGAAACATTTGAAATGTTTTTTTTTTTTTTTTTTTTTTTTTTGTAATTTACTAAAGACCAGGACATTGTTGATTTTGCTTTAACTAAAATTCATTGAAGTGTTATGTACAAGCTTTTTTTTCAAAGTTGAGTTATGAAATTAATAGATTGGAAGCATGACAGATTCCTAAGTAATATGAGAGATGTTTATGTATATCAAGGTCTAACGACTTTGTTGGCTTTACCAGCACAATTTGCGAAAAACAAAAACTTAAATGTATTAAGTTTTTCTAAGTCATTTATTACTTTATTTAGAATTTTCATTGAGATTCGTTTTTTTAACAAAATTTAAATATTGAAAAGGTCATTAATATATGTAGCATTAAAGATGATTCTTGATAAATTATAAATGTTGTAAAGTGTAGTGCGTTTTTTCATATAGAAATTAATTATTTCTATAAAAAAAAATCATCATTGTTTTGACAAAAATATAATAAATAGGAAATTATAATAAATACTGGTCAAAAAGAAATGGTAAAAATTTTAATTGTATTAGAGTTTCCTAAAAGTATGCTATAAATTTGATAATTTAAAAAGCTTAAAAGTATGCTTTAACTTTTTAAAGTCGCTCTTTTAAGATACTTCATTAAAGCATACTTTTAAGCTTTTTAAATTATCAAATATGTAGTCTACCTTTAGGAGCCTTATTAATGGATGGCAATTAAACTTGTCAGACATATTAACTATATAAAATAAATTCTCATTTAAAAAAAACCTTAAACAACATTTCAATCATATCGTAGTATTGTACTTTACTTTTTATCACAGATAACCAAGAAGAAAAAAAATAACATGGAAATTAATTTAACATTTTCTGATTGATTATAATATAAAATTTTGCATAGAAAAACAAACGATTTTATTTACAGACAAAATCTCAACTACACTGACATCTATATTGACATACTTGCGCGCTCCTGCACTACTGCAACTACTACTTACTTCGACATTATTGCATTCAACTAATTGATAAATGACAATGAAATAAATCTCTATATTTTGTAGCGCTCTTATAAGGTTGGAGTTTGGTGTAACTTCTCTCAAAAACCATTCATTTTAAAACCATGAGCTTCATCTAGTATCTGGAACAACAACAACAACACCACAAACCAAACAATTGAATATATAATTGAGTTACCAGTGAGTGTTTTTTTAGTCAGTTTTTGTATTATTTGTAGTATCAAAAATTTTTTTATTGAAGTTGAATAAACTTGTGTTGTGTTTGTTCAGAAACAACGAAAAGGCACTCACACCCACACACAAACACTCCATGAAATTGAATCAAGAATATTTAAATGAACTTTCAATTATAGACAACCAAACAAGGTACACAAAACGGTACATATTGTCTGAAAAGTAATCAATTCTTGGTGAAAAAGATGTTCAGGAAAAGTTAACATGACAAAAAAAAATATTGTTTTTAACTTTGAGCTAAGGACTTCGAAAAGTCACAGTGAAACTCGTAATTAGCAGACATCTACACACCGTTCATAAGCAGCAGTAATAACATGATAATCTTTGTACACGTGCGCCTCACCTGCACTAACAAGCATCAAAAGACATTGCTATAATTATTTGGGATTGTTTCTATATGAAATTTGTAGTGGCTGGAAGATTTGAAGCTGCAATATCCTATCCCTCAACACTCGTATTAGCATTTAATGCTGGGAAGCTTTACTATATTTGCCTAATGTCAGGCCTATTTGAACTTAGGTTTAAGTATCAATGACACTGTTCTGCAAATGAACACGAGCGTGACGAGAAAAATGTAATTAGGCAAATTGCGGCTCGCTGAGTCTGAATTCGTGGTAGTGTTTTGTTAAAAATGTAATTATATTAAAAATGCAGTTCATTTTTTTTTAAATACAAAAACATTAAAGTTAAAAAAAAAATAGAATATTACCTATTGTTCTTAGAAAAAAAAATTTCTCGCAAATAGTTTAGATAGCTATTTCTTCAATATTTCGGAAAAAAAACTTAAAAAAAAAAAATTTTTAGACTTTTTTTTTTTTTTTTTTTTTTTTTTTTTTTTTTTTTGCTAAATTAAAGCATTTTTGCCTTTTTTTTTTAAAGGGCATTTTTTTTTTTTCATAAGAAAGCTTAGGATTTTTCCTTTAAGAGCTTTTTGGTCGCTTAGTGGGATGGGAGTGGGATATCTATCAAAATAAATGTTTTGTAGCTCAAGACAACGGTTTTTCAATTTTTCACAAATGCACTATTTTGAATTTTTTCCTATTTGTGTCTAAAACCTTACAAATAAAACTTATACTGCGAAACTAGACAAACTAAACTTTCCGAAGGTATATAACATACCTAACTAAAATTTTATACCCTGGATACTGTAATACCCAGAATATGTTAACCTCAGGAAAAAAATCGCTTTTTTTCTATAGAAATGTTGAAAAATTATTATTTTTTATTTATTTTTAATAATAATTAAATTAATGTATAATAATAATAATATTAAAAATAAAAAGATAAATAATTTATTAAAATTTAATCTTAATTGCATTAGATCCATTTATATCACAACTATTTTTATACTTAATTTATTGTAGCTGATGAAGTATTTAAGTCGTGTAAATTTTTATATACCCAGTCTTTCATCCAGCTTTTTTGTCGCCTTTATTTACTGCGTTTTTTTTGTCAATCCTTTCTTGGCGTTACTAGATTCAGCTGTTGATTTCACTGCTGGTTTAGTTGTTGTCTTTGGAAAGAAATCGCATTGAATAGAGGCAGAAAACTTTTTCAACTTGAGTCTTCCATCGACAAGCGGTATAAAAGCATGGTATTGAGCGGTGCCATCGATTGTTACCGCAGCATCGAATCTGCTCTTCAGGGTTTTCAATGTTTCCTGATGATCCTCTTTGCTACTAAAAACTATTTTAGTTTCTTTACAATAACTCTTTGCCCAATGGAATAAAGCAGTCGCATCTAAGATGCGATCTTGATGAGAGCACTGGAGGCTACACTTCGCTGCATTTCTTTTAAGGTTTGCTCCAATACCATCACATGCTCCTTTACCATGAGCAGTAGGATGAAAATGCCACTCAACTGGCATTCCAAAATATTTTTCATGGGCCATAGGATTTGCCAAGCTACTTTTGTTTTTAAAATGTTGACGAGCTCCGTCCGAAACGTAGTATACCTTCTTTACTGTAAATTTAGATTTTACAAATTTTATTATTCTCTTCTGGTGCTCATAAACTGCAACGGTATCATGTTTTAAATCGTCGGATATGATTGCCATACTTTTGTGTTCCAGTTTTTCACCTTTTATGTAGTAAATAACTACTGTGAATATAGGTGCTTGGTCGTTATTGAAGTGGAATGCTTGTATGGCATCCTGAAGAACATAATGGGTGATTTTTTAAGAGCTATAGGAAAGTTTTCCAAAAAAAAAACACATAAAATTAAGAAAAATGCATGAAATCTTTATTTGAATCGATAGTACGGTCCATATTATTTAATGTTTGAAGATTATTTCATGCAAATGTTGTCCGTGACTGCGCTTCAAATGGTCCATCCGCTTAGTCCAATTTTGGCATACTCTTTCCAACATTTCGGCCGGTATCTCACGAATAAATGCTTCAATGTTGTCTTCCAATGCGTCAATTGAAGCGGGATTGTCTGTATAGACATGAGCTTTAACATAGCGCCACAAAAAATAGTCTAAAGGCGTTAAATCGCACGATCTGTGCGGACAATTGACCGGTCCCGAACGTGAAATAAAATGCTGACCGAACTCGCCTCTCAATAAGTCCATTTTTGCGCGTGCTGTGTGGCATATGGCACCGTCTTGTTGAATCCACATGTCATGCAAGTCAAGCTCTTGCATTTTGGGCAAAAAAAGTTGGATATCATCTCTCGGTAGCGCTCACCATTCACAGTTACGTTACGATTCGCATCATCTTTGAAGAAGTACGGTCCAATGATGCCACCAGCCCATAAACCGCACCAAACCGTGCCTTTTTCTGGATGCATTGGTAGCTCTTCCAATGCTTCTGGCTGATATTCACTCCAAAATTGACAATTCTGCTTATTTACGTATCCATTGAGTGGGTCGATTAAACTGACCATAAAATGGAAGAAGCGCGCGATGAACTTTCTTAACAGAGCACGCATTTTGATAATAAAATTCAATAACTTGCAAGCGTTGTTCGTTTGTAAGACGATTCATGGTTAAATTATAGACCAAACTGAAGATGTTTGACAATGAAACACAACACGAAACGTGCGTCAGCTGTTTAAACCAGTGTTGCCAAAAAGATAATAGCTAAAAAATCACCCTTTATTTATAGTTTTCTGCGAAATCATATCAAATAACGAATTCACCAGACTTCAAATGTATCTTCAAATCCTTGAAGAATGACCATTGCTCTTTGACTAAAAAGTCGTGGGTTCTCAAGTTTAGCAATCCTGTACACAGTTCTTCCACAAAATCATCCACATTTAAAATGATTGTTTTCAATGTGCATCTGTCAGTCTGAATCCAAGAATCAAATTTGACCTCCTCTATATATTCTCGATCTAAAGAGTTGATTAAATTTTCTTTGATGAATGTGGTTTTCGGGCAATTGGTACATTCACCTAACTGGCAAGAAGTTGTTGCATTAGGACACATAGTCAATTTAAGGCAATCGCGGTAATCGTGTAAATCTTCTGCCTAATCATCTGTTAAATACTTTAAAGTTGTTTTCCTTCAACATCAGTTTAACATTTTCATGGTAAATGCAAACGCATACTATGTGAGTTCCGCTGCTTTCTGCCAAAACGCAATGTTTTGTCCTCATTTGGGTTAATTTCGGGAATCCACGTGTTCAGATTGAAATGTTGCAAATAACTCTTTCAGGTTACAGATAACCATTCTCTTCTATTATGTTATGAAGGTATGTTACATACCTTCGGAAAGGTTAATTTGTCTAGTTTCTCAGTATAAGTTTTATTTGTAAGGTTTTAGACACAAATAGGAAAAAATTCAAAATAGTGCATTTGTGAAAAATTGAAAAACTTTTGTCTTGAGTTATAAAACATTTATTATGATAGATATCCCACTCCCATCCCACTAAGCGACCAAAAAGCTCTTAAAAGAAAAATCCTAAGCTTTCTTATGAAAAAAAAAATGCCCTTTTTGAAAAAAGGCAAAAAATGCTTTAATTTAGCAAAAAAAAAGTCTACAAATTTTTTTTTTTAAAGTATTTTTTTCCTCTTTGGGAGAAAATTTTCTAAGAACAATAGGTAATAAGTTACATGGATGAGAAAAAACACCTGTTTGGCCAAAATGTCAAATTTTGATCCACTCTAACTCAGAGAGATCTGGACCGATCATATTGAAAAATTGTGTCTAAACTACTATCCAATAGGACTAACCTTGGTGCAAATTTCATCCCGATCGGAAGACATCGGTTTCAAAAGTTGGTGCACTTGACATGAAACCCCCCATATATATATATATGTATAAATATATATATACAGTGTTGGGATAAATAATAGGAACGCAAACCTTAAGCTTATTTATTTTGTCTCATGTTTAACATAAATAATTTACATTATTGGTCGATACTGTAAAATGATAGAGGGTCTAACGGTCACACCACAGTGGCCATATATTTTTTTGATCATTATAACAAGGAAGTTGATTTAGCGATGACCGTCTGTCCGTCTGTCTGTGGAAATCACGTTCACGCCGTCAATATCTAAGCTAGACCGTTTAATTGTGTATAAAATCGTTTATTAACATCCCAAAGGAGTTGTTATTTAAAATCGTTAAAATCGGTTAAAAGGATCACGAGATGTGAATAAGACTTTGAAAAAACTCTTGAAAATATAAAACTTTTTAGTGTGTGAAAAACGGAAAATGAAAAAAGAAAAGTTAAAAAATAAAAATGAAATAATGAAAAATGAAAAATGAAAAATAAAAAATAAAAATTAAAAATTTAAAATTTTATATTTAAAATATAAAATTATAAACTAAAAACTTCAAATTAAAAATTTCAAATTAAAAACTAAAAATAAAAAATTAAAAATTAAAAATTAAAAATTAAAAATTACAAATTAAAAATTAAAAATTAAAAATTAAAAGTTAAAAATTAAAAATCAAAAATCAAAAATTAAAAATTAAAAATTAAAAATTAAAAATCAAAAATTAAAAATTGAAAATTAAAAATTAAAAATTAACAATTAACAATTAACAATTAACAATTAAAAATTAAAAATTAAAAATTAAAAATTAAAAATTAAAAACTAAAAATTAAAAATTAAAAATTAAAAATTAAAAATTAAAAATTAAAAATTAAAAATTAAAAATTAAAAATTAAAAATTAAAAATTAAAAATCAAAAATTAAAAATTAAAAATTAACAATTAAAAATTAAAAATTAAAAATTAAAAATTAAAAATTAAAAATTAAAAATTAAAAATTAAAAATTAAAAACTAAAAACTAAAAATTAAAAATTAAAATTAAAAATTAAAAATTAAAAATTAAAAATAAAAATTAAAAATTAAAAATTAAGAATTAAAAATTAAAAATTAAAAATTAAAAATTAAAAATTAAAAATTAAAAATTAAAAATTAAAAATAAAATATTAAAAATTAAAAATTAAAAATTAAAAATTAAAAATTAAAAATTAAAAAATTAAAATTAAAAATTAAAAATTAAAAATTAAAAATTAAAAATAAAAATTAAAAATTAAAAATTAAAAATTAAAAATTAAAAATAAAAAATTAAAAATTAAAAATTAAAAATTAAAAATTAAAAATTAAAAATTAAAAATTAAAAATTAAAAATTAAAAATTAAAAATTAAAAATTAATAATTAAAAATTAAAAATTAAAAATTAAAAATTAAAAATTAAAAATTAAAAATTAAAAATTAAAAAATAAAAATTAAAAATTAAAAATTAAAAATTAAAAATTAAAAATTAAAAATTAAAAATTAAAAATTAAAAATTATAGACGTTGAATGTTGTTCGTATATATTGCAAAAGAGGACTTAACAGAACCAAAGCAAGGTGTAAGTAAAACCTTTGCTAATTATACACAATTTTTTATTCCTTTAAGTTTTTTTTTTTCTAGAATTATACATAATATTTTGTAGAAAAGAAAAAAAATGTTTTAAAAATAAAACAATTGCGCTTTAAAGGGTTAATTAATTTTAAAGTCAATTTGCATATAACGGTTTATTTAGGTTTCCATTATATTAACACATTCTGTCAAGAAGATGTTCTTTCTGCTTTAACATCATTATAGCTTGTATGATGTTTAAAATAAATTATAATAATATGATGTAATATTTTTTCTTGTCCAAATGCCCCCATATGACTCGTTTATTGTGTTGTTGGTTTTTTGTTACTTCAGCCATCTTAATCATTAATACATTTTTGTGGCTTGAAAAGAAATTAACCTTACCCAGGAAAAACAAACATTACCAAATAATGGGTTTTAGAATGAGGTGTAACTGGTTGAAGTTTGCCTGATAAGCTCATTATTTTAACACGGGGATGTCATTGGAGGTAGCTAGTTGCCTAGGAACTCATTATTTTCACTTTGAAAGTAATGCAGTATGCAAGGCGCTGACATGAAATATAAGTAGCTGTATAACACATAATTAGTAACGCCTTATTTTCACTTTCGAAGTAATGCAGTAGGCAGGGGTAGGTCATTATTGGTAATGCAAAAATCAATGAGCTGCTATTACGAAATTTTTCCTGGGTAACTTTTATTATTGTTGTTCATGTGGCTTTTTTACTTCTTCTTTGATTCTTTCTCTAATGCTAATGAATGTTAGTCGTGGCTGACGTTTGGTAAAAGTTTAGTTTTAGCTTGTTTATTAAGCTGGGCTTTTTAAAAGGGGTTCAGTGAACTTGAGTGTATGTTAATTTAATTCTGTTTTCTTTCGTTTTGTTATAAAATTTTAGTAATGGTTGTTGTTGACTTTTTGCCGGGTATATCTAATTAGTATAGAAGATTAAAAATTATGGCGGCAGTTATTGTTTGTAATTTTTTTCTTTGTAAAATTATGCATAATTAGTTTTATACTCGTATACTCGTACATGTGTATATACATTTTCGAAAGGAAATATTTATTTTATTTTTTAAAGAACAATTTAGTAAAAGTGACGGCAAAGAGTTAACATTCAGAAGCGATTGAAATTTGTTTATATGATATAAAATTAGTAAAAGTTATTTGTTTCAAAACATTTTCCAAGTGATTAGACTTTGAAAAGTTGTACGCTCTAATGATGGAATTAGAAATTATTATTTGTTTTAGCTAGCAATTAAAGCAAAAACTTTTAAAAACATTTATTTTAAAACAAATGTGATCTAAAGGGGCTGTTTACTAACAAATGACTACTGTGCTGGAATTTAAAAATTTTAGCACCAATTTAGCGATGATTTCAAAACAGCACCTGTCATCTTTATTTTTAATTTGATAACTTTTGCGAAATTTTTTTTTGTTTAAAATAAGTCGCATTAGTTTTTTTTTTTTTTTACAAATTTTGCTTTAAATACATATTTTAAATCTTTATGTAAATATATATCCGGAACAACTAATTAACAATAAAATGACATCGATTTAAGAGTGCATATTATTTTATATTTTAAATGCATGTTATTGTTTAAAATGCTCATCAAAGTAGCTTTTTTCACAAATATCTATCGAAATGAATAAATTTTCAATAAAATAGTTTTGATTTTTTTGTGGCATATTTTTGCATATTTTGCTAGAAATGTATATTTTTTAAACAAAAGCTCATTTATTGAACTTTTTTCTAAAATATCTATCCGGATCAATAAATTAACAATAAAAGTTTAATTCATTTTTAGCTACATATTTTTGCATATTAATACATATGCTGTTTTAAATGCATGTTTTTGCATATTTTCATCAAAATGTTATTTAATTTAACTTTTTTTCATAAGCAACCATCCGAATCAATCAATTTACAATAAATGCATTTGTAGCTAAATGTGCATATTTTGTAATAAATGCGCTTTTTCATATATTCATAAATAGCTATCGGAAGCAATAATTTTTCAATATAATGGCATTGATTTTTTGGGGCATATTTTTGCATATTTTGCAATAAATATACATATTATATTTATATATTATATTTATATTTTTTCAATAAAAGCTCAATAAATAAATTTACAATAAAATTTTAATCAATTTATAGCTGCATATTTTTGCATATTAATACATATTCTGCTTTAAATGCATGTTTTTTTTTGCATGTTTTCATCAAAATACTAATAATCATAAATAACTATCCGAATCAATAAATTTAAAATAAATGCATTCATAACAAAATATGCAAATATATGCATATATGCAATGCATTTTTTTCATATTTTTACAAATATCTATCGAATTCAATACTTGATTTGTAGTTGCATATTTTTTGCATATTTTGCTATAAATGGATATATTTATAAACAAAATTTAATTTATTGAACTTTTTTGATAAAAATCTGTACAAATCAATAAATTTACAATAAAAGTTGAATCAATTTTTAGCTGCATATTTTTGCATATTAGTACATACTAGCAGATTCCAGCCCTCGAAATTCGAGCGCAAATTCTTGGGAATTTTATTTTTTCATTAAATAAAGACCCTAAAAGTATGCTAATCAATTATAGCCAATTCACAAATCAACACAAAAAACACATTAACAAATTTAATAAACACACACATAGCATTGTATAATTTTATGTTTGTGTTAGTAGCAACTTTAAGTGCAATTTACTCAAAATAAAGGAAAAAATTTAAAAATCTGTAAATCTGCAAAACGGCTAGAAAGAAATACTTTTCAAATAATATACGTTTGGTCAAAATCGGGATAAAACGGTAGAACAAAACATCAGTCACAAGAAATCGCCTAGCCTATTAATATTATAGATTCTGTGTTAAATGCATGTTTTTGGTTATTTTCATCAAAATGTTATTTAATTTAACTTTTTTTCATAACTATCCGAATCAAGCAATTTACAATAAATGCAATTTATAGCTAAATGTGCATATTTTGTAATCAATGCATTTATTTCACATTTTCCTAAATATCTATCAAAGTCAATAAATTTTCAAAAAATTCCATTGATTCGTAGGTGCATATTTTGCTATAAATGTATATTTTTTAAACAAAAGGTCGTTTATTGATCTTATACATAAACATTTACCCGGATCAATAAATCTACAATAAAATTTAAGCAATTAGCAATTGCATATTTTGCATATTAGTAGACATCCTGCTTTAAATGCATGTTTTTGTATGTTTTCATTAATGCTAATTCATTTAATTTATTTTTCATGTGGAACTATCCGAATCAATCAATTTACAATAAATTCATTTATAGCACAATATGCATATCTTTGCATATTTTGTAATCAATGCATTTTTTTTACATATTCATAAATAGCTATCGGAATCCATAAATTTCAATAAAATGTCATTGATTTTTCGAGTCAAATTTTTGCATATTTTACTATAAATGCATATTTTTTTTAACAAAAGCTTATTTATTGAAATTTTTTCATATATATCTGTCCGATTCAATAAATATAAAATGAAATATTAATAAATTTTTAGCTGCATAATTCTGCATATTAGTACATATTCTGATTTAAATGCATTTTTTTAAATTTTTTTTCATAAATAACTATCCGAATCAATCAGTTTATAATAAATGCATTTATAGCAAAATGTGCATATATTTGCATTGTAACTGCATATTTTTCATATTCTTGAAATGCATATTTTTATTAAAATTTTTATCAATTAAACGTTTTCATAAATATCTATCAGAATTAATCAATTTACACTAAATGCACTTATAGCCAAATATGCATATTTTTGCATATTTTTTAATCATTGCATTTTTTCATATCTTCACAAGAATAGTCATTAGTTTTTCAATATAATAGCAACGATTTGTTGTTGTAAGGGGATTTGAATATATTCATAAAAATGCTGATTTAATAATTTTTTACATAAATTCCTGTGCATGTATGAAGGTGCTTATTTTTGCTTATTTTCCTTTAAATAAATTTTTCTTTTGCCTATTTCTTTAATTCAAAATCCATATTAATTAAACTTTTTTTTAAATATCTTTTGAAATATATTTCGCATATATAGGTTTAAACGCATGTTTTTTTTAATATTGAAATGAATTTGTTCATTAATTTAAAACTTTACAGAAATGTCTGTACGAATAAAAAACTTTGCAATAAAAGGGCTGAAATTTAATTAAATATTTTTGCATAATTTTATCAAAATGCTCATTTCTTGGACTGATTGCATAAATTTCTACCGGAATCAATAGATGTACAATAAAATATCTTCCATTTCTAGTTGCATTATTGTGCATTTTTTTTATAAAAATGCTGAATTCTTCTTTTTTTTCATAAAATTCTTCCGAAACCAAAAAATTTACATTAAAATGACATCTGTTTGTAGTTGCATATTTTTGCATATTTTTCTTTAAATAAATCTTTTTGCATATTTTCATCAAAATTTTCATTTCTTGAACTTTTGTTCATAAATTTCTACTGGAATCAATAGATCTACAATAAAATATCTTCGATTTATAGTTGCATTGTTGTAATTTTTTTTTATCAAAATGCTGAATTCTTCATTTTTTTTTTCATAAAATTCTACTAGAACCAATAAATTTACATTAAAATTACATCTGTTTGTACTTGCATATTTTTGCATATATTTCTTTAAATAATTCTTTTTGCATATTTTCATAAAAATGCTCATTTCTTGAACATTTTTCATAATAATCCACCGAAATTAATTAATTTTCAATAAAATGGCATCAATTAGTTTCTCCATATTTTTGCATAATTCGCTTTAAATGCCTTTTTTTTGCATGTTTTCACCAAAATCATTATACTGAGAATATTTTTTCATAATTGTCTACCATAAGCAATAAAATGGTTTTGATTTTTAGCTGCATATTTTTGCATAATTTGCTTAAAATAAATATATTTGCATATTTTTATCAAAATTATCATTTCTTGAACTTTTTTTAATAAATTTCTACCGGAATCAATAAATCTGTGATAAAATGCTTTGGATTTGTAGTTGCTTTGTTTTCGCATATATTGCTTAAAACAAATGTTTGTGCATATTTTAATAAAAATGCTGTATTCTTCTTTTTTTCAAATCCATAAATTCTACCAATAAATTTACATTAAATTGACAGCGATTTCTAGTTGCATATTTTTGCATATTTAACTTTTAATTAATCGTTTTCAATATTTTCATCAAAATGCTCATTTCTTTAATATATTTCATAATTATCCACCGAACCCAATTTCCAATAAAATGGCATCAATTCGTTTCTGCATATTTTTGCATAGTTCGCTATGCATATTTTCATTAAAATCGTTATTCACAGAACATTTTTCATAATTGTCAACCATACCATGGCATCGATTTGTTGTTTCAATTATTTGCATATTTTGCTTGACATAAATGTTTTCGTATATTTTCTTCAAAATGTTCATTTCTTGAATTTTTTCTCTAAAATTTCTACCGGAGTCAATATTTATCTAATAAAATGACGTCGATTTGTAGTTACATATTTTTGGATATTTTGCTTAAATAACAGTTTTGGCATATTTTCATCAAAGTGCTTATTTCTTAGATTTTTTTTCCTAAAATTTCTATCGGATTCAATATATTTCCAACAAAATGGCTTCGATTGATTTGAAATTGTTTTTTTTTTGCATATTATGATTAAAATGTATTATTTTTCATAAATGGTGATTTTTTAGGAGCTATAGGAAAGTTTTCCAAAAAAAAAAAAAACATAAAATTCAGTAAAATGCATGAAATCTTTATTTGAATAGATAGTACGGTCCATATAATTTAATGTTTGAAGATTATTTCATGCAAATGTTGACCGTGACTGCGCCTCAAATGGTCCATACGCTTAGTCCAATTTTGGCATACTCTTTCCAACATTTCGGCCGGTATCTCACGAATAAATGCTTTAATCCTGTCTTAAAATGCGTCAATTGAAGCGGGATTGTCTGTATAGACATGAGCTTTAACATAGCCCCACAAAAAATAGTCTAAAGGCGTTAAATCGCACGATCTAGGCGGCCAATTGACCGGTCCCGAACGTGAAATAAAATGTTCACCGAACTCGCCTCTCAATAAGTCCATTTTTGCGCATGCTGGGTGGCATATGGCACCGTCTTGTTGAATCCACATGTCATGCAAGTCAAGCTCTTGCATTTTGGGCAAACAAAATTTGGATATCATCTCTCGGTTGAGTAACAGAGGCCCAACTGCTGCGAACGGCGAGGCCCAACTGCTGGAACTGCTGCGAACGAATCGATAATTGATGGTCATCATTAACACTGGCCGATACAGCTGCGATATTTTCTTCAGTTCGCACTCTACGTAAGCGTGTTGGTGGTTTAATGTCCAACAATGTAAATTTGGTATGAAATTTAGTCACAATAGCCCGAATAGCCGCTACAGTTGGTCGATTAAACTGACCATAAAATGGAATAAGCGCGCGATGAACTTTCTTAACAGAGCACGCATTTTGATAATAAAATTCAATAACTTGCAAGGGTTGTTCGTTTGTAAGACGATTCATGGTTAAATTATAGACCAAACTGAAGATGTTTGACAATGAAACAAAACACGAAACGTGCGTCAGCTGTTTAAACCAGTGTTGCCAAAAAGATAATAGCTAAAAAATCATCCTTTATATAATTTTGCAAAATACAAGAGACCTTACCAAACAGGGTCAGGATCGGTCCATTTTTGGACCTAGTCCCCGTATAGATATATCATCCGATATGAACTTTTTCATATCTGCAGCCAAAAAAATTAATAAAAATCCCACTCAAATTTGGTTTGTTTTATTTTCTATGTCCAGTTAGTTTGGCCTAAGAGATAGGGTCTCTAAACGCATGGTATAGGGTATCGTATAGTCGGTCTAGACCGACTATAATTTTCTTACTAGTTTTGTTTGAAGCAGATTTTTATAATCGAATTTTTTAAAATTTTCTGACCAGTTTAACCTGTGAAACTTTCAGCATCTAATTTATTAATAGGCAAGTCGATTTCTTGTGACCGATTTTAAACCGTAAATTACCAACCGATTTTGACAAAAATACACCATTTGAAAGGTATTTCTTTTTAGCTGTCCACCATATTTACAGATTTTGACCATCTGCAAAATTATTTTTTTTTAAAGTATAATGCATTTGAAGTGGCTACTAACACATACATACATAAAACACATGTTCAAGCGTCAAATAAAAAACTATACAAGGCTGTGTGGCGTTTATTTAATTTGTGTTGAATTGTGGATTGGCTAACATTTATTAGCATAACTTTAGGCTATTATAAAATTATTTATTAACAAACCCACTTATGATGAATTTCATGTAAAAATCGAGATGCATTGAACCCGACCCCCTCAGATATCGATTTTGTTCATAGCTAAATTTCATCAATACAAACAAACCCTCATTTTTAGAAATGACTGTTTTGCGATTTTTTGGGCGTGGCACAGTGGGAAAGTTTTCGAAAAAACGCGAAAATGGTCGAAAAGTGCTCCATTTAAAATGCAATAACTCAGAATCGGCTGAACCGATTTCCATGATCTTGGTATCATTAAAAAGATATTTTAACAGGCTTTATGTCACATTTGAAAAAAGAAAAAAAAATACATTGAAAAAAATTTTATAACAAAAAAAAAATTTTAAATAACGAAAAGCCAAAAAGATCAAGGGTTTTTTTACAGTGTATTATTTTTTTAGAAAGGTTTATCCTTCACCTATACCATATCCAAAAAGTAAAATGGGTTCTTTTTTAGTTTTTTTTATATAATTTTTTAAGTAGTGTCACTTCTTCATTCGGCTAATTTCATCATCTTCATAAAATAATTTGACTGTGCTTAGAGTTTCGGTTGCTAAACTACGTATGTTCATTTTGAAAAGATTGATATCTGCAAACTTCGTTTTATTCCTTTGGATATCTTTACTTTTTTTGATACAATCGTGAGATATATCATCCCCAAAACGATCTTTAATTTCTGCGTGGCTTTTTTTACGGTGCCTATATACCTGTTTTACCATGTGTGAGTTTTAAATTTTCCGAATAACGACCACCCTTAAATGTGGGTTGAATTTCTGTAAAAAAAGTCATACAGGTAGCCAACTGAAAAACCCAAATAATTAAAAATTACTTTGCTTACGCAATCATAAAAATTAAATAACCCTTTGTTTATTCCGTTTTGTTAATTCTGAGAATCATAAAAAATATGATCGAGGGTTTTTCCGAAGAATGTTGTGCATATGTAGAGCAAATTTTTGAAATTCATACCTTTACTCAATTGCGAATAAAAGCGAATTGAGTTGGCAAATCATGTGTTGTACTCTGTTATTTTACCTGTAAATATAAAATATAAGGGCAATTACTAGAAGTGACACTACTTAAAAAATTATATAAAAAAAACTAAAAAAGAACCCATTTTACTTTTGGTATAGGTGAAGGATAAACCTTTCTAAAAAAATAATACACTGTAAAAAAACCCTTGATCTTTTTGGTTTTTTCGTTATTTAAAATTTTCTTATTGTTATAAAATTTTTTACAGTGTATTTTTTTTCGTGTCATAAAGCCTGTTAAAATATCTTTTTAATGATACCAAGATCATGGAAATCGGTTCAGCCGATTCTGAGTTATTGCATTTTAAATGGAGCACTTTTCGACCATTTTCGCGTTTTTTCGAAAACTTTCCCACTGTGCCACGCCCAAAAAATCGCAAAACAGTCATTTCTAAAAATGAGGGTTTGTTTGTATTGATCAAATTTAGCTATGAACAAAATTTCATCGATATCTGAGGTGGTCGGGTTCAAAATTTCAGTTTTATCTTGATTTTTAAATGAAATTCATCTTATATATCTTCTGTGTGTTGAAAACATATTTATAATTGAATGAAAAATAAATTTTCCTTGAATTTGTACTCGAATTTCGAGGGCTGGGACCTGCTAGTATTAGTTAATATTTATTAAGTTTTTAATAGGTAGCTAGTTTAACAAGTATGTTTTTGGAAGCTTCTTTATCTAAAATACACATTCTTAAAATAAATTCTCTTTTTTAAAAGCATTTTTTTTAAATGCACTTTTTTGAAAGTTACTTTTTTAAATGCTATTTTTTTAAAAGGTACTTTTTTAAATTTACTCCTTTAAAAGTACTTTTTTTAGAAGGTACTTTTTAAAAGGTCCTTTTTTAAATCTACTTTTTTGAAGAATATTTTTTGAAGGTCCTTATTAGAAGGTTTTTTTAATTTACTTTTTCAAAAGGTACTTTTTTAAAAGCTACATTTTGATAAGTACTTTTTAAAAGATTCTTTTTTAAAATAAACTTTTTAAAAAACGTACACTTTTCGAAGGAGTGCTTTTTCTAAAAAATTATTTTTTTTAATAAATTCATTGGATATATTTCTAAAAAGGTAATTTCTCTAAGTAATTACTGTTTGGAATTTTTCCCCAAACCTAAAAATTATTTAGCGTATTGAACACCCTAACTTCTTTTACTAATCACTGAATTTTTTAACTTAATCTATATTTTATGTATTACCAACTTACATACACTGATGCTTTGTATGTCCACAAGCTGTTAATCCCTTTGTTTGTTACATTTCACTAATCCGCTTGATTATTTAAATAGGACTCATCGTTAGCAACAAGTAGTTCTTTAGATTCGTAGAAAAACCAGCTTGGTATGAAGATCAAATAAAAATCATTAACAAATATAAAAAAAAGATAATGTTTTCATTTAATAAGTCCAAATTATATTTTGGACAAAATTTCCTAGGAAAAAGTTTTCCTAGGAAAACCTTCTACAAATAGTTTTTCTAAAACGGTACTTTTTTCAGAACGGTGCTTTTCCTAAAAAGGTACTTTTTATAAGAAAAAACACACATTCTAAGAAAAAACACACATTCTAACTAACACATTATTTCGGAAGAAGTATACTTTTTTTAAAAGGTACATTTTTCAAAAGGTACTTTCTTTGACGAATTTATTTATTTATTTTTTTTTTTTTTTTAAAGGGTAATTAAAAAATGATTTTTCGAAGAAGGTACCATTTTAACAGATACTTTTGCTAAAAACCAACTTGTTCCTAAAAAGGCACTTTTTCTCAGAAGGTCTAACAAGGCACTTTTTTAAAACTTTACTTTTTCTAAATAGGTAATTTTTCAAAAAGATAATAGCTAAAAAATCACCCTTTATATTCAACAAAATGGTGATTTATTGAGTTTTTTTACATGAATATCTATCCGAATCTATTTATATTTTTGCATATTTTTGTTATAAATGCTTTTTTTTGTGCATATTTTCTTCGTGGTGCTAATTTATTGAACTTTTTTCATAAATATACATTCCAATCAATGAAATTTCAATTAAATGACAGCTTTTTGTAGTGTCACAATTTTGCGCATTTTGATTAAAATGCATATTTCTGCATATTTTTAGTTTTTATTTTAATAAACATCGATCGGAGTGGTTAAAAATACAATAATTTGGCATGAATATGCAGTTGCATATTAATGCATATTTTTGCATATTTTCAGCAAAATGTTTATTACATAATTAAATGTTTTTCCTAAATCTATCGGAGTCAATCAAATTGTAGTTGGACATTTTTTTTTTTTTTTTTTTTTTTTTTTTTTTTTTTTTTTTGGATATTTTCATCAAAATGCTCATTTGCTGAAATTTTTTCATATTTAAAAATTCTGAATTTTTTAGCTATAATAAAAAATAGTTGAAAAAAAAACTGTTCAAAAAAGTTATGTTAAAGATATTTATGAGATTTTTTCATTGTTTTCTGGAATTTTAATTAGTTTTCAAAGAAAATTACTGATATTTTCAACTTTAATTATAAAATATATATTTTTGGTCATATTTATAGGATTAATAAAGTTTATAACCACCACTATTTCAATTGTCAAAGCATATTCTTAGGCTCTTACCGTTTGTTTGCTAGCTTTTCATAAATAATTAATCGCTTGTCTTTCCCAAAACATTGTTGAAGCATTTATGTGGAAAAATTTTGTAATCACTTTACGCAATTAATCCTTTTTTTTGTTTTTTTTTTTTTTTGCTTTTTTGGTGCTGAAATTGTTTTCATAAATATTAAATTAAGTGATCAATTATAAACACACTCTGACAACAAATTCTCAGCACAACAGTGACGTGAAGGCTTTTTATCAGGCTCGCTATCAAATTATGTGCATGTACATGTGGTGGTGGATTTACACGCTTGTTTGTTGCGATGTGTTTTATCTGAAACATTAATTTTTTTTACTGTTTTTTTAATCAAAATTCCTGTTAATATTTAATATGAAGAATTATTGTCACACCCATACACTTTTAACTACTGATGATATACAAAAAGTACAGCATAGCTGAAATGGGGGATGGGGCGAAAATAAAAATGTAAATTTAAAAAAAAAAAAGAGTTTTAAAAGATCCCATTCGCAATGTTATAAAGGGCCATACAAAGAAAGAACGAATTAATGCATGGGAAAATAAAAAAATATTTTCAGAGTTTTCATATCAAGAGGTATAAATTAAAAATATTCACGTGCTCTCGTTGCCACTGTCAACATCCTTATGGATACTTGTTTCCATTAAAAATAAAAGACATACTTATGTATGTATTTGCCATAGTTTTTCATCTTTACTCTGCTCTCGACTAAAGGCAATGAATGTGTTTTTTCGGTACCACAAAAGGTTGGCGTATGATTAACATGTTAGTACTCCCTTTGGAGTCTTATGTTTGTATTTTCTTTCAAATATTAACATTCAAAAAGTTATGTAAATGTAATCCTTTGTCGTTTGTTATATAAATAACAACAGTGAAAGCCGCTTGATAAGTTTTAGGTATTTGTGCCTGATATATCAATTTAACGATATGGGAGCAATTCTTATCAAAACCGTCAAAATTTAAAAAAAATTTATTCTGGTGCAAACATTCTGACATTTGGTCAAATTCTTGAAGAATTTTTCATTAAAGAAAATAATTAATTTTACGGTTTTTTAAAGTTTTTAATGAGTCTCACTTCTGTATCGACGATATTTAGAAAAAAATTACCGTATAGAAACCTAAAAAAAAAGATTTTCCCAGTGTTCTAGGGGCTGCTTTACCAACATTGTGAAAATTTTCTTTAACAATTTTTCTTTAAATATTAAAGAACTGGCAAAAGTATTTTCTGAACGGCTTCTCCAGTACTGGGAAGGAAATTTGTTATTCGCAAATCATCGCTTAGTCACTGAAGTAAGAAAAAAAAACAAGTAAGAGTGTTAAATCCGGCTATGCGGAACTTTGATACCGTTCACCTGGATTTTACGATTACATTAATATCTGGACTTATTGCACTATTTATAACAAATGTAAACAAAATATTTAATAAGCAAGCAATTTGATAAACTTAATAAGATATTGCAACATTTATTAGAGGTGTCTCCATATTTTATGCCATATTTTGGCATAATGATGCTCGATTTACCCCATTTTAAAAACCAACCTGCTCGAAATACTGACAAACAATATTAGCATAGCTTTACCCAGGTAAATTGTATATATTGTGAAGGAGCGTCATTTCAACAGACAGATGGACGGACGGACATCGCTACATCGACTCGAGTTGTTATAAGGTTCAGAAACATATATACTTTATATAGCCGCAATGCATTTTTCGATGTATTACACACGGAATGACAAATTGATATATATCCTCTGCACAATGGTGTGGAGGGTATAAAGATAATAAATAAATATGTCCTTTGGCAAAGGTTCAATTTAGAAGAATTGTCACAATATTAGTTACATACACTTGGTTCTAACCGTTGTAAAATTTACGTCATTTAAAGCACTGGAAAATCATTGGATAATAATACTTTGCCAACGTTTTCCTACAATGTTTTGCCAGTACTGGTTTTACAAAATCTACAAGTGTTTTTAAAATGTAAATTTGTTAAAACAACTGGCCCGACCATAGTTTAAATTAAAGTTTGGAGACACTCTTAACCTAAAAACATCGCATCGTTTTCCATTGCCAACGATTTGATAATCGTATATTTCCGACTGGGTTATATAAGATTTATATAATCAAATAAAGCCGATGGTGTCTTGATACACAAAATCATTGCAATTTAAGGTATTTTTCCGGTTAACTTACTTCTTTAGCTCAATTTTTTAATCTCGAAAAGTATTTTTCGTTATATGCCAAAAACAAAAAATTTCCTCTATAAAAAAAAATTGTTTGGTCCAAAGAAGACCATGTCCATCAACACAACCAGGGGATGTCCACAGGGAGAAGTTCTTTCGCCCTTGATGTGGAGTCTGGTTGTTGACGAACGGAAGCAGGAATAGAATGTGAAGGCTACGCGGACGACATAGTCTTAATAGCAAGAGGCAAATTCGAGGAAACCCTATGTGACATTGCACAAAGAGGGTTGAGGATTATATGTCAATGGTGCAGGGCAACAGGATTGAACATCAATCCGACAAAGACCACTATTATACCATTTACCAGGAAAAGAAAACTTCCAAGATGAAGGGCAATTCAAATTCTTTGAGAAGTCATTGAACCAAAGCTAAATATCTGGGGATAGTACTGGACAACAAGTTAATATGGAATGCACATGTGGAGCAGATCACGTGGGCCAAAAGAACAGATCTGAAGTCGACTCAAATGGAGCTAAGTAAGATACAAAGATCAGCGTGCATTGGGATAACCGATGCAATGAGGGCGTGCCCAACGGCATCTCTTGAAGCACTATTGAACCTAAGCCCACTACATAAAGTGGTGCAGAGGAAAGCCCTGGCAACGGCATTCAGAATCAAGGGAGATAAACCTATAGCCAGGCTTTATGAAGGGCAATGGAACCGAATAAGCCAAGTTAATGATTACTCCCTCCCAGATTGCCCCATGGACACGGCTGAGAAGAAATATGATTTAAGGAAATACTTTGTTACAGAACTTAGCAATAAGAGAGAATGGAGCGGTTTAAGTACAGCATATTATCTAAGAGAAGATACAATCAAATGGTACACAGATGGGTCAAAAACCGAAAGTGACAAAGGGGCGGGAGTCTTCGGGCCTAGAACCAAATACTTCGACCCAATGGGAATACATACAAACATTTTTCAAGCGCAAATTTATGCCATCGATAGATGTGCACAAATCAACTTGAATAGGAAGTACAAAAGACGCAACATAACCATATTATCAGATAGTCAAGCTGCTATTTGAGCACTAAGATCCTATGAAGTAGACTGTAAGTTAAGACTGTCTAGAGAAAGTAAATGAGCTAGGTAAACACAACAAGGTTAGCCTTTGTTCGGTCTCGGGACATATTGGGATTCAAGGTAATGAGCAAGCTGATGAACTAGCCAGAAGGGGAGCTTCCACAAAATTAATAAGGCTGGAACCATTTTGTGGAATAGTAAAATGAGCATGGGAAGGAGTACTCAGGGACATGAAAATTGTGTTAGACGGGAATTTTTCTCGAGCCACATGGGCTTAAGGCAACAAGAAGAAGAGATTTGGGTGGTGCATTGGATTGTCAAAAAACGGTCTGAGAATACTAACCGGGATTTTAACTGATCACTGTTGGCTCAGGGAATATATGAGCAGGTTAGGATTTGTAGCAAACCCCATGTGCAGATTCTGTGATGAGGAAGCCGAATCACCAGAGCACATACTTGGGAACAGTCGAGCGCTAACGCACAGAAGAAAAATGCACCTGGGCTCTTTCCAAATGCTAGGTAGCGACATGAAATTACTAGAACCAACCAACATCCTCGAATTCCTGAGGGCTTCGGGGTTGGATGAGAGTTTATAGAGACGACCTATTAGCAGAGGGCAGTAATATAGATCACTTCGGTCGCAGTACTTCAAACACTTCCTTATACAATACAATACAATTATTCTTAGATTCACTCTCATATGAAAACAATCCTCAATTTTTAAAGGTGTGTCCTATTTATTTTCGCATACATGGGTATATTTTTATTAAAACGTCCTTATCATGCCCACCACACCGTATATATAAGCTTGTTATTCCATTTGTAATATATCGAAAAATTTGTTTGTGAACCCCAGAAAGTATATATATTCCTGATCCGTATAACAACTCGAGACGATATAGCAATTTCCTACTATCTGTCTGTCTATTGAAATGTCTAAAATTGGGATAATATTGTTTGTCCTTATTTAGAGCAGGCTGGTATTGCATTTGAAGCCTCTAGACCCAATAGAATATGTAAAGATAAATTTTAATATCAAAGTGTAACAATAGTAAAAAATGCCAGAAACCGGTCCGAGTAAGAATACAGCGTAGTTATGAATTTTTGAAATATATGCTTTCTTCTTCTTCTCTACCACGCACCATTGAAAATAGTAAAAAATGTTTATACGTAAACAGAACATGTGATAATATGTGATGCATACACATTTTTTTTTTTTTGCATGTGAAGAAATGTTTGTCGAAGAGAGTAACAGAATAACTAAGATGGTTATACTCTTCTCTCTTTAAACAATCAAGACTATAATTGTATATATTTACATATATGATGATTGTAGTATTAAGTACGAAAATACCTAAAATTCTTGTTGATTAAAAAGATACTCCGATAAATTTTCATATCAAAAAGTAACAATAGTTAAAAATTATACGTAAACAGAACATAATATGTGATGCATACACATATTTTTTTTGCATGTGAACAAATGTTTGTCGATGAGAGTAAGAGAATAACTAAGAAGGTTATACTCTTTCTCTCTTTAAATATATATTTATATGATGATTATATTCATAAGTACGAAAATACCTAAAATTTTTGTTAATTATCTTATTAATTTTAAGCATCATTGTAAAAATCTAGATGATGTGAAATCAAACCTTTTTTGCTTCTTAGTGTTGAGAACCTTGGCTATAAATAATATTGTGTTTAGAACACGGTCGGGGGCATCAAAGATCTGGCTCAGCCGATTAGTTTTCTTTTAGCAAACCTGAATTCTGATATTTGCTACTACAGATTTAATTTAAAAAGATAATTCTTAGATTCTTCTTTACGAAATGGTTTGTTTACATTTATTTCAGGATGCTGAAAAAATTTCTGTACCCTATTATCACTATATGGTCAGTGTATAATGAGTTGCTGATGTGCTGATGTTTGTAACTGCGAAAAATATTTGACCTAGACCCATATTTTATTATACCGATCGCGTCAGAAGCACTATCTGGGTCGATTTAACGGTGTATGTCTGTCCGTCCGTCCGTCTGTGTGTCCATGTAAGCCTTGTAATCAAACTAAAGGTCGTAAATATGAAAATATTTTGATGAAATTTGGTACGTGAGCTTCTATAGGTCACAGAACGAAAGCTGCATTTCATTTACAGACCTAGTCCCCATTCAAATGACCACTATGAGGTCGAATTAAATTGTCATAATTTTTAAATTATACAGAACTCGGTCAAATTGGGTTTGTATGTCTTTATTACATCCATTAATCAGTAGTCCAAAAATAATTCCTATAGGACAATTCTTAGCCATAGCCCCCATGTAAAACTGCTTCCCGATGTTCACTTAAATTTACTAAAAACCAAAATTGTGGCACAGATTTTTCTAAAATTGGTTTGTATATGTTTTTGCAAAAAAAATAAGTACCTAACTATAGCAAAAATATGGCATCCGATACGAACTTTTTCAAATCTGCAGGCAAAAAATAATAAAAATTCCTATAAGATTTGGTTTATGCTTATTTTCTGTACCCAATTAGTAGGACCTAAACGCATGGTATAGAGTATCGCATCTAGACCGAGTAAAATTTTCTTATTTGTTTATTTTAGCGTATTACCTAAATGTATGCTATAAGTGCTTGCGATTTAAAGCTTTTTTTTTTTGTAAATTCTTAAGGAATGTAATAGTTTAAAAACAATATTTTTCTAAATCTAAAAATTTCCAAACATTTATGGCATTTTTATCGTCAATTATGAAATATGTGTCATGTCACACTGTAGCGGCCATAAATTAAATAATTTTTGTTAGAAAAAATATTCTAAACATCATTTAAATTACAATCATATTTCATATTTTAAAGACCTAATAAAATTTAAAGAAAATTTTGAAAATTTCAAAAATATAGGCTAAATTTTTTTTTTTTATTTGTTTTTTTTTTGCTCACTAGTAAAAAGAAAGTGTTACTTAAAAATTTCCTGACAAACGACGAAATCAAAGTCATAAATTGTTTTATTTAATATTTTATGTGATCTTTTTTTTATTTTGATGATGATATTTAGTTGCATCATTCAAAACAACAACAAGAACATTGGCTTTATATCTAAACTAATTTGTTTTTATTATTTTTTTTTTCTTTACAGGTAAGTTTGTGTTGATTGCGTTGGCGTTGGATTCGACAGAAATACTAAAATTTATTAAAGTATTTTGGTATTTATTTAACACCAGAGATAGGCGTTAAAATATTATAAAAATATAATAGAAAATGATTTAAGAACGAAAAAGAAAAATATCAGAAATACCAATTTATAACTACAGTAGGTGTAATACAAACTGGGACAAAGTATACGACTACTTTCAATTTTAAAAATAGTTGTATAAGAAATATTTTCATATAACACCCATTTTGATATAACACGGATATTGATATAACACACATAAGCTATACTTACATACAGTAGGTGTAATCCAAACTGATACAAAAGTATAAGTGTACTTACTATCAATTAAAAAAAGTTATTTAAGACTTTCACATCGCCAATTATTTTAAAATCGCAATTTTGCTTGTATATTTCAATACTAAAACCGCTAAATCAGCAGTAAAGTAAAAATATATAAAGAAGTAGGCGCAAACCAAACTGGGACACTTAATGAAAATACAAAAAAAAACGTATTTCATTTGTGTGTTTGTCGTCGATTTATAATCAGAAATAATGAGTGAAAAATAATTTAGAAACAGTGATTTAAATTTCTAAAATGGATCGACAACGGGTGGGTAACTTTATTAGATATTCGTGAGCTTCTATTTAGCCACTGGAAAAACGATAAGTGAGATTTTGAGACTGCTAAACAGAAGCCGTTCTTAATATCGCTAAACGTTAAAAAAAAAAAAAAGTTTCAAGATGTTGCAACCAGACCAAAAAAAGCAACAAATAAAATATTTTGTAAAGGTGATGAGCGATATTTGGTAAGTAAACAAAATGTAACCGCTCTCTTGGTACTCCAAAGTTACCAGAAACGGCTAAGGCAGTTTTAGGAAAAAGACTCATCATTCGAAATATGCTGCGAAAAGAAAATATGGGAGGAAGATCCTGAAAAAAGCCGGTTATACGTGAGGCTCACTGACGAGAGCAAGTTTATGGAAGCCCTAATATATGTAGAACGCCCAAAAACCTTAACCGGCTATTTTTTTTTTTTTTTTTTTTTTTTTTTTTTTTTTTTTTTTAAATGCACAATTTTTTTTTTTTTTTTTTTTTTTTTAAGCCTAGTTCCGCGAAGCCGAGTGGCTTGTCTGCAGATTTTAATTTGGCCAGTTTTTTTTTTTTTTTTTTGCAGCGACAGACCAAAGCCTTTGGTGGGAATCGAACCCACGACCCCCGCATGATAGGCGAGCACGCTACCTACTCACCTATTGGGCGCTTAACATGGATGAAGCTCAGTGATAGTTTGTGGCTCGATTTCAGCAGCTGGACCTAGCGTTCTTTATTTATACCCTATATCACTATATGACGAGGATATAATTGAGGTGACCCAACTTTTATCATACCGAGCGACTCGGAATCGCTTTCTGAGTCGTTTTGATATATCCTTCCGCCCGTCTGTATTGCCTGTCTGTCTATTTGTTGGTTTGTCAGTCGGTCCGTCTGTCTGTGTGTCCATGTAAACACTGTAAGCAAACTAAAGTTTGAAAATATGAATATATTTAGACGAAATTTATTATATAGACCTTCATCGAACATTAAATCAACGCTATTGAAATTGGTGAAAATGGGTGCAAGTTCAGACCTAGGCCCCCTACAAATAACCCCTATCAGACCGACTTAAATTGTCTATAAAATAACTATAAAATGTATATCTATAATATTAGTATGCTAGGCGATTACTTGTGATCGATGTTTTGTTCTACCGTTTTATCCCAATTTTGACCGAATGTTTATTATTTGAAAGGTATTTCCTTTTAGCCGTTTTGCAGATTTACAGATTTTTAAATTTTTTCCTTTATTTTGACTAAATTGCATTTAACATTGCTACTAACACATACATAAAATTATACGATGCTATGTAGGTGTTTATTGAATTTTTTGATGTGTTTGTAATAAAAATGAGTTTGTTTGTTTGTGTTGATTTGTGAATTGGCTATAATTGATTAGCATACCTTTAGGGTCTTTATTTAATGTAAAAATAAAATGTCCTAGAATTTGCACTCGAATTTTGAGGGCTGGAATCTGCTAGTGTCTATTATACCCTCTTATCAGTAGTTCAAAACAAAAACCCTGTAGGACCATTTTTAGTCATAGATTCCGGGCATCTTCCTCCAAAATCTAAAAAAACAAGTAGGTTGCATGGATTTTTTTAAATTTGATTTAAAAGGGGGTTTCTTTAAAATGAAAATTAAATTTTAATTAAAAATACATTTTAATACGAATTAATTTAATCTAAATTAAATATTAATCAAAAAAAAAAAAAAAAAAAAAAAAACATTTTGTTCGAAAAACCAATACAATGCATTAATATTTGAAAATTATTTTGGGCAAATAGTCACCGCGACTGGTATTGACGAAGCGCCTTTTGGACGTTCAATTTTGAGCCACTTTTTCAAGCATTGCTGGTCGTATGTCACGAATAACACCAACATGTCGGCCTCCAAGGCGTCAGTTGTTGCTGGTTTATAAGCATAAACCAGTGACTACGTAGCCCCACAGGAAATAGTCGAAAGGTGTCAAATCGCACGACCTTGCACGCCAACTGACAGGTGCATTTCACGAAATCAACTTAAAGGCAAATTTTGCTTTCACGAATGCCGTTTTCATTTCTGACAATAAATTTCGCCCTTTTTTTCCCCTTCTTTCGAAAAGTGTATTTTTTTTATATATTCTGAATCAAGGACAACCTTATCTTATACATCAATCTAAAGGTCTCAAAGTCGAGCCCTCGTAAATCACAAAAAATTTCAGCCATTGACTTCTTTCAGGTCATAGTGTGAGAATATTTTCCCATTGTTCCCCTTTTTTTGAATATTTTCACCCTATGACTTCCAAGTGGATAATAATCAAAATTTTTTTGCATATATGAATACAGCACTTTGAGACCTTTCGATTGATATATAATATCAAGTTGTTCTTAATTCAGAATATATAAAAAAATACACTTTTCCAAAAAAGGGCAAAAAAAGGGCGACATTTTTTGTCAGAAAAGAAAACGGCATAAGTCGATGTTTGCGGTAACGCCATCCTGTTGAAAGCCCATCTCGCACGGAAAAAATCATCCATACTTTCAAACAAAAAATCATTGAACATGGTGCGGCAACGATCTTCATTGATCGTAACGCGAGCTGGGTCTTCGTTTTGATTGGTCTCACTCCATATGCTGCAAATTTTGTTTATTAACAATTTTGGGTTAAAACATATGGTCAGCTTCCAGCTTCTCTAGAGCCCAAACGGAGAAAGCGCGACGTATCAAATAGTCTCGAGTCTTTAATTGCTGCACCAGCTGGATCTTATACTGGTGTCGGACAAGTTCTTTGCGCAAAATTTTCCATGTAGTGGACGGACAGAGCTCCAGTTCCTGCGATCGACGACGAATCGATAAAGTTGGATCTTCTTCCGCAATATTCTCTTAAGTACGCACATTCCTTCGAAGTGTTGGTGTTACGGCAACATTTAGAGAGTACGTGGCATGAAATCTATCTGCAGTTCAACGGATGGCTTGCTCAGATGGATGATTATGTGCGCCATAAATATCTCGAAATCATCTATAAGTTGCGCGAATCGATGACTGATTTTCAAAGTAAATTTGTTCAGGCGTGAATCTATTCATGATGATTTCCCAGACTACTTTGATCATGTCAAAATGTGAGCGGAAAAACTCCTTCTATATTTTTTTTTTTTTTTTAGAGAAAAACAAGTGATTTTATTAGATATGGTCATGATTGGTCCAAATTTTGACCTAGTCCCCATATAAAAATAATATCAGATGTGAACTCTTTCCTATCTGCATGCCAGAAATTAATGACAATAGTACTAAAAGTGGTTTTATGATTAATTTCTATATCTAGTTATTGCCTCAGGATCCAAGACGTTCTCTCAAAACGCAGGGTGTGGGGTATTGTATAGTCCATTTAAACCGGCTGTAGTTTTCTTTATTAATGAAATAGATCAAAACGTATTTCTAAATATTAAAAAAAAATATATGACGAGCTCTGTTGAAAAACTTATGCCCGTTTTCTCAGTAAACTGCCGATTGGATTGGTTGTCTCAATGTCTGGTTTGCTTCTATTATGTCGCAAAGCTAACCGGCACTCATCTGCCAATTATTTATCGTACAGATAAATTATTCTCCCAACTTTCATATCAATTTTGAGAGGCATTGCCAACTGAAAATAATTCTCCCAACTTTCATACGTATTTGGAGAGGCATTGCTAACTGAAAATAATGTTTTTGTCGGTACATTGAGAAAACCAAAATTGTTAACCGGCAGTTTACCGGTCCAATAAATTTATGTCCTGGTTAAGTAACAGGCAGTTTGTCGATACATTGAGAAAACCGGGATTAGTCTTGGATTAAGCAAAATGTTTACAATAGTAAGGTTTTGGTTTTTGTACAATTGTCCACACATTATGTAAATACTTCCTTTAAGTCCTGACACCAACCTAATTGAAAATTTATGGTATTATTTGGGACAATGGTTGAAAAATTAGCTATTTCCAAAATTGGAAGATCTCAAAAATTCTTTCTTTGAAGAATGGCAGAATTTAAGTCCTGAATATTGCAAAAGCCTAGTACAATCAATGTAAATATGTCTTAATATGGGTATCCTTATTAAATGAATTCAGCCTAAGTATTAAAATTAGCTGGTGCTAGGTGTATTTCTTCAAATCTTAAAATATGTTCTCCCAGTATGGTTTTTCTCACATTTCTTTTTGCTTTACTCTTTAGTACTAATTTGTTAATATTTCTACTGTGTGGATTTAATGTGTATCTGTATTTATAAGACAGTATTAAAATAGTACAATCATATTCAATAAAAATATTGGTGGTTTTTAATTTTTTTATACTTTATTTTCTACTCTAATACCTGGCCACACTTTGGATTACACCTACTGTAGGAGCTAAATTATAAAAATATAACTGTATATAAAAATTTATTTAAAAAAATGTTTGACTCATTCAACAAATGATTTGAAAATATTTAATATTTAAAAAAAGACTACAATAGAAGCTTCAAACAATGTTGAAATGTTTTTTTTTTTTTTATTTTTAATAAAACACTAAATGATATATTCAGAATGATATTAAATTTTTTTTAGTGTTAATTTAATTGTTAATTTCGCAAGTAAAAAACAAGTTTTTATTAAAAAAAAAAAAATTTTTTTTACAAATATCTCTTGTATAATCTTCTTGTATTCGTAATGACCATAAATATCAGCTTATATATAATTTATCAAATGCATCAGATTTAAACCACAATTTTGTGATTCTATGACTAATATTTTTGACATATAAAAAAAGAATTAAATGATTTGAGTTGTTTCAAACACCGCCAACCTACACAACTCAAAAAAATATCGGCAAAATAAGAGGCTTAAAAATGATTTTTATCATTCGGTTACAACACAATTGTTCTTTTGTTAAAACGATTTATTTTATTATTTATAAAATAAAATTATTAATAATACTAATGAATGGCAGCATATTGTCCATGACCGGCTGTGCATCAAAAATTCTTGAAAATGTCCTCATGACTTGTACGGTATTTCGATTCATTTTTCTTATACAGGACTTTGTATTTTTATACGTTCCACAACAGTGTAGCTAGGGGTATATATTCGTTTGTCATTCCGTTTGTAATAATTTGAAAAAAAAAAATATTGGCAACATGATATATGTATATTCATGATCCTTATAACAAGGGGAGTTGAAATAGGGATGTCCGTCTGTCCGTCTATGGAAATCTCTATAACCATCTGAATAGGTCAGCAGGGTTGGTAATTTGTAGTGAAAATGATTCACTGATATCCTGAGTCAGAAACTTTTTAAAATCATCAAAATCGGTTCAATAAGTCCTGAGATATCAGTGAAAACGTTAAAAAAGTCTTGAAAAATATATGATTTTTCTATGTTGTAGCGGTAATTGTTGTTGTTGTTACGGTCGTTTTGCTTGTAGCATTGTCTTAATGACAGAAAATGCCACAAGAGATCCAAGTCGTATGGTTTAAAGACGGCTTTGCGCCGCCGCCGGTCCCGAGAGGAAATGTATTTTAATTAAAGCATTCAAATTAAAAATACTCCCAATAAAAAGCTTTTAGTGGTTTAACCAATTTCAAATTTTCATAGACAAATATCTATTTTTTAATTGTGGTAAGATTTAGCAGATATCCTTTGTCATTTACGCATGACCTAGTAATGGAAAAATAATTAAATTTTTCAGATAGACGTTCGTTCTTTCTATGAATAAAATCATATTGTCTTTAAAAAGTAAAACAAATTTTAATGAATGCTGGTCAAAATATAAAAAAAATTAACTATAAATTTAAATGGTCTCAGAAATGTATTGATATGGCTAAATATTTGGTGAAGTAATGCGTGGTGCAGGAAGTTCAATATTTGCAATGCAAAAAAAAAATGTTAAAGAATGGGGCACCCATCGCGCATGTTACATACGACAAACGCGTTCTGATGTTTTATTCTGTTCTGCCACATTTCAACAGTCTGGACGTTCTGCATAATCGGTACTTTAAATGTCCGCGTTTAAATTCGGAACAGCATTTTTTAATTGGTAATGTTTACCAATCCATTTTTTGCCTTATACAATATTTTTTTTTTGCCATCAATAAAAACGATTTAATTGAACGTGAAACTCCTTGAGTTCAAATTGCAAGCTAAAAAGTAGCATCTTTTCTAAAGCGGCAATTCGTAAAAACTATGGATTTTAAGTAAGGTTGATACTACTTAATAAATCAAAAAGGTCTCGCCGTTGGGGTTTTTTTTCTATTCAATACTCTGGGATGCCCCCTACAAATGCAGTGCATTGTGTTGATCTCAGGAAAATAGGTTTTGGGAAGGAGGAAAGAGGGAGTTATAATTGTAGATATTTGACTTAAATTTTATTAGATTATAACTGTCAGGAAAGACCTCTGCGGGGAGTTTATTCCACGTACGACTAGTTCGACTGATAAACGAATTCTCTCTGTAACGCGTTGTGCGGTCAACTGGACAATATACTACAAACGGATGTGATCTACCAGAGAAGCGGGTAGAGCTAACCGAAACTCGGGCACTTGGAATAAGTTCGCTAATCTCAGAAGAACATTTCCCATGGTAATATCTATTGAACAGTGCTACACAACCCACATTCCGACGGTGTTCCAATGAATCAATAGAGTTGGATACGCTACTGTCATTGATGGGCGCCAACGACATCCTTTGCACACGGTCCAGTAGCTCCAAAATAGACTTTGAAGTTCCTGCCCATATAGTTGTATTCCATTTTGGTCGGATGTAAGTGGTATAGGTTTTAAGGAGATCAGTAGGAGTGAAGTAATTTGTGCACCGTTTTAGAAAACCAAGACGATGCTTCTTTCGACACTTCAAAAATATGCTCGTTCCAGCGAACATCACATTGAATTCTCATGCCTAGAACATCAAGAGTATCCGATTCCTCGATACCTATACCACCCATATATACAGATGACATTGTTGATTACATGGCCCTATGGGTCAACATACAATATTGAATCTTCAGCGCATTGAAATCAACCCTATTCGCTTTACCCCACTCGGAGATTGTTAACAGGTCTTGATTGAGTGCGTCATTCATTGTCTGCCTTCTGCCCCCCAACTTCCAAGAGGCTTGGCCTACAATTAAAGGAAAATGTATGACAAATGCTACTGTCGTCTGCGAAAGGGTAAATAGAATTAAAAGTTTGACCAAGAAGGTCGTTCAGAAAAGAGAAGGAGAAAGAACGGAACCTTGGGAACCCCTGAATTAAGCTGAAACTCATTAGATGAGACCCCATCAATAACAACACGTATTGTTCGGTCTCTGAGAAAACTCGATATAAATCGAGAGAAAATGTAATAAGTTTTCATATCAATGCACCGTGCCACACACGATCGAATGCCTTGGAAACATCCAGAGCAACCAATTTACTTTCGCCAAAATTGCGAACGGATCGACTCAGAAAGTAGAGCTAACAGGTCTCCCGTGGAACGATTTCTACCGAAGCCATACTGTTGATCATTAAGAAGTGAATTGGCCTCTAAGTAGTTCACAAGATAGAAGTTGATCATGCTCTCCATCACCTTTGAGAGTACAGAGCAGATTGCAATTGGACGGTAATTTTCAGGGTTATTAGCCGCACCCTTTTTAGGGATTGGTTGGACACTAGCAACTTTCCAGCAAGAGGGAAAGACTCCCGCACGGTACGAAACGCTGCAAAGGTTGGTCAATGGACTGGCTAGCGTCGAAGATTACTGTTTCAGCACCAGCGCTGGTATACCATCCGGTCCCGAAGACTTATTAATATTGAGATCCGAAAGAACCTTTTTAACTGCACGTGCTCGAAAGAATATTTTAGGCATAGTACAAGTTACACTTTCAATTTCGGGCGGAGGTTGATCGCTATCTGGTAAAAACGAGTTTTTTTTGCAAAAAGTTCAGCTAAGAGGTGAGCCTTATCAACCGGTCCAGTGAATATTTGGCCATTCATTAAAAGAGTTGGAATAGCAGAACTAGCATTGTTCTTTACCCTTTTAACAAATGACCAAAACCTCTTACTACCCCGAGGAGCAGAGAGAACTTTAGCACGAAGACGCTGATCGTAAAGGAACTTTTGGCGCCTTAATGTTTTGGCACATTCATTTCTCGCCTGTTTGCGTTGCAGAATGCTTCCTATCTGGATCTGACTGCAACTCTGCAGGTCTGGTTAAACCTAATTTTTGATTTGGTTTAGCCGAAATTATTATTATTTTTATTATTATTATTTTTATCGGCTCAAGAACTTTTCATCCCATGTAGTATTGACACTGATTGACATTTTATTTATTTATTTATTTATTTGGTTTCCTGCACAACAAGACTAGGAGTCTTATAATTAAAGCACAGGATCGGTATAATGTGATACAGTACTTAATGAAAATATAACATAGTTTATAATTTGTATCAAAATAAGATAACAAAAATTATTTTACATACATATATTCAAAACAAAGCAAAGTTTAAATGGTATTGAGAAATTGGAAAACTTGTTTCCTAATATGTCCTGCGTTGCTTAAATATTGTAATGTTGGCGGTAGCAAGTTCCAAAGACGTATGCAGTGTATATAGAACTGCCATTCAGAGACCAAACTTTTATGTCTTATTTGAATTATAGAATTATTTCTTCTTGAATTAGAAAAGGATATTCGATTAAAAAGATATGTAGGCTCACGTGTAAATATAGATCGTAAAAGAGATCGCAAAAATTCACACCGTAAAGTTTTCGTGCATACGGTGTTATGTGGAATGATCTTTTCAAATTGTAGACGTACCTTAATATAGAATAAAACGTAGCTGTTAATTTCCTAGAGCTAATAGAATCACAGCTAGCAAATAGTTCGCATCCGTACAACAAAGTTGGAATTAGATAGGTTTTTGCAAGTAGAACTCGTACATGGACTGGTGTAAGATGTTGAGTTTTCCACAGTGATCGAAGCATTGAATACATTTTTCCCGAAGCGACATTTATATGATCAGACCAGGTGAGAGTTTTATTGAAAATAATTCCAAGATTTTTGGTTTTTTGTGTAATTTCAATAATTTGTCGGTTAAGCATAATATCTGGTACAGCAAGGGAAGGCACTGATCTTCGAGTAATAACGATGCATTTAGACTTTGAAGGATTGAGACATAGCCCATTTGCCAGAGCCCATAAGTGAATTCGATTAAGATCCACATTTAGGTTCGCAACACAGTTATTTAGTTCATCGAAACGACTACAAACATAAAGTTGCACATCATCAGCATACGTATGAACTTTACAATACGAAAGTTGCCTAGGCAAATCATTTATATACAGTGTTGGAAAAAATAATAGGGACGACAATTATTTTCAAGTTTATCTTAAATTTTTATTTACATACATATAAATAAAATTAAGTTTATTCATAAACATAAGGTACTTCAATAGGATTAACAAAATATAAAATAAAATTTATTATATTTCATTAATTTATAATAAAAAACTTAAATTCCAAAATAACAGCCTGGAAAAAAAATAGGGACGATTTAGTTTTTTTATTATTTAAAATTTTATTGCATATCTTACCTTCATATCTCGATATTATATTAATATTTGGTTGATGCTCCCTTCATATTTATTACCTCCTTGCATCTGCGTTGCATGGATCCAACTAGGTTTGCACACGTTTCCGGTGGTATAGAATACCACGCGTTCTGAATTTTCTGCCACATATCATCTTTATTTTTTGACTTATGTGCCCCTAATTTGTTTTTAAGGACGCCCCACAAGTGCTCAATAGGATTTAAGTCCGGAGACTGGGAGGGCCAATCTAGGACGCGCACATTTTTCTCCTGAAACCAGGATTTCACAAGTCTAGAGGAATGTTTCGGATCGTTATCCTGCATGAACTCCCAGATAAGTGGCATTTCCTCTTCAGCAAATGGTAGCATTTGAGTTTGAAGTATCTCCACGTAATCTACTGCGCACATTTTGTCTTTTATCCAAAATATTGGACCCACGCGAGATGACGCAAAACAACCCCAAATCATAATGGAGCCTCCACCGTGTTTGACGGTCTTTTTGGTGTAATTAGAAACGCTTTGTTTTTTGGTCTTCGAACGTACATTTTACCGTCAGAGCCGAACAAATTTATTTTTGTTTCATCCGACCACAGGACGTTTTTCCAATTTTCCCGACTGAAGTGTCGACGGGCGAATACTAACCTTTTATGTTTTTTGTACTCAGTAACGGTACTTTTCATGGACTTCGAGCAATTAATCCTGCTTCTAGAAGTCTGTTTCGAATTGTACGACTGGTTACTGGTAAACATAAATCATTTTTTATTTCATTCGATGACATAAAAGTGTGTTTTTTGTAAGTTCTAACAATGAGCTGATCCAAACGTTCGAATGTTTTTCGCTTTCTGCCTCGAGTTTCATTTTTTTTTTTTTTTTCAGAGTAAATTGCATTAAAAACTTTATTTTTTGAGCACTTTAATAATACAGCAATCTCACGAATAGATTTCCCGTCTTTTTGTAAGCTTAAGATAAAATCTTTTTCAGCTTGAGTAGTGTGAACACCTCGACCCATTTTTAAACACTAATTTAAATTATTTTGTTTCAAAAGTAAAATCAAATTACAAGAAATTAATTTTTACCGTTATATTTCATCACTTACTTTCATTTCAGGTCAGTCATATTGTTTACAAAAAAAAAATTTTGTACTACGTTCCTATTATTTTTTCCAGACTTCTTCTTACTTTCGAATATTCTTATGAAGATCTACTTTTATTTATGAGGACAAACGTCAAAAACAGAACACACAATAAAATACCGTTAGACTCTCTATCATTTTACAGTGTTTACCAATCAAATAAATCTTTCATGTGTAACATAAGACAAAATAAATAAGTTTAAGGTTTGCGTCCCTATTATTTTTTCCAACACTGTATATAGTGAAAAGAAGTGGTCCTAGAATCGAACCTTGCGGAACGCCCTTTTTTACTGGAAGCATATTTGATATTTTATTATTGGCGTTAACGTATTGTTGTCGATTTTCTAAATAAGACGATATAAGACCAGTTGCGGAAGGAGAGAAACCAAAAAAAGTTCTTAGCTTCATGCAGAGTATTTCATGATTCACAGTACAAAATGCCTTCGAGTGATCTAAGAGCACTAGAAATGCAATGCTACCACTACCAATATACCCACGAATATCTTCAGACACATCAATGAGTGCAGTTATGCAGCTATGTTTAGGACGAAAGCCTGATTTTCTGTCTGAGAGTAGGCCCATATTCTTGACATGTTTTCCAATTTGCCGATGCAATAACCTTTCAAGCACTTTAGACAAGTATGGTAGGATAGCAATTGGACGATATTCTTTATTTGATTTAGGAATAGGTAAAATTTTAGCATTTTTCCAACTTTGAGGAAATATACTTTTTGTGATAATAGTGTTAAAAATATGGGTAATTTGAGGTAGCAGTTGAGGGATAATTTCCTTTAAGAATCTGGGATGTATGTTATCAGAACCAACAGCATTAGATTTCACAGCTTGGCATGTGGAAAGTACTTCCAGTTGGTATTTTATATAAATAAAAACATTTAAAGAAACGTATTTGAAAAAACATTCACAATTAGTAAAACTTTCCTTCGAGTGATCTAAGAGCACTAGAAATGCAATGCTACCACTACCAATATACCCACGAATATCTTCAGACACATCAATGAGTGCAGTTATGCAGCTATGTTTAGGACGAAAGCCTGATTTTCTGTCTGAGAGTAGGCCCATATTCTTGACATGTTTTCCAATTTGCCGATGCAATAACCTTTCAAGCACTTTAGACAAGTATGGTAGGATAGCAATTGGACGATATTCTTTATTTGATTTAGGAATAGGTAAAATTTTAGCATTTTTCCAACTTTGAGGAAATATACTTTTTGTGATAATAGTGTTAAAAATATGGGTAATTTGAGGTAGCAGTTGAGGGATAATTTCCTTTAAGAATCTGGGATGTATGTTATCAGAACCAACAGCATTAGATTTCACAGCTTGGCATGTGGAAAGTACTTCCAGTTGGTATTTTATATAAATAAAAACATTTAAAGAAACGTATTTGAAAAAACATTCACAATTAGTAAAACTTTCCATATTTACAGTAACTGAAACTGTTGGGTTTCTTTTTGCAATTTTCCATATAAAACAAAAATTATTTTCTAATTTGGAACAAAATTTTAAACAAATACTTTTTTCTATAAATTTATGTTACATAATATTTTCAAAGTTAATATTTATTTTTACATTACAAATTCTTGGAATAGAACTAAACTACTGCAGAACACGTGTTGCGTGTTTGTGTAAATAGTAGTAAAAAGTGCTATTCACAACAAATTTAGAAAAAAAAAAAATTATAAATTACGACGGAACATCAGTCTGTTCCTACTGAAAAGAAAGAATAATACGCTTTAACTAAAAATTGAGACATTGTATTATTATTCCTTGACTCGTAATTGATCTATTGTTCGAATATACAAAATAAAGCAATTGAATCTAGTTTTTATGCCCTATACCACTATGTAACCAGGCCAGGGTATAATGACTTTGTGCTTATGTTTATAACTATTATAACGATCGACTCAGAATCACTTTCTGAGTCAATTTTGCGATGGCCGCCCGTCCGTCCGTCCATGTAAACCTTGTAATCAAACTATCGCTGGCAAACATATTATACATTTTGATGAAATTTAGTATAAAAGGTTCTATCGGCCATAGAATGAACGCTATCGAATTTGGTAATAATCGATGCATGTTCAGCCCTAGTCCCCATATAAATGAGATTGACTTAAATTACCATGATTTCCAAATTATCATATAGATCTCTGGCAAATTAGGTGTGTGTAAGTTTATTACATCCGTTTATCAGTAGTCCAAACATAAACCATATACGACAATTCTTAGTCATAGCCTCCATATAAAGTTACTTCCCGATCTTCACTAAAATTTTTCAAAAAACAAAAATATTGCACAGATTTTTCTAAAATTTGGTTTGTGTATGTTTTTGAAAAGTCAGGATTGATCCATTTTTCGACCTAATACCCATATAAATATGTCATCCGATATGAACTTTTTCATATCCGCAGGCAAAAAAGTTAATAACAATGCCACTCAAATTTGGTTTATGCTTAATTTTTATATCCAATTAGTTGAACCTAAGAGGGTCTCTAAACGCTTGGTATAGGGTATCGTATAGTTGGTCTATACTGACTTTAATTTTCTTACTTGCTCAAATATAATTTAACTGCGTTTGTAAGTTATTTCCCATTTGTTAAAACTATTGTGATTATTTGATTTGGGTTGTCCTATGTTATGACACTTATGAGACTCATATTTAAATTAATACTCTTATTTACATTAATATTCAAATTTTCCTTGAACAACACAACTCAGGTGATTTATTTTTGTGTTGTTCATTTTTTGTTGTTTTTTATTTTCATTCTTGTTCATAACTTTTTATTTTTAGCCAAATTGTGCATGAGTAATTTATAGACTTGGCGGAAAAAAAGTGAAAAATATTGTGTGTAGAAACTTATGAAAATATATGCAAACTTAAAAATCATATTTTATTTTTGAGAAATTATAATTTCAATTGGGGAAAATATTTTAATTTAAGTAGACAATTGTGTTGAATGGCAGCACAGACAAATAAGATGGCTCATCTTGTGTTCAATAGATGAAAAGGAAATAAGTAAATAATTTTGTTTAAAAATTAAAAAAGTTCTTAGAAGCATGTTCTGCTACTGCGGTGAGATGAAAAGGTGGTTTTTGTTATAAATAAATCAAATCAATATCCTCGCCTTCACGTATCCTTCTCCGATACAATACATTAAGCCAACCCATCCCCATCAATTTGCGGAATGGCCGTCAAAGCGCTCAGGGAATCGGATTTTATAATCTCAATCGATTTAAAACAGGATTCCTGGAGTGGTTTTTTTATTTTATTGAATAGCCAGAAATCAAACGGTGCTAGCAAAAGCGGAGGTTGTGGAACGATTTGAAGCATTTTACATTTACATTAATATCCGGACTTATTACAAAAGTAAACAATTAGATAATTTTAATACAAAATTATTAAAGCAAACACACTGAATTTTTTGAAGGGTACCCATATTTTAAGCGATATCTTGGCACAATGACACCTGCTTGAAATAATGACAAACAATGTTATCCTTAAATTTCGCAGGTAAATGGTTAATTTGTGAATGAGCGTGATTTCAACAGACAGACGAACATTGCTACTTCGATTCTAGTTGTCATAAGGATTAAATTCTTCAAATTTAAAACATATATTCTTTATTATTTACCTAAATAAATATTTTTTTGAAGCTACACTCTATTTTTAAATTTTAGATTCATCAATAACATACTCTTGTCATCCTGTGAATCAATTTTTTCAAAGTTTCTGGAGTGATCTGGCTATAAGCTTCCTGCAATTTATTCTACAGGTCTTTTTTTTAATGTAGGACAGGTAGCTCGAGCTTTTCTGTCCAATTCATCCGACAGTAAGTATAGGATTGAGGTCAATCGACTGTGGTGGCCATTCCATAACTTTTTAGGTTCCAGCTGCTTCTGGGTCTGTAAATTCTGCATTAAAAATGTTTCCTGTATGTCTTGGGTCATTATCTTTCTGAAACATGAATTTCCGATCCACAATTCTTAATTCAGTGATCATGGCACAATGTTTCAGTATAGTTCTGTTTGGGTTTTTTTTATCAAGTATTTCTTCGATTTCGCATAACTAGCAACATATTCGCCAGCAAAGTAACTCACACCCATTAGGGAACCTGTCCCGTATTTGACTATTTGCACTAGGCAGGCATCCGATGCTGTATTTGAACTCATTATCGAAGAATTTTTCCTAAGTCACTTGAACACTCTTCCATATCTACAATTTTACATTTAGGAGTAATAAAACTAAAGGGTCCGCCAAATAACTTTTTTTTTTTTTGAAAATGCTATTAAAAAAACTACTGAATATTATCTCAAATTTTCTTTTTTTATTTGAAAGTACAATCCTTCCGGTTAATAATGGAAAATAATTTCATTCAAATGGCTGCCTCGGCTGGCCATGCAGTAGCCTACACGATCGGTCCAATTTTTAAGCACATTATCGATTGTGTGCAGCTGTATTTCACCAATGGCTTCACGAATATTGTCCTTTAAAGCGTCAATTGTCTCTGGCTTGTTGGCGTAACACTTTGAGGGCACCCCACAAATAATAGTCCAACGGTGTCAAATCGTAGCTCCGAGGTGGCCAAACGACATCAGCTCTGCGGCTGATAATGCGATCTTCAAAAACAGGGCGCAAATCATAGAGTGTAGCTTCGGCTGGGTGGCACGTAGCGCCGTCCTGTTGAAACCAAATGTTGCCAATATCCTCCTCTTCAATTTTTGTGAACAAAAATTCGTTCAACATGGCCCGATAACGATCGCCATCGAATGTAACGGCCACTCCTTGCTCATAATCGAAGAAAAATGGCCCAATTATTCATCTGGACCAAAATCCGTATCATACAGGGACTCGTTTTGGGTGTATGGGCTTTTCAATGTATGCGTGCGGGATGTATGCGCCAAGATCAAAATGAGCTTTATCTGAAAAGATGATTTTTTTTGTGCGCTTCACGCACACTTTCTGCCACAGCAGCAATATTCTCGGGTGTACTCACTGTTTTTGGCTTTTCGCGGTTTGGTTTATCGATGAGGATGCCAGTTTCTTTCATTTTTTTCACAAGATAACGGACATACGGAGCTGACGGTGCTTCTCTTCTTCCAAAATCCGTACGCAATTTGCGCACACATTCTGCAACATTACCATAATTTTCAAAGTAATGTCGCAATATTTCCCAGCGTTGTTCAAGCGTATACACAACCATATTCGTTCAGTGGAAGGATAAAACTAATAAATTGTCAAATCAGACATGAGCTAAGTTTTACCATTCACGAAATAAGCACTAGTTGAAAAAAAAAAAAAAACGTTAGATGGCGGACCCTTTATTTGCTAAATTTTGTTGATTTGTAGTTTTGTTAAAATCTATAATATTAATAGGCACGGCGATTTCTTGTGACCTCTTCTACGCTTTTAGTTATCAACCGATTTTGATCAAAACTATACCATTTGAAAGGCATTTCTTTACAGATTTGCACCACCTGGTATCTTTTTCTTGGAATAATAATCATTTAAAGTTGCTACTGATACATACATAAAACCCAAAAAATTATACAATGTTGTGTGTGTGTTTATTAAATTTCTTAATATGTTTGCAAGAATTGTATATACAAATCCCTGTGTTGAATTGTGAATTGGCTAAAATTGGTTAGCATACCAATACACTCTTATAAAATTATTAATAAACAAACCCATTTATATATCTTCTATGTGTTCAACAAATATTTATAATGAAATTTAATAATTTTTTTTTAATTCATAATTAATGAATTTTATTTGCATCTATATTATATTTCTTTTAGCTGTCCACCAGATTTATAGATATGCACATTCTGGATCATTTTTTTTAGAGTAAAATGCTTTTACAGTTGCTACTAACACATACATAACATTATACAATGCTATGTGTGTGTTTATTAAATTTGTTAATGTGTTTGTGACTTTGTTTTCTTCATTCACAATAATAATTGTGTTTAACTTAAAAATAATTTTGGACATAAACCAATAATTGGGCATAACCCAATAACGATAGTAATCGACATTTAAAATGTGTTGAACTGTGCATTTGCTAAAGTCGATTAGCATACCTTTAGTGTCTTCATTAAATAAAAAAAAATAATATTTCCTACAATTTGCTGGAATCTGCTAGTATTCATAAATTTTTTATATACTTTTTATTTTAAAAATATTAAAAAAAGAATTTAAAATATCCCAAAATTTGCACTCGAATTTTGAGCGCTGGGCTCTGCTACTTATTTTAGTTTTGTTCGATTCGAATTCAATTTATCACGTTTTTTTTTTTTTTTTTTTTTTTTTTTTTTTTTTGAAGAAAGAAAAATTGCATAGACATGCGTATTTTTAGATCTTAGTATATTTTAAAGCACCGAAACCGAGTCTGAACTCAGAATTTCTCCATCTTATCAGAAAATCTTAACCTAGAAATGTAAAAGTATTTTCAGACTTCGCATTTTATTACCCAGAACTTCTCGTTTAAAATGTTCGTTGAAACTTCTTCGTTGACATATTCGTTTCAATCTTTTCTAAAAATCATAAACAAAAAACGATATAACTCCAGACCCTGACACTAACGTTAGTATTTTGCTTAAGGACTTTGCCGCTCAGAATCCGAATCTGACCACATGTTCGGCGAGCAAGAGGCCTGTTGGAGTATTTTTATATAATGCTTATGAAAATATTCACAATAAACATTAAAATGTTTTTAGAACACAGATTGAAAGTAAAATCATTTCGTAATTAAAAATATTCACAATAAAAGTTAAAATATATTTTAAAAAAACTATTCACAATTATTGTTTATCTCTTTTAGCTAAACCGTACATAGATTTTCACAAAACATTTCAAAGTATTTTACGAAAAAAGTAAAACTCATTCACAATAGCCATGATCAGGATCATGTGTTAATCTTAATAATTCGAAAAACAGTAACAGTAATTGTTGTCATTCTGTTAGAAAATTAAAAATTGTCTAATTGTCAAAATATTCACCAGTCACGGTGATTCTAACCATCCCATCTCCATAGGATGGAATTTACTTAAACTCTTTCTTAAGTGAAAAAATTCGTTGAAAGTAGATACTCCCATATCGTTATGTTAACTCGTATATGAAAGCATTCACAGTAACTCAAACTGACACTTATTCGTATGAATTTTTTACATTTTCTGCAACATTCACAATAATGTATTTAGTTTTATGGAGCCCTCCTTCCAATCTTCCATAAGTGTTAAGTTAATTGGAGATCAATTCTATATATAGTCGAACCTCAATTTTACGAGTTGCTCAGGTAGCGGAAGCATCAGGATAATTGATATTCCCGGTTGAGCTGAAACTTTCTCTTGCTGCGTTAAGTTTGTAAATTCTCCTTCGTTCCTGTTAATTCAAGTATTTATTAAGAACTAATATAATATCATGGTATAAAGAAAAATTACATTACAATATGAGATCAAAGAATGTATACAAAAAAGGAATATAGAAAAATATGCATGGTTGTTACCATTATCAATATTTTGGGAATAGGAATTAATCGCTACTGCCGGAAACTGTTATAACTTTTAAAATCGATTTTGAATTCTTCTGTACTTTTAAGGTTTTTCGATTAAAGAAACCTTATAACTTTCAACTTTATAAATAAGAAAGGCAATTTATCGAGATAAACAAAACAAGGTAAACATTTCCTTATCGTTGTCGCATTATAGGGAGTCGATTGAAATTAGATTTAAATTTTGTCTGCAACAAATTAGTAAGAGAGTTACAAAAAATATTTGCCATTTAAAAACATTCACAATTAGTACAACTTTCCTTATAGAAAATTCCCAACAACCGAAACTCTGCTAAATGAAAATATTCAGAATAGCTTAAAATTAATTCTATGTTATAAGTAACAGTAGCTAAATCTGTTCTTTGCGAAAAAAAGAGAATAATTAAAAATTTACTTTATGAAAACATTCATTGCAATATTTATATGTACAAACATTCAGAATCGTTGCAACTAATCTGTTTTTAAACTGGTTTGTTCTTTAGTACAGATTTTCGGGAATTATTCATAAAATCTGCGTTTCAATTTTCACTTAACTTTAAACTTATAAATCTTTTAAAAAAAAAAAATTAATAAAAATTTTGATAAAAATATTTTGAAAATGTTCCTCGTGAAATCATTTATTGTAGCCTTTATAATTAAAACCATTCACGGTAGTTGCAAAACTCATATGTTACCGAAGTGATTTGAATTACAGATTTAAAAACTTATTTCTAGGTACTGAAATCTAACATTTTCCTTACATTCAACTTGTTATAGAACTAATTCCAAAAAGTTGCAAATATAGAACATTTGCTGAGCAATTCGAAATAATATCAATTTTTGGTATATTAATCAGAGTTCAGAAAAAAACACACACTGAATAAAAAACTCGTACATATATGTAAACAAACATAACTTAGACCAACACACACATATTTTTATTTTCATATCAATTATGTTTGTTTTTAAATTTTCTTCGGTGCCCAACACAACCATGACTGTGTTCGTTTTAATATTTCGTTATTTACACGAACATTTTTGTATCACCTACTTTTTGTTTCAATCACACATAAAGCACACATTTTTGAGTGTTGCTTTATTTGAAGTTCATGTTCAGGTACGTGTACTGAAAAAATCAACAGAACATGTACAATAAACAGGTTCGAGTTCAGTTATATTTTAAGTCGTGTTGTGGCTCGTGTAGTAAGAAAAAACAGAACATGTACAATAAACAGGTTCGAGTTCAGTTATATTTTAAGTCGAGCCACAACACGACTTAAAATATAACTGAACTCGAACCTGTTTATTGTACATGTTCTGTTTTTTCTTACTACACGAGCCACAACACGACTTAAAATATAACTGAACTCGAACCTGTTATAGCCCAGCACTCGAGATTCGAGTGCAAATTCTAGGAAATATTTTTTCATTCAATTTTTGCCTTCGAATGTTTGTTTAATCTATATATATATATATAAAAAATTTATAAATATTTATTTAAATGAGCCTAAAGGTATGTTAATCAATTTTAGCAAATCACAATTCAACACAGAGCGTCTGATATATAATTTAAATCATTCGTATTAACAGGGTGTAACGAATTAGTATAAATTTTTTATTTTATTTAATTTAATATATTTTTAAGACAGATTAAGCATAAATTTTATCATTCTCAGCTTCTCCTCCATGTGAACTATTACTAGGCCAATTTTCACACTCCTCCGTGCCCGCATATTACTAAAAAAGGGAACTAAAAATTTACCTTCACGCATTAATATATAGATATATTAACACAGATAATGTTTAAAGTTTGTTATTAAAATAACCCACGTAAATGTTATAAAAGTTTTTTTTCTAAATTATTTGTTCTACTGATATCTTTTGAAATAAATCTTAAAAACGTTCTGTCATTTTAATATAATTTTTTTTTTTTTCAATTAAAATTTTATTCAATTAAATTTTATTTGTCTGCTCTGTTTAAGAGCATCTTATCATCATCATCAGCATCTTATAATAATATTTGTCGTTATTCGTCTCATCATCATGATTCCAACTGCAGTTTATTCATCTTCATGTAAATGTTTAATTTTATACAATAATACGACTATTTTATCATATTAAAAACTCATTTCTCTCTTTAAGTTTATTATTTCTATGTTTTTTTTTTTTTTATTGAATAAACAAAGATTTAAACTACTGTTGCAGTTGTTGATAAACAGACCTTTTTATCTTGTAGGACGTTGAGACTGCAGCTTTAAATTTTTAAATTTGAGTTAAAAATTGGAAGAGCAAAAACATTCACAGCAACTGAATCATTTCTTTTAAAAAGTATTAACGTTACTTGGGAATATTGATATATGAAAGTATTAAATTTATATATATATAAATTTTTTCCAAATATTTTTTTAGATGATTGTGAATGATGTTTCCTAAAAAAACTACTGCAATTATATATCATTGTGTTGTTGTCCGGCTTTGGTAAAGCTGTAAAATATGTAGACTCCATAAAAATGTGCATTTAACTTCAGATTTCAATTGTTTCATTAATTTAAAAGTAGATCATTGTGAATGATTTTTCCATATCAGTTGCTATTGTGATTGAATTTTTTATGGTTTTTTTTTGGCTTTACTAAAACTATAAAGTATAAAGTCTTGTTATAAATCTCGATGTAGTTTCAGAATTTAAAAGTAAGGACGTAAATTATTGTGAATGATTTTTATTTATTAAAAAAATAACTGTGATTAACTTTTTTTATATCATAGTAAGTAGGCTGAAGTAAATTTTAAAGTTGTAAATGATTGTGAATGATGTATTCTTAAAAAACTATTGTGGTTGAATTTTATAGCACTTTGTTGCCTGGCTTTAATTGAATATTTAAAAATGCAGTCTCATACAAATCTCACTGAAGTTGCAGGAAAAAATTTTGACGTTGTTTATAAAGGCTGTTGATTGTGAATTATTTATTTTCAAAACGCAAAATAGTAAGAATAAAATTGAAGTTAATTTAAAATGTAAATGATTGTGAATGATTTCTTATTCCATGAAAACACTATTGTGATTGAATTTCGTAGCACTGTGATGGCTGGCTTTAATTAAATATTTAAAAATGCAGTCTCATATAAATCTCCCTGAAGCTGCAAAAAAAAACTGACGTTATTTTTAAAAGTTGATGATTGTGAATTATTTATTTTTCAAAAAGAAGATGAATTTTATAGTACTGCGTTGGGTGGCTGTAATTAAGCAATTATATAATTAGAGTCTCATATAAATCCCTATAAAATATTAGAATAAAACTGAAATAATTTTTAAATGAAAATGATTGTGAATAATTTCCTGTTCCAAAAGAAAGAAACAACTATTGTGATTAAATTTTATAGCACTGCGTTTGCTGGCTTTACTTAAGCAATTAAAAAATTAGAGCCTCGCATAAATTCCTGGGAATTTTCAGAATAAAAGTGAAGTTATTTTTAAATGTACATAATTGTGAATGATTTCTTGCTCAAACCGATAGAAAACAACCTATTGTGATTAAGTTTTATAGTACCGTACGGACTGGTTTTAATTAGGCATTTCCAAATGTAGAGCCTCATACAAATCTCTGTGAAGTTTCACAATAAAGCTCTGAAGTTAATTTTAAATGTAAATTATTGTGAATGATATCTTGTTAAAAAAAAAACTATTTTGATTCAATTCTATAGCTTTGAATTGGCCGGCTTTAGTTAAGCTTTTAAAATTGCAGTGCGTCATATAAAGCTTTGGAGTTTCATAATAACACTTTGAAGTTAGATGATTGTGAATGATTCCTTGTTTTAAAAAAGAACAACTATTGTGATTTATTTTATATAATTTTGTTACGTGGCTTTAGTTTCTCAGTGATAGCCGATAAACTAGGCAGTCTAAACGCTTTATTAAATCTTTTTAATTTTAAAATATTTTATTTTTTGTAAATATTTTTGTTCCTTCCTTTGTGCAATCATAATATTTTGAAGAGATAAATATGAATGAATATTATGATGTTCTAAATCATTTAGCAGAGGGTGACAAAACTTTAATAAAAGTTAATTAAACTCAATCAAATGCTACACACGAGTATATAGTCAACGACAAAACTGAATTGTTTTTGGTTAAAGATGACCGACAGACGTCCACAGACCAAGCATTCGGTTCAAGATAATAGTTTGATATTTGTTTTTGATACAAGAAAAATATGAAGGCATATGTATGAGAAGCAAAAAATAAAAATTAAATTAAAAGACCTTCTATGCAATTTATTTGATTCAAAGTTTATATGACTACGAGGTTAAAGGTTCATACAAATTTATTTTATTTGTATTTCATGAGTAAACATTTGTAATTTAATTTAATTAATCTTTCAAATCATATTTGTTAAGTTTTTTCGAAAAGAGGGATTTGTATTTATGTGTTAAAATAAATTTGATAAGCTAGGAAAAGGAAATGACAGATAATAAAATCTTAGGGGGCTAACTAAGAAAAAAAATTAATGTTGATGTTAAAAGAAATTAAAGAAGATTTTCTTAAATTTTTTTTCAACAAAATATTATAAAATATTTCTTAATCAATGTCAATTATAAAAATTTTAATATTTAGACACATTTTAACTCAATTTTTGTAATTATTTTTAAGGTTAAAAGATTAGATTTTATTGAGATTCTTTGGCTTTTTTTATGAAAATTGTTAGCCAAAATTATCCTTTAATACAACGACCTATCACCATTATTTTTAAGTTAAGATTTTTCGAGTTTCTGTATGTTTTAATGGTAACTGTTAAATATTTACCTTTTTTCGGTTCGAAGGACCATTTTTTCTCTTTGTTTGGTTTTTTTTTTTTTAAATTACAAACAACTGTAAGTTCAACAATATAAGCACCATTGAACATCTTTCCAACCCAAAAGTCTTTTTAAATCTATTGTGCTGTAAAATAATTTAAATTTCACAATTTTTCTTCGGTTCGAAGTACCATTGACTTAATTTTTAATTTTGCACAACTTTTAGAAGTGCCGTACCAGTAATTAAAATTTTTTTTTTTATATTTTCGTGATAACAAAACGAATTAATATTTCCGAAGAATTTTGAAAATAATTTATAATCTAGTGGAAATTATATATTTTTTTTAAAGTAAAATTCACATTTTGACGAATATTTGCATTATATTGGCAATTTCTTAACATATTTTTAATTCAAAGAATTTCCATGAACTGATTTAGTTAAAAATTATTTGGGTGTTATATTGTAGTTCAAAAGCGCTTAAAATAAATAGGGATTTTTTACCTTATCCACTATGTGGTCACGTTATAATGACTTTGTGTTGGTTTGTAACTACCAAAAATATTTGACGTATAACATCTTTATACCGATCAACTATGATTCACTTTCTAAATCGATTTAGCGATGTCCGTCTGTCCGTCCGCCCACCTGTGTGTCCACGTAAAGCTTGTAATCAAGCTACAGGTTGTAAATATGAACATATTTTGATGAGATTTACTGTATAAGCTATCGGCCATTGAAATTGGTGAAAATCGGTGCATGTTCAGACCTGGTCCCATACAAATGACCACTATAAAATCGACTTAAATTGTCATAAAATCCAGGTTATCTTATAGATCTCGGTTGAATTGGGCTTGTGTAAGTTTATTATTCCCATTAATCAGTAGTCCAAAAGAAGCCTATAGGGCAACTCTTAGTCATAAGCCCCATATAAAGATGCTTCCCGATCTTCACATAAATATATAAAAAAAAATATTGCAAAGATTTTTCTCAAATTTGGTAATTATATATTTTTGCAAAAAAAATATTTATTTATTGATTTATTTCGTTTTAAGCCATTATGAATTTTTTTCATAGCGTTAAAAAAATTATTCCTTAAGGTAATAAAAGCAGTTGTTTATATGATATTTATTTATTTTTTTTTTGCTTTTTTCAATATTGTTTCAAAGTTTCTGTGAGAAATTGGATAAACAATTGTGATGAAAAATGTTTCACTTAAAGCTTAATTACTAAGCCTATAAGTAAGGGGCTGACAATTGTTCCAACTGTTGTGTTGTCAGTTTTTTAAAATCTTGCAATTTTTAACCTTTTATAATTAAAAAAGTTATTGAAAATTAAGAACTTATTTTCAATTTATAGCTTAAACGCACAAATAACGCTATAAACAAAAAAAAATTTGCCAATTAGTTTTCAGCATCCTTATAAAAAATCCTTTTTTTTATAAATCGTGTAATTTTAAACTAAAAAGCGACAACGTTTATTTGGCGATGTGATAAATTATTTTTAATACAGAATTAAAAAATATAAAAGGAATGTCTCCATACTTTCAAACATAAAAAAAACGTTTGTATATAATAGATTTGTTTTATTTTTGTGTAACTTCAAACAATTTTGAATTAATTTTTTTTTTATAAATTTAATAATACTAGAAAATTCCAGCCTTCGAAATTCGGGTGCAAATTCTAGGAAATTTTATTTTTTCATTAAATAAAGTCCCTTAAGGCATATGCTAATCAATTATAGCCGATTCACAAATCAACACAAAAAACAAACTCATTTTCATTACAAACACATTAACAAATTTAATAAACACACACATAGCATTGTATAATTTTATGTATGTGTCAGTAGCAACATTAAATGCAATTTACTCAAAATATAGGAAAAAAATTAAAAATCTGTAAGTCTGCAAAGCGGCTAAAAAGAAATACCTTTCAAATAATATACGTTTGGTCAAAGTCGGGATAAAACAAACGGTAGAACAAAACATCAGTCACAAGAAATCGCCTAGCCTATTAATATTATAGATAATAAACCTTTATACTTGTTATGTAGTTTTGTTTGTTTTTATTTCAAATTTAGTAAAATTTGTGATATTAAACCTTTAGAACATACTTTAACTTACCCAATTACGTAATTTTAAATATTGAAAATAGAAAACTTTTTATATTACTGTTTAAATTTGTATAATTTTTTATAAATATATAAAATGTGTAAATTATGTAAAATTTAACTTTTAAGGATTTTAAATATTTACATTATTTAGTCAAGGTAAGGCCTTTATATATATTTATATATTTTGGAATTTGATTATCTCTTATTTATTTTTTTTATAAAATATGTAAATTAGTAATTTTCCATTTTTGCAGGTTTATAATTATTTACATTATTTACACTATATTGATACTTTTAAATTTATACAGATTTTTTTTTAATTTTTATATAATGTGTGAATTGAAATTTTAATCATTTAGATTTTTTTTTTAATTTACACAAACGTTTAATTTTAAGTTTTTAAATATTTAAATTTTTAGACAATATATTTAGACAATATTTATACAATATTTTTATATTATGTATTTTATTTAGATTATTAAAAATATTTTTATATGCATAATTGTGCTGTGACTAAAAAACTCGTATATGTATTTTTATTTCGATATCAATTATGTGTGTTTCTAGATTTTCTACGGTGCCGAACACAATAATGACTGTGTTTCGTTTTAATATTTTGTAATGTACGCGAACATATAAATAATAATAAAAATAATATTAAAAAAAAAAAAAATTAAATTAAAAAAATAATAAAAAAAAAAAACGAAATGAATTCATAAACAACACATAGAATTTCTTTGTTTTCTGTTTTATTACTATCTTCTTTATTTTTATTTTTTATTTTTATTATTATCTTTTTGTTTTTATTTTTTATAACTGCTAATGAATTATTTTAGATTTTTTTTATAAATTTGGTTGAAAAAATTGTTGTCGTTATTATAAGGGGTGTATCATATTTTTCCGATCGCGAGTGGATAATGTTTTAAAATTTAGATGTACGTGTTCAAGAAAATGTTCTGTTTTTTAGCAGTACACGTGCAAGAACGCGAACATAAATTAAAGCCACACTCGAAACTGTGTGGTTTATGTGTGTTCGAAACAAAAAATACGTGACAGAAATATGATTGTGTTCGGCACCGTACAAAATTTAGAAACACACAAAATTGATATGAAAATAAAAATATGTGTTGGCTGCTTTAGAATAGAACATTGCGTGTTTGATGTGTGTATTTGCTGAACCTTGGTAATTTTAATTTTTTTTTTTTTTTTAATTTCTAAACATCCTTATAGTTTTTTAATCTATATTTTTACCTAACATTTTATAAAGATATTTTTTTAGTTATTTATTTTTAAACATTTAAAGTTTAATTTAGTTTACATAATTGTGTAATTTTAAACATATTTTTTTAGTATTTGCTATTATTACAACTTTTTTTATGAAAAAATGTGTAATTTTAAGTTTTTTTTTTTTAATTTTTGAGTTCTAGTTTTAATTATTTATAAATTGTGCAGAATTATTAAATTTTATATTTTTTTTTTATTTCCTTGTTATGTATAGACGTGTAACATTAAAAATTTTTAAATCCTTTAAATTTTAATTAATCAAATTTTTAAAATTAATTTTTTAAGTATTTTGAATATTTATGCATTAGATTTGATATTATTACTTTTTTTTTGTAATATATCAACACATATTTTTAAATACTATATATTATATATATTATCACAATCTTTAAACTTTTTAATTTTTATATGTTTTTCATTTTCGGTATCGTTGGTTTTGATTTTATTTTTGTATTTAAATTAGAATGTATTTAGGTAGAATGTTTAATTTTAAACATTTCACATGTATTTTGATTCATAGTTTTTTTTAATTTTTTTTTTTTTTTTTTTTTTGTTATATAAATATTATTTTTTTTTAATTAAGTTAGATTTAATATAGTTTCTGTGAAAAATGCGTAATTTTAAACTTTTTAGCAATTTTTGAATTTTTATTTTTTTTTATTTTTACAATGTTCATAATTATTAAGCTGTGTATTTATTTTTATTTTTTTTATTTCTTTAAAATGTGTAAACGTGTTTGTAAACGTTTTTAACTTGTTTAAATTTACACAATTGTGTAATTTTCAACATTATTTTCTTAATAATATGAATAATTATATTATTTAAATATAAATATTCTGTTTACCTATTAGATTTTATATAATTTTTTTTTTTGTTATATGTGACCTTCTCCGAGAAAAGGGACCTAGTGTGTCAAAAAACGGGCTGTGTCAAAAACGGTGGATTCTGGTACCTAAAAGGGTGTAGAAACTTTAAATGCGTTTTTTTCTCAGAACTTAATTTTCACACACTAGGTCCGTTTTCTCGGAGAAGGTCAGATATTTTAATACATACTAGCAGGAAATATTATTTTTTCATTAAATAAAGTATGCTAATCAATTATAGCCATTTCACAAATCACCACAAAAAACAAACTCATTTTTATTACAAACACATTAACAAATTTAATATACGCACACATAGCATTATATAATTTTATGTATGTGTTAGTAGCAACTTTAAATGCAATTTACTCAAAACAAAGGAAAAAAATTTAAAAATCTCTAAATCTGCAAATCGACTAAAAAGAAATACCTTTCAAATAATATACGTTTGGTCAAAATCGGGATCAAACGGTAGAAGAAAGCATCAGTCACAAGAAATCGCCTAGCCTATTAATATTATAGATACTAATGTAGTTTGTGATACTTCATTATTTTTTAAACAATTTTCATACATCTTCTAATTTTACGAAAAAATAAAATTAATTTTTTCAGATTACTACAATATGCAACTCATTTTTCTTTCCAGAAAACTAATGCATTTATTAAATGTCAATGAAAATATTCATTAAAATTGTGAATTTTTTCATAGTTTTAAAAATGTAAATTTTATATAATACAATAATATGTTTTTATGAATAAAAGTTTCCATAAAAAACTCAATTTTTTAAAAAACTTAACCAATTTAATAGATTTATTATTTTTTTCTCAAAGACATAATTAGAAATTTTAATTAATCATTAAATTTCTGAGGTATTTCATGTTTTGGGATATCAATAACATCCACTAGTTTAACGATAGGCAAGGCGATTTCTTGTGACCGATTTTAAACCTTCAATTACCAACTGATTTTGACCAAACATACCCTATTTGAAAGGTATTTCTTATTAGCTATCCGCCATATTTACAAATTTGCCCCGTCTGGAATATTTTTTTTAGAGTAAATTCATTTAAAGTTGCTACTAACTGAAACACATTTTTAAGCTTCAAATAAAAAACTATACAATGTGAAATTGTGAATTCGCTAAATTTGATTAGCACACCTTTAGGCTCTTCTAAATCCAGTTATATATCGCACCTGTACCTCTAAAGTGAGTCAACTGAAAATTTTTTAATTTTCACTTTTTGCAAGAATACGATAAACAGTGGTCATATCTATCCACTGTTAAAATCTTACATCGGGTTTTCTAGTCTTTCGCAAAAAAATACAGTTGTAATCCTATTTGCGCTTTAAGAGAAGCTTCTTTGGAATCCACTAAAAAGACATATTTTGAGTTGCACCCAAAAAACTTATTTTTGATGATCACTGAAAAAATCGCAAAAACAGCTACTGTTGTATACTTATTATTCGCAATTCTTTACAATGAAACAACTGTTTTTAAATTTTATAGTAAATATTAAAAAAAAAAAAAAAACGTTTTTTGCCTCTACTGAAAATTTGGAGATTTTGAGTTGACTCACTTTAGAGGTACAAGTGCGATATCTTCTGTGTGTTCAACTAATATTTATAATTGATGAAAAAATAAGTATTCTTAGAATTTGCACTCCAATTTCGAGGGCTGGGCACCGCTAGATTTGTGTTTATTGGTATCTACATATATATATATATAAATTCTTTAGATAAATAATAAAGTAAGATAATTTTTTAAATGCATATTTTCATTAAAATTCGGAAAATGAAGTTTTCATTAAATTAATGAATATTTTCATAGCATTGGAAAATGGAAAATTTCTTTATATTTTTTTAGAAAAATTTCATATAATTTCAGAAAAGTTGATAACATAAAATAAACCAAATATTTTAATTTCAATATGTACACTGAGAAAACTTTTCAGTAAAAATTTTGCCATATTTCTTTCATTCTTTCTCAAATAATTTGACTTTGTGAAGATATATATAAAAAAATTCTTTCAGTGGATTATTTAATAAGAAATTCAATATTAAAGCTAATAGGCTACGGGATATCTTGTGACCAATGTTTTGTTCTACCGTTTTACCCCGATTTTGACCAAACGTATATTATTTGAAAGGTATTTCTTTTGAGCCGTTTTTCATATTTACAGATTTTCTATTTTTTTCTTTATTTTGAGTAAATTGCATTTAAAGTTGCTACTAACACATACGTAAAATTATACAATGCTATATGTGTGTTTATTAAATTTGTTAATGTGTTTGTAATAAAAAAGAGTTTGATTTTTGTGTTGATTTGTGAATTGGCTATAATTGATTAGTATACCTTTAGGGTCTTGATTTAATGAAAAAATAAAATTTCCTAGAATTTGCACTCGAACTTCGAGGGCTGGAATCTGCTAGTTTAATTAATTTTATGAACGAATTAATAGTTTTTTATGGGCAATATCATTGTATAAAAAATACGGATATAAATGAAAATGTGTGTTTATTGCTGTTTGTATGAAATAAGAAATTCAATATTAAAGCTAATAGGCTACGGGATATCCTGTGACCAATGTTTTGTTCTACCGTTTTACCCCGATTTTGACCAAACGTATATTATTTGAAAGGTATTTCTTTTGAGCCGTTTTTCATATTTACAGATTTTATATTTTTTTTCTTTATTTTGAGTAAATTGCATTTAAAGTTGCTACTAACACATACATAAAATTATACAATGCTATATGTGTGTTTATTAAATTTGTTAATGCGTTTGTAATAAAAAAGAGTTTGATTTTTGTGTTGATTTGTGAATTGGCTATAATTGATTAGCATACCTTCAGGGTCTTTATTTAATGAAAAAATAAAATTTCTTAGAATTTGCACTCGAACTTCGAGGGCTGGAATCTGCTAGTTTAATTAATTTTATGAACGAATATAGTTTTTTATGGGCAATATCATTGTATAAAAAATACGGATATAAATGAAAATGTGTGTTTATTGCTGTTTGTATGAAATTGATCATTAGTTTTATGAAAAGACAAAACATAAAATTAATGAAAATTTTATTAAATAAAGATGTCGAATAGTAATTATGCATTTTCTCAATGCCAATTTTCATTAAATTAATGAACAAGTTGATAGCATTTCAAAGAGAATTGCTTGGTTCAAACAAATTAGTTCTACTAACATTTATTTTCGAAAATTTTATAAGGTAATGAGCATATAAACAAAATTTTAATTTTTATTGAAATTTGTTAAAGTTACAGTTAAATTTTATACGCACCACATCCCGGCTTTATTGATCATTAAAACAACTCGAGTCGATATAGCGGTGTCCGTCCGTCCGTCCGTCCGTCTGTTGAAATCACGATCATTTACAAAATGAAACATTTACCTGAGTAAACTTAGGCTAATATTCTTTATCATTATTTCAACCAGGTTGGTATTTAAAATGAAATAAATCGGGAATCATTGTGCCAAGATATGATCTCAAATGTGGAGACCTCTAAAATATGCTAAACATTCAGTGTGTTTGTTGTAATAACGCAGTATTAAGATTATCAAATTGTCTACTTTTTCAAATATTTTGTTTACATTTCTTGTAAATAGTGCAATAAGTTCAGATAGTAATGCCTACGTAAAACCCAGGTGTGGTATTCAAGATTCGGCATAGTCGAAACTCTTACTTTTTTATTTATTTTTCTTTTCTCTTTTTGAGGTCATACTGATGTTCCGCAAATTAACATTTCTTTTTTTGGTTAAAAATTACCAACAGGGATTTCTCTTTTAGGAATTCGTTTTTTTTTATCACAATATTTAAAAATTGTTTGGGTTGTTGCAAAAACCGCCATTCCTCCTCTGCTGAGAAACAAACATTTATTACGATCACATTTTAGAGATTTCTATTATTATGGTGCGGCAGGAAAGGATAAACAAAGACAATATATTAAAAAAGAAACATGTTTTGACGATTTTCTTATATGTATATATTATATGTATAATTATATATTATGTATAATTATATATAATTATATTATATGTATAATTTTATGTATGTGTTAGTAGTAACTTTAAATGCAATTTACTCAAAATAAAGGAAAAACTTTAAAAATCTGTAAGGCTGCAAAACGGCGAAATAGAAATGCCTTTCAAATAATATACGTTTGATCAAAATCGGGATAAAATGGTAGAACAAAACATCAGTCACAAGAAATCGTCTAGCCTATTAATATATATATATATCTATATATATATGTATATCTAAATATTATTTGTTAATTTTTATATATTTTTTTATTTTCTATAAAGTTTACTGTGACTTTATTTTTTATTTAAATTTTTTGTAAAATGTTTAATTTTAATCATTTAAAGTTTATTTTAAGTTACAAAAATGTGTAATTTCAAACATGAAAAGTTTTTATATATTTCAGTATTATTATTACTTTTATAATCTTTTTAATAGTTCAGTTACATTTAATAATTTTTGTTTTAGACATAAATTATGTAATTTTAGACCGTTTGTGGTATTAAATAGTTATATTATTTTTAGACAATTTACACAATAATGTGAAAATTGTGTAATTTTAAGTTTACACACTCTGTACTTAATCAAGAACCTATTCAGGCTTCGATGCCATTTATTCATTTATAATTTTTACCCTTCTGGCCGGATAAAAATGTGTTGTCATTAAAATTGAATCACATCCGTTACATTTTTAATATAGTAAACAAGAAAAATATAAATATGTTTTACAATCTCGTATGTACGTATAATAAAATTGTAACTAAAGAACCCTACTCATCATATATGAATGCTTAATTTAATTTATCCTCCATTCAATGTAGATTGTCTGCACTATAAAATTCTCAGCTCAGCTCAGCTCTACACAAAATAAAATATATATTCTGCTGGTCTTCATGAAGGGGAAGGAATTTTTTAATTTTTTTTTTCTTTGAATCAGCATCCAAAAAGGTCAATTTATATGTCAATGCAAAAGGCTGGCTGGCTATTGAAGCTGAAATTGTGACGGCCGGACAGGCAGCGACGTTTACGTGGTTTTGATTGGGGGAAAGAAAAAAATCAAGCAAACTATACCAAACAGTTTTTCACAGCTCTGCCACTTTAAATGCTTTTAAATAGATTATAGCTGTGATTTTTTATTCTCTGCCCTATTTTGGCATTCAGTTTTTTTTTTATTCAATTTTCATTTTATAAATTAATGCTTAAGCGTTATGAGAAATTGAATTTTAAGTGATGACTGCAATTCTATAACACACACTCAGGCTTTTGTGTGTGGAGGCAGGAAAGTCGGCTTATAGAAGAATATACAAATTTAAACACAATAAGTTTCAATTATGGTTTATTTGGGGTCCCATTTAATGTGGGTGCATATTGATGAAGATTAAAATTTAAATGCAAAAACAGAGTAATAATTTTTTCGAATTTTTAAATAAATTTGTTTTTCAAAGCGGTCATCAGTTTAATTCGTGATAAATGGAGGTTTATGTGACTTGGAGAGAACAAACTGTTGTTGTTTTTTTTTTCTCATTTTAATAAAAGTTTGATAATCACCGTTATTAGCTGTTAATTTTATGAAAGCTTAAAAGTAACTACGTTTTATTATTAAATAAAAGTTCCAACAAATGTTTCCTAATTTATTGTATGTGACTCAAACATTTGTATGACTCAAATATTTGTATGCTAATTTAGCATTCTTTTTTTTTAATTAAACATTTAAAAATTTGACATAAATACGTCATTTATCATGGGCAACAATAGAAAATGTTTTTTTTTCTTCTTTCAGCTTCTTAATTTTAGAATAATGTTTTACAAATGAGTGTGTAATTAAAACATTAAAAATGATTGCAAAAAAAATGTTAGCAATTACTAAAAATTTTTATTATAAAAATTTAAATAAATTTTGTTTGAGAATTTTTGTTCTCTACCATACAGGGAGGTGAGATAGAATAGTTGCATGGTATGTGACGATGGGATTTTTGGAATCTGAAGTTTAAATAGTTAAAGCCATCCTGGTAACGTTAAAGGGAAAGTCAAACTTTCCTCAAATCCAGAAATTTTTGTATTTGCTGTAAATTTATATGTAACATTTACACCATGGCTCCGGTTCGTAGGACCATTATTTGTTAGTTAAAATAAAAGCACAATTATTTTAATAGATCTGAAAAGTTGTCCAAATTTAAATATTTTCAAATATTGTTTTTAGTTCAAATATTGTTTAAATTTATATTTGGATCTATGATATAAACAATCATTTTGAGAGCTCTAATTTCAATACAATCTTGCAAAAAAAAAACGCTATTAGTTAAACCTAAAGTTTGTTAGATGTAAAAATTTTAACGGTTCGAATTACCAATATAAAAACCCTTTAAATTTGGCTTTGTGTAACAATTAAATTATTTTTCAGAGCTCTGAACCTATCCGGTTCGTAGAACTAATATGAAATTCTTTAAAATATAGTACATGCATGGAAAATCTCTCCGAAACCAAAAATATCTTGAAAACAATAACCTTAAAAGGTAAGCCAAAATTTTGTTAGTCACGATAAACGTCATCCGGTTCGAAAGACCAATAAAATATTGCAATAAACTTAATTTTATGAAACATACATATTTCGGAAGCTCTAAAACAAAGAGATCTTAAAAACACTAGCAGTAAATCCAAAGTTTTAGTTAGCCAGTTGTGAAAGCTTTTTTCGGTTTGAAGGACCAATACAAAATTTCCTTAAATCTAACATTATAAAATATCGCAATTATTCTGAGAGCTCAAAAGCCATATAGATCTTGATAACAATATAATATAATAGAAACTAAAGATGTTTTTCTTCGGTGTGTAGTTTATTTTTCTATGCATTAGAGCTGCTAATAATGTAGGGTGTAACTGTTTGCAATTGCTCTAGAATGATATTAAAATTTCAAAATTTATTTCTTTTCTCATGGCTTCTTGTTTATTTGATGAATTAAACTAGATGATGACAATTTGTCTCATACATTGTTCTAAAAATTTGTTGATCCCCACATGCAAAAACATAACTGATAAAAAAAATGCTGTATATACATATATTTGTATATACATATATTTTGTTGTTTTTGTTTTTTGTTTGTTTTTATATTAGCGAATTAAGTTAATGATTTAAATGATTATAATTTACAAAATAGAAAAATTTAAAAAAAAAAATTCTTAAATGTCATGCTGCCAATTAATAATGTAGTAATTTTTTTTTAGTTACAAGCTGTACGAACAAATAAAAATATAATTTATTTGTTAAGGTCTGTGTTGTATGTTATAATTTTTTTGTTTTTTTTTTTATCTATGTATTTATTTTAGTATTTTAAACTTGGCACTATAGAAATAAATCCTTTGCATTATAAAAATCAGACACTAAAATTTGCACTTTTCTCTCATGTTTAAAGAAATAAACTGCTAAAATTAAATACTGCAAAACACTTAAATCTTTTTAAACAGAGACGTAATTGGAAATACCTTCTTTTCGACCTTTTTCATACCGATCACTGAAAACGATTTATTTTTTTAATTTCAAATTTAACGATGTGTAAATATACTTGTTATAACATGAAAATGAAAAAAAATATCGATAAATTCATTTTATTACATGGAAGCAAACTAGAAAACATACTACATGGTGTGAGAACTCGGTGGCCTAACATAGAGAAAGCGGGACAAGTCCAATTTTTTTTTTGTTTTTTCAGAAGGGCCAACTGCTAGAAAATTTTTTTCAAAATTTCATGGCATTTCATTAATTAGAAAAAATCTTCCGTTATAAAAAGGATGCTGCTTTTGAAGTTTGAGAAAAAATAAATTGCAAAGAAAGTCATGTATTGATTAAACATTATTTTTTGGTGGAAAAAAATACTGTCCAAGCCAAAGAATGGATTGTTAAACATTATGGTGAATCTTCGACATCATATTCAATCGCATGGTCTTGTGTTTACATTACGAATTGCTTCCCCACCCCTCCTACACTCCAAATCTGGCTTTCAGCCAGAAACTTGAAAGATGGCTGCACGAGAAGAGCTTTGCAACAAATAAAGAAGTCGTATCAGAGACGGAAGCCTCTTTTGCAGAGTTTCACATATCGTATATTTTCAAGGGTATCAAGATGTTAGAGGATCGTTGAGAGAAGTGTATTTCAGTTATTACGTTGAAGAATAAATCCAAAAAAACACGGTCTTTCGTTGTTAGGCCACGGAGTTTTCACTCCATGTAGTTTATATAGTCAGTTTTGTGAAAAACAATGAAAACAAGGAAATTTTAGTCGTCCTAGATCGACTATACGATACCGTAGACCATGCGTTTAGAGAAAGGGTCTAAGGTCCAACTAATTGGATATAGAAAATAAGCATAAATCAAATTTGAGAGACATTTTTATACCCTCCGCATCACAGTGGCAGAGGGTATATAGGTTTGTCATTCCGTTTGTAGCGAATCGAAAAACTAATTTCTGACCCCATAAAGTATATATATATTGTTGATCCTTATCACCGCTCTAGTCCATATAGCAATGTCCGTCAGTCTGTTGAAATCACTCTCATTAACAAAATAAACCATTTACTGGGTAAGGTTACGATAGCATTGTTTGTTTGCCGTTATTCCCACCATGTTGGAATTTTAAATGGAGCAAACCGGGCGTCATTTTGCTGAAATATAAGCAAAAATTTTTAGACACCTCTAAAAAAAACCAAAAACCCAGTGTGTTTGTTGTAATGTTTTAGTGGTTGAACGAAATTGTTGTACAACAACGTTCACAGTTCAAAAAACACAAAAATGACACAACCATACCAACAAACACAACTACCATGAGCTATGTTAGTGGTATTGCCACATATTTTTTTATCGTTATCACGATATAATAAAAAAAAATCGCCAATATGAAATAAAAAATATAATCTCTAACAAAAAACGAAAAATTAAAAATTAAAAATTAAAAATTAAAAATTAAAAATTAAAAATTAAAAATTAAAAATTAAAAATTAAAAATTAAAAATTAAAAATTAAAAATTAAAAATTAAAAATTAAAAATTAAAAATTAAAAATTAAAAATTAAAAATTAAAAATTAAAAATTAAAAATTAAAAATTAAAAATTAAAAATTAAAAATTAAAAATTAAAAATTAAAAATTAAAAATTAAAAATTAAAAATTAAAAATTAAAAATTAAAAATTAAAAATTAAAAATTAAAAATTAAAATTTAAAAATTAAAAATTAAAAATTAAAAATTAAAAATTAAAAATTAAAAATTAAAAATTAAAAATTAAAAATTAAAAATTAAAAATTAAAAATTAAAAATTAAAAATTAAAAATTAAACATTAAAAATTATACATTAAAAATTAAAAATTAAAAATTTAAAAATTTAAAATTTAATATTAAAAATTCAAAATAAAAAATTAAAAATTAAAAATCAAAAATCAAAAATTAAAAATTAAAAATTAAAAATTAAAAATTAAAAATTAAAAATTAAAAATTAAAAATTTAAAATTTAAAATTTAAAATTTAAAATTAAAAATTAAAAACTAAAAATTGAAAAATTAAAAATTAAAAATTAAAAATTAAAAATTAAAAATTAAAAATTAAAAATTTAAAATTTAAAATTAAAAATTAAAAATTAAAAATTAAAAATTAAAAATTAAAAATTAAAAATTAAAAATTAAAAATTAAAAATTAAAAATTAAAAATTAAAAATTAAAAATTAAAAATTAAAAATTAAAATTAAAAATTAAAAATTAAAAATTAAAAATTAAAAATTAAAAATTAAAAATTAAAAATTAAAAATTAAAAATTAAAAATTAAAAATTAAAAATTAAAAATTAAAAATTAAAAATTAAAAATTAAAAATTAAAAATTAAAAATTAAAAATTAAAAATTAAAAATTAAAAATTAAAAATTAAAAATTAAAAATTAAAAATTAAAAATTAAAAATTAAAAATTAAAAATTAAAAATTAAAAATTAAAAATTAAAAACTAAAAATTAAAAACTAAAAATTAAAAAATTAAAAATTAAAAATTAAAAATTAAAAATTAAAAATTAAAAATTAAAAATTAAAAATTAAAAATTAAAAATTAAAAATTAAAAATTAAAAATTAAAAATTAAAAATTAAAAATTAAAAATTAAAAATTAAAAATTAAAAATTAAAAACTAAAATTAAAAATTAAAAATTAAAAATTAAAAATTAAAAATTAAAAATTAAAAATTTAAAATTAAAAATTAAAAATTAAAAATTAAAAATTAAAAATTAAAAATTAAAAATTAAAAATTAAAAATTAAAAATTAAAAATTAAAAATTAAAAATTAAAAATTAAAAATTAAAAATTAAAAATTAAAAATTAAAAATTAAAAATTAAAAATTAAAAATTAAAAATTAAAAATTAAAAATTAAAAATTAAAAATTAAAAATTAAAAATTAAAAATTAAAAATTAAAAATTAAAAATTAAAAATTAATAATTAAAAATTAAATATTAAAAATTAAATATTACTAGCTAATTCAGATAAAAATATTTAAAAATATGCTTTTCTCAATATTAATATCTGGAAATTTTTAACCAAGAATCAGTTGATTTTTTTTTTTTAATTATCGTATCTAAGGTTAAAAAATGAATTTCAATGGTTTCTATGAAGTATTTAGGGGTTTTCTACTCTATTAAATGAGTAATGATGCAATTTTTCAAATAGGAACTTGTTCTTTCTATAGAATACACGATAGTTGGTTTTTATAACAAGAAGTTATAATAGAAACTGTCCAACAAGAAGAGCAATTAACTTTACATTTAATAGGTATTCGAAATAAAAATTTCAGTACCGACAACAGTCTTAAAGTGGTAGCCGTACCGAATATTGGTTGTAATATTGTGTTTAAGATGCTGAATCTAACGCTCGTGTTATTCATTCTATATTTTATATGAGGACGGGGTCGAAAAACGGAACGATCTGGACCATATTTGGTAAAGACACTTATTTATTTCCAGAAACATATAGAAAGCAAATTTGAGAATAATCTGTGCCATATTTTTGTTTTTTTTTTTTATAGATTTAAGTGAAAATAGGAAAGCCGCATTATATGGGGGCTATGACCAAGAATTGTCCTATAGGATTTATTTTTGTACTACTGATTTTTGATATTTGTATGGGGGCTATATCTGAACATGCACCGACTTGTAGCAATTTTAATAGCGTTCGCCCTATGGCTGATGAAAGTCTATATACCAAATTATTCATATCTGCGACCTGTAGTTAGATTGCAATGTTTATATGGACAGCCGGACAGACAGACGGACATAGCTTAAGCGATTCACAATATTAATTTTGAATTTATCGATATGATAAAAGATGGCTCTCGGTCAAATATTTTTGGTAGTCAGAAACATCAGCACAAACTCATTATACCCTGTTTACTGTTCGTGAAGAACATAAATTCAAATTTTTTGGTTTTTGAATAAAATAAAACTCGTTTTAGACAAAACCCCGCTAATAACGAACTAATTTGTCTAGTTAACCGTATAAAAGTATAAAACTATTAATTTTCTTTTTATTTGTTATTAATCTTTCTTTTTAAGTATGACAAATTGAATTTTTTTCTTAATAAAAAAAACCTTTTCATATTAACCACCTTCAAAGATAAATTTAATTATTAGAAATAAATCAAAAGATTTTTTTTTAAGATTTCAAAGCAATGATTTATCATTGAAAATATCAACGATATAATTAAAAAAATTAATATCTAAAAAAAAAATAAATTGTAAATGCGATACACCTGTTTTTATTTTTATAAATATTTTCTAATTAGTTGCCATAATGTGTAACTTTTTTATGCCCTCCACTCCACTTAATTTTTTTTTATTTTGAATTTTTTTAATTCTGTCTCTCTCTCTCTCTCTCTCTTGCACAATATTGCAATTTTGCAAATGAAATATTTAATGTACTTAGGACAAAATAATATATATGTATATATTTTTTTAATAATAAATCTTATAATTTATATGATGCTGATCATGTATCTAAATTGTTTTCTTGTTATTTAGAACATAATTAAAATATTTCTAAAAAAAAAAATCGATTCAATTATAAATTATTAATGTCGGTTTGCGTTATTAAAGTGTAGAAGTGGCCGGTAGCAATGTGCAATAAATGCCATTTACATAAATAATGAGACATTAAAAAGAAGAATATCTGATAATAGGAATTATGTTTATGAATTCATAACAACTTTGAAATTAATGGCATAGTTCTTGTTAAAAATTATTTTGTATAAAAATTCAAAGATAAATTAATTAGAAAATTTTATAATCAAATATTTAAAAAAAACACACACTTACATTTCTATTAAAGAAAAATTATGGTGTTGACCATGTTAGTGTAGACATAAACAATGTTTTGGGAACATTATTTAAAGACAGCTGTCAAATTAATCAATTTTGATAATTGTGAAATTTTATGAAATTATTTTTTTGAGTGTATTGAGTTGAAATTTTTGTAAAAAGGTCTTCAAATGTTTAGCACAAGGCTGAACTGAACGCCTCATAAATCTAATATTCTATTTATTCTATTTAAAAAAAACAAGAGTTTTCCATCTTCATGTTGTCACATTAACACAAAACCAACCGTGGTAATGTATCTGGAAGGATCAAAAAGGTTTAGTACAACCACGAAAGCATAAAACTGTTTTTTTTTTTTTGTTGTTCATTGTTTATTTTAACACATTTATTTTTCTGTTTGTTTGGAATTTACACATGTTCCGTATGAACTTAAATAAGGTTGATGAATTATAAAATGTGTAAAAAACAAAAACTGCTACCTCCGCTGTTTGTTTCCGCTATATGGCCCTCTAGGGAAATCAACGTTACGCTAAACAACAACACAGATTCAAATGTCATCTTTAAAAGCTTAAATTTGTATAAAATTGCAGGGCAAAAAAGTTTTTTCAATACTCACATATCTATACTCATTCAACATTCAAAGGATAATATAAATTTCCTTCTTCGTTTAGCTGGGGAGAGGGAGGAGCATTCAAACATCCCAAAGTTTAATGTCAAAAGTTTGTGTGTTCGCTCCTAATAAACAAATAAACGAAGAAGAGTTTAATGGATATGATGGTTCCTGTTTTTTTTATTCTTAACACTTATTTGACATTTTATGAAAAATAACAGAAAATAGCTTTAGGACAGGAGTGTGCTAAGAAAATCGTCAAAACATGTTTCTTTTTTAATATATTGTTTTTGTTTATCCTTTCCTGCCGCACCATAATAATAGAAATCTCTTAAATGTGATCGTAAAAAATGTTTGTTTCTCAACTGAGAGAGTAGGTGGGCGGAATGGCGGTTTTTGCAATAACCCAAGCAATTTTTATATATTGTGATAAAAAAAACAAATTCCTAGTGACTTAAAAGAGAAATTCCGTGTTGGTAATTTTTAATAAAAAAAAAGGAAAGTTAATTTGCGGAACATCAGTTTGACCTCAAAAAGAGAAAAGAAAAATAAATAAAAAAGTAAGAGTGTTAAATTCGACTCTGCCGAATCTTGAATACCACAATTGGGATTTACGTAGGCATTACTATCTGAACTTATTGCACTATTTACAAGAAATGTAAACAAAATATTTGAAAAAGTAGACAATTTGATAATCTTAATACTGAGTTATTACAACAAACACACTGAATGTTTAGCATATTTTAGATGTCTCCACATTTGAGATCATGTCTTGGCACAATGTTTCCCGATTTATTTCATTTTAAATACCAACCTGGTTGAAATAATGATGAAGAATATTAGCCTAAGTTTACTCAGGTAAATGGTTTATTTTGTAAATGATCGTGATTTCAACAGACGGGCGGACGGACGGACACAGCTATATCGACTCGAGTTGTTTTAATGATCAATAAAGCCGGGATGTGGTGCGTATAAAATTTAACTGTAACTTTAACAAATTTCAATAAAAATTAAAATTTTGTTTGTATGCTCATTACGTTATAAAATTTTCTAAAATAAATGTTAGTAGAATTAATTTGTTTGAACCAAGCAATTCTCTTTGAAATGCTATCAACTTGTTCATTAATTTAATGAAAATTGGCATTGAGAAAATGCATAATTACTATTCGACATCTTTATTTAATAAAATTTTCATTAATTTTATGTTTTGTCTTTTCATAAAACTAATGATCAATTTCATACAAACAGCAATAAACACACATTTTCATTTATATCCGTATTTTTTATACAATGATATTGCCCATAAAAAACTATTAATTCTTTCATAAAATTAATTAAACTAGCAGATTCCAGCACTCGAAGTTCGAGTGCAAATTCTAGGAATTTTTTTTTCATTAAATAAAGACCCTAAAGGTATGCTAATCAATTATAGCCAATTCACAAATCAACACAAAAATCAAAATCTTTTTTATTACAAACACATTAACAAATTTAATAAACACACACATAGCATTGTATAATTTTATGTATGTGTTAGTAGCAACTTTAAATGCAATTTACTCAAAATAAAGAAAAAAATTTAAAATCTGTAAATATGAAAAACGGCTCAAAAGAAATACCTTTCAAATAATATACGTTTGGTCAAAATCGGGATAAAACGGTAGAACAAAACATAGGTCACAATATATCGCCTAGCCTATTAATATAATAGATTTAATATTGAATTTCTTATTAAAAAATCCACTGAAAGAATTTTGATAATATTTCTTCACAAAGTCAAATTTATTTGAGAAAGAATGAAAGAAATATGGCAAAATTTTTACTGAAAAGTTTTCTCAGTGTACATATTGAAATTAAAATATTTTGTTTATTTTATGTTATCAACTTTTCTGAAATTATATGAAATTTTTCTAAAAAAAATATAACGAAATTTTCCATTTTCCAATGCTATGAAAATATTCATTAATTTAATGAAAAGTTCATTTTCTGAATTGTAATGAATATAGGCATTTAAAAAATTATCTTACTTTATTATTTATCTAAAGAATTTATATATATATATGTAGATACCAATGAACACAAATCTAGCGAAGCCCAGCCCTCGAAATTGGAGTACAAATTCTACGAAAACTTATTTTTTCATCAATTATAAATATTAGTTGAGCACACAGAAGATACCGCACATGTACCTCTAAAGTGAGTCAACTCAAAGTCTACAATTTTTCAGTAGAGGCAAAAAACGTTTTTTTTTTGTAATATTTACTATAAAATTTAAAAACAGTTGTTGCATTGTAAAGAATTGCGAATAATAAGTATACAACAGTAGTTGTTTTTGCGATTTTTTCAGTGATCATCAAAAATAAGTTTTTTGGGTGCAACTCAAAATATGTCTTTTTAGCAGAGTTCAGAAAAAAACACAAACTGAATAAAAAACTCGTACATATATGTAAACAAACATAACTTAGACCAACACACACATATTTTTATTTTCATACCAATTATGTTTGTTTTTAAATTTTCTTCGGTGCCCAACACAACCATGACTGTGTTCGTTTTAATATTTCGTTATTTACACGAACATTTTTGTATCACATACTTTTTGTTTCAATCACACATAAAGCACACATTTTTGAGTGTTGCTTTATTTGAAGTTCATGTTCTGGTACGTGTACTGAAAAAAAACACAGAACATGTACAATAAACAGGTTCGAGTTCAGTTATATTTTAAACACGACTTAAAATATAACTGAACAACACTCAGAAATGTGTGCTTTATGTGTGATTGAAACAAAAAGTATGTGATACAAAAATGTTCGTGTAAATAACGAAATATTAAAACGAACACAGTCATGGTTGTGTTGGGCACCGTAGAAAATTTAGAAACGCACATAATTGATATGAAAATAAAGATATGTGTTGGCTGCTTTTGAACAGAACATTGTGTGTTTCATGTGTGTATTTTCTGAACCTTGCTTTTTAGTGGATTCCAAAGAAGCTACTCTTATAACACAAATAAGATTACAACTGCATTTATACCCTATACCACTATGTGGTTTGGGTATAATGACTTTGTGCTGCTGTTTGTAACAACCAAAAATATTTGACCTACACCCATCTTTAATTATACCGATCGAATCAGAATCACTATCTGATTCGATTTAACGATGTCCGTCCGTCCGTCCGTCTGTGTGTCCATGTAAAGCTTATAATCAAACTGCAGGTCGCAAATATGAATATATTTTCATGAAATTTAGTATATAATCTTTTATCGGCCATGGGATGAACGCTATTGAAATTGGTGAGAATCGGTCCATGTTCAGACCTAGCCCCCATACAAATTACCCCTATGAAATCAACATAAATTGCCATAAGATCCAAATTATCATATAAATCTTAGTCAAATTGGGTTTGTTCTGTTTATTACATCCATTAATCAGAAGTCCAAAAATGATCCCTATGGGACAACTCTTAGTCATAGGCCCCATATAGAGCTGCTTCCCGATCTTCACTTAAATCTATCAAAAAACAAAAATATTGCACTGATTCTTCTCAAATTTTTTTTTTTTATATATATTTTTGCAAAATACAAGAGACTTGTCAACCATGGTCAGGATCGGTCCATTTTTGGGCCTAGTCCCCATATAGATATTTCATCCGATATGAACTTTTTCATATCTGCAGCCGAAAAAATTAATAAAAATCCCACTCAAATTTGGTTTATGATTCTTTTCTATATCCAGTTAGTTGGGCCTGAGAGATAGGGTCTCTAAACTCATGGTATAGGGTATCGTATAGTCGGTCTAGACCGACTATAATTTTCTTACTTGTTTTTTTTTTTTTTGCGAGAGACTAGAAAAACCGATGTAAGATTTTAACAGTGGATAGATATGACCACTGTGAATCGTTTTCTTGCAAAAAGTGAAAATTAAAAAATTTTGAGTTGACTCACTTTAGAGGTACAGGTGCGATATATAACTGGGTTTAGAAGAGCCTAAAGCTGTGCTAATCAAATTTAGCCAATTCACAATTTCACATTGTATAGTTTTTTATTTGAAGCTTGAAAATGTGTTTCAGTTAGTAGCAACTTTAAATGAATTTACTCTAAAAAAAATATTCCAGACGGGGCAAATTTGTAAATATGGCGGATAGCTAATAAGAAATACGTTGTAAATAGGGTATGTTTGGTCAGAATCTGTTGGTAATTGAAGGTTTAAAATCGGTCACAAGAAATCGGCTAGCCTATCGCTAAACTAGTGGATGTTTTTGATATCTTAAAACATGAAAGACCTCAGAAATTAATGACTATTTAAAATTTTTAATTATTGTTTTGAGAAACTATTACATTAGTTTTCTAAAAAAAAATAATTAATTAATTTAGTTTTCATAATTTAAATTTAGTTTTCATAAAAACATATTCTTGTATTATATAAAATTTACATTTTTTAAACTATGAAAAAATTCTCAATTTTAATGAATATCTTCATTGACATTTAATAGATGCATAAGTTTTCTGGAAAGAAAATAAGTTGCATTTTGTAATAATGTGAAAAAATTACTTTTATTTTTTAAATTCAGTGACAATTTATTCATATTCAGCCAGTCAAACTTTCCATTAAACAAATGAATCTTTTTTCGTAAAATTAGAAGATGTATTCTTTAGAAATTAATGAAGTATCACAACCTACATTAGTATCTATAATATATGTATATAGGCTAGGCGATTTCTTGTGACTGATGTTTTGTTCTACCGTTTTATCCCGATTTTGACCAAACGTATATTATTTGAAAAGTATTTGTTTTAAGTCGATTTGCAGATTTACAGATTTTTAAATTTTTTTCCTTTGTTTTGAGTAACTTGCATTTAAAGTTGTTACTAACTCACACATAAAATAATATAATGCTATGTGTGTGTTTATAAAATTTGTTAATGTGTTTGTAATAAAAATGTGTTTGTTTTTTGTGTTTATTTGTGAATTGGCTATAATTGATTAGCATACTTTTAGGGTCTTTATTTAATGAAAATATAAAATTTCCTAGAATTTGCGCTCAAATTTCTAGGGTTGGAATCTGCTAGTTGAAAGTTATGACGTAATGAAATTTTTCAATTTGCTTAGCTTAGCTTTTCATTTCCAACTGCTATGGAAAAAACTCATAACTTTAATGAAACATTTCATTGGCATCTAACTGATGACAAAAATTAATTTTTCATATATTATATGATAAGTTTTATGTAAACTCAGTAAAATAAACTTCATTAAATTTCAGAACTATTGCATAATCATTTGTCATATCTAAAATATATATGAAAAGTTTCATACATTTTATGTAACACCATAAAATTAATGAAAGTTGCTTGAATACAATTTAATTAATTTAATGGAAAAAAAAAATATATCTGAAAATTTATGAAATTTTTTGAGAAAAATTCATTAATTTAATGAAATTTTAAATAGTAAAATTTTGGAAAAATTTGCGTTTTTAAACTCTTTCTTTTAACTCATACTCTGTCTGTCTGTCTGTCTGTCGTGGGGCAACCCCATTCCCCCTTATCCAATTGATCTGAAACTTGGCCCATGGTCTTGCTGTGACTACAGATTAATTCAGGCACAGTCACGAAATGATCTAAATGTCATTTCCCCTCATCCGATCGAACTGAAACTTGGTCGATAGACTTGCTGTGAATAAAGATTAACGTTGACATAGTCACGCACAGTCACGGAGATTTAAAAACCTTACTTCCCCTCATCAGATCGATCTGACTTTGTCCATAGACTTGTTGTGGCGAAAGATTAATTTTAAGATAGTCACACACAGTCACGCGTAGTCACGCAGTCACGGAGTGATTTAAACCCCATTTCCCCTCATTCAATCAATCTGAAACTTCGCCCATAGACTTGTTGTAACCAAAGATTAATTTTAAAATAGTCACGCATAGTCACGGAGAGATACAAATCTCATATGCATAAGAAAAGAGTTTTAATAAAAACTTTGTTTTTATCGGTTAGATTATTTACGGAATTATATTAGTTTTGTAAAAATTTAAATTAATTGAATGAAATTCTAATTGCTTGAATTTTATTAAACAAAAGGTTTTTGTTGAAATTCATACAATTTATTTATTATTTTAATGAAAAAATTTTCATTTATGGAAAATTTTTATTTTCAAAAATTATGAAAAATATTAATTTTTATGAATTTAATAAATTCTGAGGCGATTTGTTCATATACAGTCAATGAAACTTAATTATGAATTCTTTCATAACCTTTTTTGAATTATTAAAGATGTAAATAAGGATTCATAAATTGTATAAGAGTTAAAATGATGATTAATATTATGGAATTTTTCATTAATTTTATGAAAGAAGTTCATTAATTAAATGAAACTTTGTCTAGGTACATTTCAAAGAAAAACCTAAAACCTTTATGAAAATTTCATTAAATTTATGCAACTTGGTAAAGCGGGTAGAGTTTAAAATACATGTTAGAAATTTTTCATTATTTCATGCAAAAATTCATTATTTTTATAAGCAAAACATTAATTTAATGAAAAGAAAATATAATTTTATTATTATTTCCATTTTTTTTTTTAATTATTTTAAAAACTTTTCGTATAACATCTTTTTAGAATGATTTTTTTATAAATTTATTTATATTTCTAGTCTTTTGTGATCATGATTTTTATCTTATCTTTTTTTTTTTTTTTTTTGCTACAGTACATCAAACACAAAACTTGAATTATTAATTAAAACTTCATATTCTCAACAACATTTGTTGATAATGATTTTCAAATCTTGCTGTTCTGTTTTATTGTCTCTTTGGAATAGAATAAACAACTTCAATTGTTTTTCTATTTAAGTTTAATGTCAAATATATTGGAAATATTTTTGTTTCTCTGCTAACTAAACAATCAACAGAAAAATTTAACACACCTTCAAGATAACCACAGAAAAAAATGTTTTAAAAAACTAGAATTGTTTTTAAAAAATCACACATTTTCCCTTGAGATAACACAATCACTTAACTGTCAATACTTGTTGGGAAACAAATGTTGTGTTCTTTTTTTTTTTTTTTAAACAAATATTTGTAATATTCAAAATAAGGAAACAAGAATTCTTTTAAGAAATTTACCGACCCATTTCTTTGTAATTTATGTGTTTTTAAATGCAATTAGCAAATCATAAAATTTAACAAAAAAAAAAAACGTCTTTTTTATTTATGATCCGAAACTTAATGGAAATGTTGGTAACATCTGGTTGTTATATTATTATGTTAAAAACAATTTTATCTATTATTAGTTAGACAATTAAAATTCATGTTTTCCAGCTCAGAAATATTTGTTCAACCAGATAACAATGACTTTGGTTATTGTTTATTTGAATAGAGTTTTTGTATACTGTCTGTCATAAATATTTTTTCAATGCACCTTTTTATTTTATTTTTAATTTGAATTTGATTTAATTACTTTTAATCTTAAGTTTATTTCAGAATTGCAAAATTTTATAAAAATACTTGGCCACTGATTATATAAAGATATTTTTTATAACACAAAATAAAGGTGACATCAATTTCCTATGAAATTAATTTATTAATACTGGATTTCAATAATACCAATTTTTTATTTAAAAAAAAAAATATATGTATATATGTATGTATGTATGTATGTATACATCGTTTTTATTTAAGCTTAAAATTTCATCATATTAAGTTCATTGTTTTTTAATTTAGTTTGGAAACTGAAAAATTTACTGGGGTTTAAATCTGGCTAAAATAATTTGTTACACAATTCATGAAAACTAATCGCGCATTATCCTGATGAAATAGAATTTTTTTTTTTTTGTATAATATATGGAGACATTTTTCCTATAATATTGTTTTGAAATAAATAAACAAAAAATTTGGCTAATAAACACCATTAGTTGTTTTTCCTTTTTCAAGCTAGGCAAAACGCTTAAATCCGTCAAAACCTTGTCGTTCAATAAATTCACCTGCACGCTTGCTTTGGCACTGATTCTCAGGAAAAGTGCACTCACTGGTTGTTTTTCTTTTTGAAATTTATTTTTTTCGTTTTTTATTTTTATACCCTACACACCACTGTACAAAGGGTATATATCAGTTTGTCATTCCTTTCGTAACGAATCAAAAAATGTATTTGATCCTTATAACAACTCTAGTCGAGTCTGTCCGTCTGTCTGTTGAAATCACGCTCATTCACAAAATAGACTATTTACCTAGGTAACTTAGGATTATATTATTTGTCATTATTTCGAGCAGGCTGCTATCGAAAATAGGGTAAATCGGACATCACTCTACCAAGATATGTCCAAATATATGAGGACACCTCTAAAAAAAAAATTAAAAATTCGGTGTGTCTGTTGTAATAATTTAATATTAAGTTTATCAAATTGTTAACTTTTTAAAATATTTTGTTTGTATTTGTTATATACTGCAATAAGTCCAGATATTAATGGAAACGTAAAACCTTTTTTTATATTTTATCTCATATCTTTATAATTCAAATACAATTCTTTTCTTTAATGTTTTTCCCATTATTATTTTTTATATTTTTTATTCACTATATTTTTTTGTTTTTTTTTTTAATAATTTTCTTTGTTATTTAAATTTAAATTAAATTTTTTATATTTTTTATTCACTTTATGTGACCTTGTGACCTTCTGCGAGAAAAGTTTTGAGAAAAAAACGCATTTAAAGTTCCTACACCCTTTTGGGTACCAGAATCCACCGTTTTTGACACAACCCGTTTTTTGGCATACTATATCCCTTTTCTCGGAGAAGGTCACATATATTTTTTTAAATTAATTTCTTTATTTAAATAAAATATATATTTTTTTTTATACTTATAATTTATACTTTTTTAGTTTTTCCTAATTTTTTATCAATTTTTGGTTATATTTATTTAGAAGCTCTATTTTCTTTGAATAGTTTTTTAGATTTTGACGTCCTATATAGACATATTGCAATTAATACTGTAATTAATATGCAAATTTTAATTTTGGTGCAATGGTGCGTGGTAAAGCAGAATAAAGCATATATTTCTAAAAATTCATAACTACACTGTATTCTTAATTTTTTTCCCCCATTTGTATATCTATAATATTAATAAGTAAGGCGATTTCTTGTGACCGATGATTTGTTCAACAGTTTTCTCCTGATTTTGACCAATCGTATCTTATTTGAAAGGTATTTCTTTTTAGCTGTCCACCAGTCTTCAGATTTTAAAATTTAATTTTTTTTTTCAGTTATGCTTATTTAAAATTGCAACTAAGACATACTTAAAAATATACCATGCTATTTGTGTGTTTATTAGATTTGTTAATGTGTTTGCAAAAATAAAATAAGTTTGCTTTTTTCATTCACAATAATAATTGTGTTGAATTGAAAAATTATTTTGGATATAGCATACTTTTAGGGTCAATAATTTATTATATGAAAATAAAACTTCCTTGAATTTATTATTATTAGCTTTTTTTTTCTTTCATATTCTTTTTTATTTTTCATACTTTTTGTTATAAAATTATATAATTTTCACATTGTTATTTATCTTTTATATATATCTTTTGCAATATTGTTAATCTATATATTAATACGTGAAGGTAAATTTTTAGTTCCTTTTTTAAGCAGTACGCGGGTACGGATGAGTGTGAAAATTGGCATGGTTATAGTTCATATGGAGGAGAAGCTGAGAATGATGAAATTTATGTTTAATCTGTCCTAAAAATATATTAAATAAATTAAAATAAAATATTTTTAATAATCCATTACACCCTGTTAAGGCGAATGATTTAAATTAAGTAAGTAAGTAATTAAGGCGAATGATTTAAATTATATATATCAGACGCTCTGTGCTGAATTGTAAATTGCTAAAATTGATTAACATACCTTTAGGCTCATTTAAATATTCATAAACTTTTTATATACATATACATTAAAGAAACATTGGAAGACAAAAATTTAATGAAAAAATATTTCCCAGAATTTGCACTCGAATTTCGAGTGCTGGGCTATACTAGTTAATATTAAATATACATATATATATTTAATATGTTTTTCTTATTTTTATTTGTTATGTTTCTTTATAATTTTATTTATCCTTTGAGCTTTTTAAATGTTTTCTGGCTTTTTTAATAACTGTTTTTTCATTTATTTTTAACTTGATTTTTTTTTTGTATTTAACTAAATGTTTGAAAAATCTATAATAATATTATTTGAAAAATCTATAATATTAAAAGGCGATTTCTTGTGACTGATGTTTTGTTCTACCGTTTTATCCCGACTTCTACCAGACGCATATTATTTGAAAGGTATTTCTTTTTAGCCGTTTTGCAGATTTACAGATTTTTAAATTGTTTCCTTTACTTTGAGTAAATTGCATTTAAGGTTGCTACTAACACATACATAAAATTATACAATGCTATGTGTGTGTGTTTATTAAATTTGTTAATGTGTTTGTAATAAAAATTAGTTTGTTGTTTGTGTTGATTTGTGAATTGGCTATAATTGATTAGCATACTTTTAGAGTCTTTATTTAATGAATTACGAGGGCTGGAATCTGCTTATATAAATTATTATAAAAGAATTTATAAGTTTTATCAGAGTTCAGAAAAAAACACACACTGAATAAAAAACTCGTACATATATGTAAACAAACATAACTTAGACCAACACACACATATTTTTATTTTCATATCAATTATGTTTGTTTTTAAATTTTCTTCGGTGCTCAACACAACCATGACTGTGTCGTTTTAATATTTCGTTATTTACACGAACATTTTTCTACCACGTACTTTTTGTTTCAATCACACATAAAGCACACATTTTTGAGTGTTGCTTTATTTGAAGTTCATGTTCTGGTACGTGTACTGAAAAAAAAAACACAGAACATGTACAATAAACAGGTTCGAGTTCAGTTATATTTTAAGTCGTGTTGTGGCTCGTGTAGTAAGAAAAAACAGAACATGTACAATAAACAGGTTCGAGTTCAGTTATATTTTAAGTCGTGTTGTGGCTCGTGTAGTAAGAAAAAACAGAACATGTACAATAAACAGGTTCGAGTTCAGTTATATTTTAAACACGACTTAAAATATAACTGAACTCAAACCTGTTTATAGTACATGTTCTGTTTTTTCTTACTACACGAGCCACAACACGACTTAAAATATAACTGAACTCGAACCTGTTTATTGTACATGTTCTGTGGTTTTTTTCAGTACACGTACCAGAACATGAACTTCAAATAAAGCAACACTCAGATATGTGTGCTTTATGTGTGATTGAAACAAAAAGTATGTGATACAAAAATGTTCGTGTAAATAACGAAATATTAAAACGAACACGGTCATGGTTGTGTTGGGCACCGTAGACAATTTAGAAACGCACATAATTGATATGAAAATAAAGATATGTGTTGGCTGCTTTTGAACAGAACATTGTGTGTTTCATGTGTGTATTTTCTGAACCTTGGTTGTTATATATTTTTTTATATATTTTTTTTTTTACAAATTTTTAATATTTTTTCTTTTCAAAATTTTTTATTTGAGATTTTTTGTTATTACCTATTTAAAAAAATAAAGATATATTAAAACATATTATATATATATATATATATATATATATATATTTATATTTATATATTTTTTTTTCATATTTGTATTTATTTGTTATATTTTTAATAATTTTTAATATTTTTTTTTAATTAATTTTTTTTTTTTAATTTAAAACAATACGAGCTTTTCTAAAATATTTTTTACCTTTTTTAAATATATTCGTACACAATTTTTTATAGACATTTTTCCATACTTTAAGTTTTTTTTTAAATTTTTTTCTCAGTAATTTTTTTAGCAAATATTTTTTTTTTCAATGGTGCGTGGTAGAGCAGAAGAAAGCATATGTATGTTTCTAAATATTCATAACTACACTGTTTTCCTAATCGGACTAGTTTGTGGCATTTCAGCTTTCATCAACATTGAACATTGTGATAATTGTTATGTTATACTTAAATTGATTGTTTCTATATGAAATTTTTCTACTTAGGACGGCCGTGAGGTTTGAACCTGCGTCTATCTCACATACACTCGTTCTTGCACTTTTTGGTCATGCGCTTTAATACACTCACCTAAAGTCTGGCCTACGAGCAGTGTGGTTAAAGTTCAGTTTTCATACCGTACAGCTTTTACTTCGTATTAATCTCAGAAGATACAACTCTGTTTTTTTTTTTTTTAAGCCTAGTTCCGCGAAGCCGAGTGGCTTGTCTGCAGATTCTTATTTGGGTTCGATTCCCTCTGGTGGGAATCGAACCCACGACCCCCGCATGATAGGCGAGCACGCTACCTACTCACCTACCGGGGCGAGGTGAATTTTTTCAATATTTATGCATTTATACTTCTAATTTCCACTATTTTCAGGTTCGTAAGAGTTGCTAATATGGAATGTAAGGTTTGCTCATTCCACATATTGTACAAAAAAATAATTGTTATATTATTTTTTAATGAATATTTTTTTATTGTGTAGAAATTAGAATTTTTTCCAAGAAAAAAACTGTGTACATTTTTTTAAATTATGTATTTTATACGCTTTTGTAATTTAAAAAAAAATATATTTTTATTAATTTTTTTTTTAACTGAAACTTTTTTATATTTTTTTCATATTTTTTTATATTATTTAACCTTCTCGCTATTACTTAAACATACGTATCTAAAAAAATGTTTTTTTTAACCCTGGACGGTTGCTGGTCGTCGAATCGACGAAGCTCATTTTCTCTTTATCATATAAACCAAAAAAGCCAAATTCGTATCGAATTTTAAGACTGAAAAATAATTTTTATTTTTATATTTTATTTTTTTCTTTATTTTTTAATAAAATTTTTAACTAAAAAAAATTTTTGTTTATTTTTTACTTTAAAAATCGTTCAGCTAGAAATTTTTTTAAAAAATTGTTCGTCGATTCGACGAAGAGTAACTTTAATGTACTAAAATGAAGAGTAACCTTCCAGGGTTAAAAATTAATTTTTTTTAATTATTATTTTTTTTTAAAAAATCCATTTATTATTTTCCTAGACTTTTTATATCCTATACTCTAAAGCACTCTGCCGTCAGGGTATAATGAGTTTTTGCTGATGTTTGTAACTACCAATAATATCTGACCTAGGCAAACCCTTTATTATACCAGTCGACTAAGAATCACTTTCTGGATCGATTTAGCGATGGACGACCATCTGTCTGTCTGTCTCTCTTTCCGTGTATTCACTTAAACCTTGTTATCAAATTACAGGTCGCAACTATGAATATAAGTATTTTTTGAAATCTTGTATATATGATTTTGTCGGTTCTTACAAAAGACCCCTATGACCTAAACTTCTCTAGGATCCACATTATTACATAGAGCTTGGTGAAAATTGGTAGATATGTGTTTAGTCCAAAAACTAAATAATTTAGGACCATTCTTACTCATAGGCCCCATATAAAGCTGCTTCCCAATCTTAAATTAAATCTATCGAAGAACAAAACAAAAAATCGATTTGGCTTAAATTTGCTTTGTAAATGTTTTTTATGAAAAATTAGTGACTGTACTGAACAAGGTCACGGTTGGTCCATTTTTTGATCTAGTCCCCATGCAAAATTAACATCCGTTATAAACTTTTTCATATTATCGGGCAACAGAGACACTCAAATTCGGTTTATGCTTATTTTCTACATCCAATTAATTGGACCTGAGACCTTTTTCATGTTATAGGGTCTCATATATTCGGTCTAGTTTTCTTATTTGTTTTTTGTCTGAAACAAATTTTTTTTATTTAAAAAACTAAATTTTTTCTAAGTTATTTAATTTAAGCCATGATAGAAATCGAATCGATTTAAGTGTGCAAACAACTAAAATTCGAAAAATATGGATTTTCGATAGTAATGAACCAATCATTAAACTACAGAAAGGGTAATTTGTAACAATATATTGGTATTACATTCATTCAGTATTCAAACCCAGACAAAATGAATTTAAATGCTTTCACATATCAACCTCTTTCACGGTAGCTTAAAAGCCAAAAAAAAAAAAAATAAAGAGGAAAAAGTCATTTAAAATTATCTTTTCAGTATGACTTTAATTGCTTTTGCTGTAAATTCGTTGCGGTATTTCGTTTATAATTTTGGTAGATTATGTAATTTTTCATAAATTAACGCTTTTCATAAAAAAAAAAAAAATCGAAATTCGAATATTATGTCACTTAAACTAATTTCGTGGTCACAACTCAATATATGCTCTTAGACCACGTTCCCTATATACATATGTAAGTTTATTAGTCTGTGCTTTTTCGATTTTTGAATTTGGATAAAATTCCAGATTTATCTAAACCACCCTCGTACCTTATACTATTGAATATGCATGAAAGCGTATTTTGGTGATTTCGGCCGTATGGGGCTTACCAACTCTATTTGCTGTATGTCGTATATATTTTAAGCCACATTTCGAAGCAAAAACTATCATATCTATAATATTAATAGGCTAGGCGATTTCTTGTGACCGATGTTTTGTTCTACCGTTCTATCCCGATTTTGACCAAACGTTTATTATTTGAAAGGTATTTCTTTAAGCTATTTTCCAGATTTACAAATTTTTAAATTTTGTCCTTTATTTTGAGTAAATTGTATTTAATGTTGCTACTAACACATACATAAAATTACTCATATGCTATGTGTGTGTTTATTAAGTTTGTTAATATGTTTGTTAATGAGTTTTTTTTATCTTCATTCACAATAATAATAAACCAAAAAAGTGTTGGTTTGTGAATTGGCTAATTTAAAAAATAAAGTTGCCTAGAAATTGCACTCGAATTTCGAGCGCTGGAATCTGCTAGTTTATTTTAATTGCATGATTTTATTTGCCATCAAATGAATTCTAGCAAATCAAATAATACAATTGAAAGCATTTAACACCATTCTCTAAAAAAAAATTGTCTATCAACAGTAGCTAAACATTAACTTCATTAATTTATTTAAATGAAAATGAAATAAATTAAAATATAATATCACTCAAACGTATGAAAGGAACAATAATTGGACTCTAGAGAGAGAATGCCGGCAAATAATATATAAAACTAATAATAAACAGAAATGGAAGAAAGAAAAAAAAACAAACTGAAACAAACATAGAATTTATGATTAATTAGTACCCTACTGACACTCAGTAATTACAGTATTAATACTAACCTTGGGGAAGGTTAAACAAGGAAACAAAATGACACTAGCCCAATTATTTCCATTGATTTTTTTAAGTTTTTCCTGGAAATGTTAACAAAGTCCATGTCTTGGTATACTTTCCCCCTTTTTCTTTGGAAATAATTTACAAACACAAAGAACAAGTGCAAAATACAAATACATGTACGGTATATAAAGTCTTAGTCGAACATGCATGTATGTAAGTATATGTTGTCTTGAGAGGGGTTAAAGTTCAAAAGTAATGGCGAATCACAAACATTGAAGAGCCAATAGAACATTAATAAAGTGGCCAATAAAATGAAATGAAGGCTTGAATTACATTGAGAAAACAATGTAATAACAACTAACTATGTAAGAAGGTACTTTACCTTCATAAGTCTTGGAACGTGTAAGGAGTAAATTATAACAGCAAAAGTAATTCGGGTTATAAAGCGAATATTATGAGTTGCCAACAATTTTCCATCTATTAGGCAGATACTTATTTATAAAGGGGTTTTCATAGTACTAAACATAAAGCTAAAACTCTATTAAATGTGTATAAAAATTTGTTTTAAAAATCCATGTAGTTACTTTTCACACGATCATAAGTGCCGCCTCACTTAATTTTACCATCAACATATTTATTTTCAACATGTTGTTGGCATAAAAATTAATTACATCCACGCACTAACAGTCAAAGTAAGAGAAGAAGAAGAAAATCATAAGAAATTACACATTTAGAAAAGAACAACAACAACAACAACAACAACAGCAACAACAAAAATCATAAAATAATCTTATAAATGAAGGCGATGAAAATGTTTCATACCTTTAATTTTGCCCACTTAGGGGCTCTAATGGGCCATTTCATCTACTAGTTACTCTTGCCGACATGTATAAAATTGCGCATTAAATAGGCTTTAATAAACTTTGATATTTGAAGGGTCTGCACTATCACACCCACACACACACGCACTAACATGGAATATATTCTTGTAAAAACTTATTACTTGAACGTCAAATATCGAAAAAAAAAAAAAAAAAAAATAAAATTTAACTAAAACTAAAACGTTAATGGAATTTGTAATTGTTATAAGTTTTGTACGATTTTGCATAGCTCATGTGAGTTGTTAATTTATAAACTTTAGACTAAGACAGAATTTGATATTAAATTCATACTAATATGTGTTTTAATTAATAGAAATATTAATAAGCTCTTAAACTATTTAATCCCTTCTAAACAGTTGGTTGTTCCAATATTTTTTCGTAGATTTTTATTTAAAAAAAAAGTAAGTAAATAAAAAAAAATTTTATTTAACAAATACATATTTATTAGGATATAAAATATTTGTCAAACTAATAGTTTCCAATTCCATTCTTAGTGCTGTGACAATCTGAACACTGTTTTGTAGCAATGACTAAGATTTTTAAATAAATTTATAGGTGTCATAATTAATTCGTTTTAGGACAAAAAAAAAATAATAATAATAAAAATATCTTTTTCAATCCTCTAGCTATGCCTGAAAACATTAGATAAAACTAACAGAGCCCAGCCCTCGAAATTCGAGTGCAAACACTACGAAACTTTATTTTTTCATTCATAAATAACTTTTTAAGAGCCTAAGGCCGAGGCCACCACAGAGCGGCAAAGCGGCAGAGTGGTGAGCGGCAGAGCGGCCAGTTTGAGCGACAAGTGGCTTATTACTGATCGTCATTTCTGAGCGGTTAGTTGTCAAAATCCCATTGTCAATGTTATTATTTATTATTTATATAAAAGTTTTTATAATAAAAAGTAAAATATTTTCACTATTTTATGATTTTTATTTATGTAGGACTACATTTCAACCTTTTTAACTTTTTATCGATTGAATAAACAACACAAAAATTGTTGTCGTTTAGATAACAAAAGCAGCTGACTTTAACAATAGCGAATATCGTTTAAAAATTTTACTGAATACCAAAATCGATGATTTTGTTATTTTCTTTTTCTAACGATTCGATTATCGTTAAAAAGAAGTCACTGAATCGCGCTCAGAAAACAACTAAAAATTAGAACAAGTTCTATTCCTGAGCGGCACCGCTTAGACGCTCAGAAATGCCGCTCACATGTAGTATTTCATGTTTTAATTTTTTTCCGCTCATCGCTCTGCCACTCGCCGCTTTGCCGCTCATTGCGTGGCCTCGGCCTAAAGGTATGCTAATCAATTTTAGCCAATTCACAATTATTTAAAGCTTTGGTATGTATTTTTTGTATGTAGTAGCAACTTTAAATGAATTTTACTCCAAAAATACAAAACTAAAATGTACCAGATGGTACAAATCTGTAAATATCGTGAACTTCGGCAAACAAATACCTTTCAAATGTTATATATTTTGTCCAAATCGGTTGGTAAATGAAGGCATAGAAAATGTCACAAGAAATCGCCTTGCCTATTAACCTTCATCTCACCCTCAAAAAAACTTACGTTGTTTACCCTCGTGTGTCGCTTTCCACACATACGGGATGTCTACATATTTTGTACTAGCAACATATATTTTTTTTTTATTTAAAATCATGATTTACCATCAATAACATATACAAGCAGATTCCAGCCCTCGAAATTCGAGTGCAAATTTTTGGAAATTTTATTTTTTTTAATTAAATAAAGACCCTAAAAGTATGCTAATCGATTATAGCCAATTCACAAATCAACACTAAAAACAAACTCATTTTTATTACTAACACATTAACAAATTTAATAAACACACACATAGCATTGTATAATTTTGTGTATGTGTTAGTAGCCATTTTAAAAGCAATTTACTCAAAATAAAGATAAAAATTTTAAAATCTGAAAATCTGCAAAGCGGCTAAAAAGAAATACCTTTCAAATAATATACGTTTGGTAAAAATCGGGATAAAACTAAACACCGATAACAAGAAATCGTCTAGCCCTTTAATATTATAGATTTTTATATTTTGGTATCTCATCAAATTAGTTTCTCTTCAATACATTTAAATAAACATTAGGGTTATTAGTATGCTTACATATACCTTCCTGGTAGAAACAGCACATCGTTTTGTATACATTGTTCTTAGTTTTCGACTTCTCGTAATAACATATGTAACATCTAGCTTTTCCTTCGATATTCAGAGAAACACATTTTGATATTTTTGGGGTAATGTCAAATGATACTAATGAGCGCTCTCCAGATTCTGAAGGTTGACGAAACATTGAAGATGTGGAATGTGCTATTGAGCAACTCGGCTCCCCCACTGATTCATTTTGTAAATTGTTGATAATACAAGAGGTATTCTAAAGGTGCTATTACATGATGTGTTTTTTACATATGTACTGTCAAATTTTCCCACAACAAAAGTTGTACACATCGTGTGATACATATGAGACATTGTTTATGTACAATACATGAGGAAAGCCACATGTACATTTTTCAATTAGAACAGGTTCTATTTTTGCTTGACAAACATATGAAAATACAACACTGCTTGTGGCGAAAGAGAAACAGAGTAAATTATAAAAATTAATATTGAAAGAAAAATAAATTGTTTAATATTAATTAACAATTAAAAAATATATAACTTTTTTTTTAACAATAAATTTTTGAAAATTCACAAATTAAATTAGCTGTTGTTTACATTTAGAGGTTATGTCATACGGAAATACATATGCACGTGTGATAGCAAAAATTATGAATCGTATGTAAAAGACAATTTTGACAGACATGAGGAATTTCATATGGATAAAAAAAGTGACAGTACATATGTAAAAAACACATCGTGTAATAGCACCTTAAGCTCACGCAAGAAAACTCTTCGCATTGTTTGTTTGTTTGTTTGCCAATTTGGGTAACAATTTTTGGGCAAATTCGCAAGATCAGAAAAACTTGCCCACTGTTATGTTATGACTCTTCACTCTTCGAACATAATTCAAAACTACACGTTCGCCTTAACTTTTTTCAGCTAAACCACCAACTGATTTACCCAAATATGGTTGCATTTTCTAAACGTAATGAGTTTTAGATCAAACTAAAACCCAAAATTTAATTCCATATCGGCTTAGAAGGCATATGTTGTTGAAACTTGCATCTCTTATGAAAACATAGCAATTGTTCGTCAACTGTAACACATTCAGATGGTTTGCAGTAATAATAGTTCCGACCATTTGTCGAATATTTCACGAATTGCAGCAAATTAGTCTGTAATGCTTTCTTGATGTCTGCTTATAATGTTATCGAACTAAATAACACTATTCATGTATTGAAATGTCTTCTTCGATATCATCGCTCTAAATAAATCCAACATTGTCTCATTCTTTCATCTAAATTATCACAATTATATCTAAAACATTAGCTTAGTTAGAAGCATAGACCTGTAAAGTCCAGCCAAAATAGGAACACCGATATATGCATGTAACAAATTTAAGTCGATTCCGGTATAGCTTTCACAGCATTGTTCCTATGCATATGCATTTGATCACTTCAGAATAACATTATCAATTGTTTATATTGTATAATAGGTACACAGTTTGTCATAACATCAATCGGAATGGACATTTGATGGCAAAAAATTATATACCTAGTACAAAATATATATAAATTACATATGTGTGGAAAGCCACACACCAGGGTAAGCAACGTCACTTTTTAAATATCTCGTTGTAAAAAAATATTTTTGAATCAATTAATACGTTTTCTGTATAAAATCGATGCGATAGTAAAAGTCAAGAAATTTCGTTAACATCGCTTAATTATTATTTTTCTGTGTACAAAACATTTTCATATTGTGTGGTTTTTCACACAAGGTGAAGGTTAATGTTATAGATATATTAGTTTTTAAAAAAATTCTTCGATCCCTTTGTTTCTTGTTTTCAATGAAAACTCATTTTTCAAACACGATTTTTCCATCATTTTCAACAAAAAGCCTTGCTGAAGAAGTGTTTTTTTTTTTTTTTTATAAATAGCTTTCCTTTCACAAAGGGGCATTTTCAAAAAACTTCAACTGCCCAAATAAATCTACTTTATAGATCTACAAGTATATTTTTCAATAAAAGTAAATTTTTCAATAAAAGTACCTTTTACGGAAATAGTGCAGTTTTCAATAAAGTACATTTTTCAATAAAAACCTAAATTTTTAAATAAACAAAGTACCTTTTACAATCTAGGAATTGTTACAAAAAAAAAATAATATTTTCAAAAAAGTGTCGTGCAAAAATAAAGTGTCTCTCTAAAAAATTAATATTTTCAATATAAGTACTATTTTCAATAAAAATACTTTTAATAAAACACCATTATCAAACAATATTCACCCCTGTTCTTGAAACCACTATTACAAAAAAAAAACTCGTAAATGAAAAAATTCTTAAATCTACGAGTTTTTTGCTGTTCTCTAATTTCAACAAGAATATTTTTTCTCATTTTAATTCACATAGAAAAGGATTTGTAAAATCAAAACAAATGCCCTTTTTTTTCTACTAAGCAGGTCTTAAGAGATAAAAAAACTAATTGATATTTAAACTCGTAACATATTTTTTATTGAACCTTGTCATTATTTTAAAAAATTAGACATTAATTTTATGAAAAAAAAAAAACGATTTTAAAAAACGTCTACATTTTGCGCTGATTTAAAAAAAAAAAAACTCGTAATAAGTGGTCGATGTTAATAAACTATAACTATAATAAAAACTTTTTATTTACACAATCTATTTTCGACTATAATTTTTTCAATTATAACATAGATTCTTTATGCACTAATTATTGCAAATAAAGGAATTAAAAAAAAATTTTTCATCAAATCACATATTTTTATTTTCTTTGCATATGTTCGAAACAGTAGTGATGCCAGTCAAATCCAATTTATTTGAATATCGAAATTTTTTTTGGTGATGCCTAACTTTTTAAAAATAGAAAAGTCATTTTTAATTGAATGAAATTGAAGAACAAAAACAATTAAATGAACAAATAAGTTGTTATTTTAAAAGAAAATATTTTTCTTTATACTTTTTCTATAAACTTAAGAAAAAAACATGCACAAAATACTTTAAAGTTTTTTGTGAAACTGAATAAAGAACCATATGGCACCTCGGTTTCTAGATAACATATGTTCTTAACTCAAACATATGGTTCTTAACTTAAACATATGTTTCCATTAAATAAATAAAAAAAATTGGTTTCAAGAAACCCAAAATTTAAATTTCATGTGATTTTAAATTCACTCTTATTCAAATAACAACGTTTCAAGAACAGGGCTGATTGTTTTCAAAATTAGTCTCTTTTTTACTAAAAGTAAATTAACTTTTTGATTGTAGCACATTTTCTAAAATAGCCCCTTTTCAAAAAAAGTAGCCTTTTCAGTAAAAGTACCCTTTTCGCTGAATTTGCAGTATGCAGTATGTCAGTTTTTAAAAAAACCGTCTATGGTTTTCAAGAAAATACCATTTTCAAGCTGTAACGTTTTCAACATCTGTTTATGGTTTTCAAGAAAATACCATTTTCAAGCTGTAACTTTTTCAAAATCTGGTTTTTTTAGAAAGAACCGTTTTTTCTCTTTTTCCAAAATGTAAAAAAATGCCTCCTTGAAAAATAACTTTATCCCTTTTTTTCCAAAAGGACATCTTGAAAAAACTATCATATTTAAGAAAGTAACTTTTTTTTTTTTAAAAACGCACCTGCCTAAGTAAATCTACTCTATAGATCGCCAAGTAAATTTTTTCAAAAGTAAATTTTTCAATAAAAGTATCTTTTTCGTAAATAGTGCCGTTTTGGAAAAATACCTTTTCAAACAAAAAAAAAAAATAAATATAATAATAATGATGTAATTTTTTCAATAAACAAGTCCTTTAAATAAAATATTATTTTCTATACAGTCTTGTTGCAATGTCAAAGTCCCTTTGTATAGTAAATACCTTTTTCAATATAAGTACTATTTTCAACCTTTTTATAAAACTAGGACCATCTTCAAAAACTTTTTTATTCTTAAAAAAATAAAGAAAAATACCCTTTTATCTTAATCTTTTTAAATATATAGTAAAAATTTTATATTTTTATACAATTTTTTTAACTAAAGCAAATTCTCATTAATTTTATAAGAAACTTTGTTATTTTTTTTTCCATTTAAAAGAAATATACCATAAACTAGCAGATTCCAGCACTCGAAATTTGAGTGCAAATTCTAGGAAATTAAGGTATGCTTCACAATTCAACTCATTTTAAATAAAGAAAACAAACTCAACACAATAACAAATTTAATAAACTCACACTTAGCATTGTACTCTATAATTTTATGTAGGTGTTAGTAGCAACTTTAAAAGATCATAACTCCAAAAAAATATTCCAGACGATGAAAATGTATAAACTTGGGTAACGGCTAAAAAGAAATACCTTTCAAATGATAAATTTTTTGTCAAAATCGTGGTAAAACTGTGAAACATACATCGGTCACAAGAAATCTCCTTGCCTGTTAATATTATTATATTCTATTTATACACATTTGTTAAGTTCTTAAAATATTTTCTTTTTTACAAATTATTTAACCATTTAATTTTTTTTTTTCATTTTTTAGATAAATTAAAAAATTATGTATATATATAATTTCATTGTTATATTTATACCCTATACCACTATGTGGTTTGGGTATAATGACTTTGTGCTGCTGTTTGTAACTACCAAAAATATTTGACCTTTTATTATACCGATCGAATCAGAATCACTATCTGATTCGATTTAACGATGTCCGTCCGTCCGTCCGTCCGTCCGTCTGTGTGTCCATGTAAAGCTTGTAATCAAACTGCAGGTCGCAAGTATGAATATATTTTGATGAAATTTGGCATATATGCTTTTATCGGCCATAGGATGAACGCTATTGAAATTGGTGAGAATCGGTCCATGTTCAGACCTAGTCCCCATACAAATGACCCTATGACATCAACATAAATTGCCATAAGATCCAAATTATCATATAAATCTTATTCAAATTCGGTTTGTATGTGTTTATTACATCCATTAATCAGTAGTCCAAAAATGATCCCTATGGGACAACTCTTAGTCATAGGCCCCATATAGAGCTGCTTCCCGATCTTCACCTAAATCTATTAAAAAACAAAAATATTGCACTGATTCTTCTCAAATATTGTTTTTATATATTTTTGCAAAATACAAGATACTTTACCAAACATAGTCAGGATCGGTCCATTTTTAGGCCTATTCCCAATATAGATATATCAACCGATATGAAATTTTTCATATGTGCAGCCAAAAAAATTAATAAAAATCCCAGTCAAATTTGGTTTATGCTTATTTTCTATATCCAGTTAGTTGGGCCTGAGAGATAGGGTTTCTAAACGCATGGTATAGGGTATCGTATAGTCGGTCTAGACCGACTACAATTTTCTTACTTGTTTTTTTATACACTTTTCTCTAATATAAAAATATTTGACCTATACCAATCTTCTCTTACACCGATCGATTCAGAATCACATTCTGCGTCGATTTAGCGAATCGGTCTGTCTATGTAAACCTTGTAATCAAACTAAGCCTCTATCGCCCATAGGATGAACGCTATTTAAATTGGTGAAAATCTGTTCATGTCAGACCTAGTCCCCATAGAAATGACTCTTACGAGATCGATTTAAATTGCCATGATATCCAAATTATCATACGGATCTCGGTCATATTGGTTTAATGTATGTTTATTAAATCAAAAATAAACCATACAGGACAATTCTTAGTCATAGCCCCCACATGATGCTGATTCCCGATCTTGACTTAAATCTTTCAAAAAGCAAAAATATTGCACAGATTTTTCTCAAATTTGGTTTGTATATTACATTCTTGCAAAAAAAAAGTGACCTTACCAAATTTAGCCAGGATCGGTCCGTTTTTCGACCTAGTCCCCCTATAAATATGGCATCTGATGTGAACTTTTTCATATCCAAAGCCAAAAAAAATAATTACAATGCCACTCAAATTTGTTTTATGCTTATTCCTTTATATCTAATAGTTAGACCTAAATATAGGGTCTGTAAACGGATGGTTTGGGGTACTTTTTTGTATTTTTTTGCACAATTTTATTTTGTCGATATAAATGCGCTTTCTAAAAACAACAATTAAATCACCTTTTAAAAAAATTTCCGTTTTCAAAAAACTAAATTTTTTAAAAAAAGTATCTTTAAAAAACCTAATTTTTTCAAAACTACTAAAAAAAACATTTTTCTAAAAAACTACTTTACCAAAAAACTACATCATTTAACAATAGTAAAGGTTTATCAATTTTTCAATAAAAGTACCTTTTTCAATAAAAGTACCTTTTTCAATAAAAGTACCTTTTTCAATAAAATTACCTTTTTCAATAAAAGTACCTTTTTCAATAAAAGTACCTTTTTCAATAAAAGTACCTTTTTCAATAAAAGTCCCTTTTTCAATAAAAGTACCTTTTTCAATAAAAGTACCTTTTTCAATAAGAGTACCTTTTTCAATAAAAGTACCTTTTTCAATAAAAGTACCTTTTTCAATAAAAGTACCTTTTTCAATAAAAGTACCTTTTTTTTAAATAAAAGTACCTTTTTCAATAAAAGTACCTTTTTCAATAAAAGTATTCTTTACAATAAAAGTACCTTTTTCAATAAAAGTACCTTTTTCAATAAAAGTACCTTTTTCAATAAAAGTTCCTTTTTCAATAAAAGTACATTTTTCAATAAAAGTACCTTTTTCAATAAAAGTACCTTTTTCAATAAAAGTACCTTTTTCAATAAAAGTACCTTTTTCAATAAAAGTACCTTTTTCAATAAAAGTACCCTTTACAATAAAAGTACCTTTTTCAATAAAAGTACCCTTTACAATAAAAGTACCTTTTTCAATAAAAGTACCTTTTTCAATAAAAGTACCTTTTTCAATAACTGTACCTTTTTAAATAAAAGTGCCCTTTACAATAAAAGTACCTTTTTCAATAAAATACCTTTATCAATAAAAGTACGTTTTTCAATAAAATTACCTTTTTCAATAAAAGTACCTTTTTCAATAAAAGTACCTTTTTCAATAAAAGTACCTTTTTCAATAAAAGTACCTTTTTCAATAAAAGTACCTTTTTCAATAAAAGTACCTTTTTCAATAAAAGTACCTTTTCAATAAAAGTACCTTTTTCAATAAAAGTACCTTTTTCAATATAAGTACCTTTTTCAATATAAGTACCTTTTTCAATAAAAGTACCTTTTTCAATAAAAGTACCTTTTTCAATAAATGTACCTTTTTTTTAAATAAAAGTGCCTTGTTCAATAAAAGTACCTTTTTCAATAAAAGTACCTTTTTCAATAAAAGTATTCTTTACAATAAAAGTACCTTTTTCAATAAAATTAGCTTTCTCAATAAAAGTACCTTTTTCAATAAAAGTACCTTTTTCAATAAAAGTACCTTTTTCAATAAAAGTACCTTTTTCAATAAAAGTACCTTTTTCAATAAAAGTACCTTTTTCAATAAAAGTACCTTTTTCAATAAAAGTACCTTTTTCAATAAAAGTACCTTTTTCAATAAAAGTACCTTTTTCAATAAAAGTACCCTTTACAATAAAAGTACCTTTTTCAATAAAAGTACCTTTTTCAATAAAAGTACCTTTTTCAATAAAAGTAACTTTTTCAATAAAAGTACCCTTTTCAATAAATGTACCTTTTTAAATAAAAGTGTCCTTTACAATAAAAGTACATTTTTCAATAAAATACCTTTATCAATAAAAGTACGTTTTTCAATAAAATTACCTTTTTCAATAAAAGTACCTTTTTCAATAAAAGTACTTTTTTCAATAAAAGTACCCTTTTCAATAAAAGTACCTTTTTCAATACAAGTACCTTTTTCAATACAAGTAAATTTTTTAAGAATAACACCTTTTACTTTCCTTTTTATTGAAACCACCTTTTTCTGAAAAGTACCTTTTTCAAAAACTACCAATTTTCAAAACTACCAAAAAGTTCTCTTCTCATGAAAGTACATTCTTTAATAAAAATTTTAAATTTAAGTATCTTTTTTAACAAAATTACTTTTTCGATATAAGTACAATATCCAAAAATAGTCCCTTATTCAAAAAAAAAAAAAATAGTTAAAAATTTAAGAAAATACCGTATTTAATAAAAGAAACTTTTTTAACAAAAATACATTTTTCAATGAAAGTACCCTTTTCATAGAAAGTATCTTTTCGAAAAACTATAATTCTCATTTTCCCTTAAAATTAACTCTCTTTGTTCGGTTTTTGTTTGAGACTTTCAGCATTTACGTAAAGTGGATGAAAAGTCATTATTTCATATTTGCCTATATGATTTGATCATTATTTCTCGTGGTTAACTTGAAAGCGTATAAAAACATGACTTCAAATTTTTTTGATTGTACTTGTTTCAATAAAGGTGCCGCTTTGAAAAAACTACCATTTTCAGGGAAAGTATCTTTTTTAAAATATAAGTACCATTTTCAACAGAAAAGTACATTTTTTAAGAAAAGTAAATTTTTTAGTTAAAATAGCTTTTTCAATAAAAAGTAAATGTTTCAATAAAAGAATCTTTTGCAATAATACTGGCCTAATAATTTTTTTTTAATGGAAAATCCTTCACAAACAACTGTTTTCATAGATCTGTAACTTTTTTAAAAAGGTAACTTTGTTAAAATATCTACCCGTTTTTTAACAACTATAACAAATTATAACCACATTGTATCTCGGTTAATTCCAATTTTGTAAATGTTCTTATTTCGCGACTTCTTCCGTAATATACAGAAATAGTAAAAATTTAAGTTAAATTACTTCCAAAAAACTTATTTTCATAAAGATCGGTTTGTAGTAGTTCACAATTATTTAATCTCTTTATAAATAGGATTCGTTAATGGCTACACTTGTGAATTCCCATACAAATAAAGTGATATTTGTACGATTATTAATTAATTTCAATAAATAAACTAATTTACACTGAATGCGAATTTCCATCTTTTTAGCAAAATAAAAACAAAAATAAAAATCTACTAATGTGTTAAAATTAGCACATCAAATTCTTGTTGAAGAGCATTTAATTCATTAAAAATAAAAACCAATGCCGTTTTCTTTTCTGACAAAAAATGTCGCCCTTTTTTCGAAAAGTGTATTTTTTTTATATATTCTGAATTAAGAGCAACCTTATCTTATACATCAATTGAAAGGTCTCAAAGTCGACCCCTCGAAAATCACAAAAAATTCTAGCCATTGACTTCTTTCAGGTCATAGTGTGAGAATATTTCCCCATTGTTCCTCTTTTTTGAATATTTTCACCCTATGATTTCCAAGAGCATAGTAATCAAAATTTTTTCGCATTTATGAACACAGCACTTTGAGACCTTTCGATTGATATATAATATAAGGTTGCTCTTAATTCAGAATATAAAAAAATACATTTTTCCAAAGGGCAACATTTTTTGTCCGAAAAGAAAAATGCATAAGTTTCTAATTTGTGGAAGATGAAAATTTTCGAGTGTTTTGATATGCGAACTGCCACTGTACTTCGTTGTTTGGAACAAAATAGCTTCTTAATAAATAAATTTATTTTTATTTATTTTTTAATGTGTAAACATCTATACGCGCAGGGTGGGGGGGGGGGGTAAATTTCTATTTCACAATACAATCACAAAAACAGCGTAACATGTGAGCGTAAGACAAAATTGGTATGACTTATGATTGTATTGGTGAAAAAATTATGATATGTAATAACCTGTTTGAAAATGAAAAATGAAAAATAAAAAATGAAAAAAAAAAAAAATAATGAAAAATGAAAAATAAAAAATGAAAAATGAAAAATAAAAAATGAAAAAAAAAAATGAAAAATAAAAAAAAAAAATGAAAAACGAAAAATGAAAAGTAAAAAATGAAAAATAAAAAATGAAAATTAAAAAACAAAAAATTAAAAATAAAAAATCAAAAATAAGAAATGAAAAATACAAAATGAAAAATGAAAAATAAAAAATGAAAAATAAAAAATAAAAAACAAAAAATTAAAAATAAAAATTGAAAAATGAAAAATAAAAATTGAAAAATAAAAAATAAAAAACACAAAAAACTATTATTTTCATAAAGATCGGTTTGTTATAGTTCACAATTATTTAACCTTTTTATGAATAGGATTCGTTAATGGCTACACTTGTGAATTACCGTACAAATAAAGTGATATTTTTACGATTATTAATAAATTTCAATAATTAAATTAGTTAACACTGAATGCGAATTTCCATCTTTTTAGCAAAATAAAAACAAAAATGAAGATCCACTAATGTGTTAAAATTAGCACATCAAATTCTTGTTGAAGAGCATTTAATTCATTAAAAATAAAAACCAATGCCGTTTTCTTTTCTGACAAAAAAAGTCGCCCTTTTTTGCCCCTTTTTTCGAAAAGTGTATTTTTTTTTATATACTGAATTAAGAGCAACCTTATCTTATACATCAATTGAAAGGTCTCAAATTCGAGCCCCCGAAAATCACAAAAAATTCTAGCCATTGACTTCTTTCAGGTCATAGTGTGAGAATATTTCCCCATTGTTCCTCTTTTTTTGAATATTTTCACCCTATAACTTCCAAGAGCATAGTAATCAAAATTTTTTTTGCATTTATGAACATAGCACTTTTAGACCTTTCGATTGATATATAATATAAGGTTGCTCTTAATTCAGAATATAAAAAAAAAATACATTTTTCCAAAAAAGGGCAAAAAAGGGCGACATTTTTTGTCAGAAAAGAAAACTGCATAAGTTTCTAATTTGTGGAAGATGAAAATTTTCGAGTGTTTTGATATGCGAACTTCGTTGTTTGGAACAAAATAGCTTCTTAATAAATAATTTTATTTTTAATTATTGTTTGATGTGTAAACATCTATACGCGCAGGGGGGGGGGGTAAATTTATATTTCACAATACAATCACAAAAACAGCATAACATGTGAGCGTAAGGCAAAATTGGTGTGACTTTTGATTGTGAAAAAATTATGATATGTAATAACCTGTTTGAAAATGAAAAATGAAAAATAAAAAATGAAAAATAAAAAATGAAAAATTAAAAATGAAATGAAAAATGAAAAATAAAAAATGAAAAATGTAAAATAAAAAATGAAAAATAAAAACAAAAAATGAAAAATTAAAATGAAAAATGAAAAATAAAAAATTAAAAATAAAAAATGAAAAATAAATAATGAAAAATGAAAAATAAAAAATGAAAAATAAAAAATGAAAAATGAGAAATAAATAATGAAAAATGAAAAATAAAAAGTTAAAAATAAAAATTGAAAAATGAAAAATAAAAAATTAAAAATAAATAATGAAAAATGAAAAATAAAAAATGAAAAATAAAAAATGAAAAATAAAAAAAAAATGAAAAATGAAAAATAAAAAATGAAAAATGTAAAATAAAAAATGAAAAATAAAAAACAAAAAATGAAAAATAAAAAATAAAAAATGAAAAATGAAAATAAAAAAAAAAAATTAAAAATGAAAAATAAAAAAGAAAAATTAAAAATGAAAAATGAAAAATATAAAATGAAAAACGAAAAATGAAAAATGGAAAATGCAAAATGAAAAATAAAAAATAAAAAATGAAAAAGAAAAAATAAAAATGAAAAATTGAAAATATAAAATTAAAAACGAAAAATGAAAAATGGAAAATGCAAATTGAAAAATAAACAAGCAAGAAAAATTATAGTCGGTCTAGACCGACTATACGATACCCTATACCATGCGTTTAGAAACCCTATCTCTTAGGCCCAACTAACTGGACATTGAAAATAAGCAAAAACCAAATTTGAGTGGGATTTTTATTAATTTTTTTGGCTGCAGATATGAAAAAGTTCATATCGGATGCTATATCTATAAAGGGACTAGGTCCAAAAATGGACCGATCCTGATCATGTTTGGTAAAGTCTCTTGTATTTTGCAGAAATATATACAAACAAAATTTGAGAAGAATCAGTGCAATATTTTTGTGTTTTAATAGATTTAAGTGAAGATCGGGAAGCAGCTCTATATGGGGTCAAAGGGATCATTTTTGGACTACTCATTAGTGGATGTAATGAACGCATACAAACGCAATTTGAGTAAGATCTATATGACAATTTGGATCTTATGGAAATTTATGTCGATTTCATATGGGTAATTTGTATGGGGGCTAGGTCTGAACATGGACCGATTCTCACCAATTTCAATAGCGTTCATCCGATGGCCGATAAAAGCTTATATACCAAATTTCATCAAAATATATTCATATTTGCGACCTGCAGTTTGATTACAAGCTTTACATGGACACACAGACGGACGGACGGACAGACGGACATTGTTAAATCAACTCAGAAAGTGATTCTGACTCGATCGGTATAATTAAAGATGGGTCTAGGTCAAATATTTTTGGTTGTTACAAACAGCAGCACAAAGTCATTATACCCAAACCACATAGTGGTATAGGGTATAAAAACGAAAAATTAAAAAGTAAATGGTTGAAATAATAAATAATAATAAATATTTTTATATTAGCAGAGCCCCATGCAGTTGATTACTATAAGTGATACATACATATATGACGCTTTCTGTTTGATTTTAAAAAAGTACCGTAAAAAAATCTTTAATTACTAGATGTTTACACATCTCCCCTGTGATCCGACTCACATGATTTTTTTTTTAGTAGTTATACTTATAAACAAAAATATTTTTTTAATATTTTTGATATTCATGTACTTTTTAATTTTGGAATTTATCTCTTAAAACAAACTCCAAAATTGTTTTACATATTTTACTTCTCTAAAGCCGTTTTAGCTAAGACACAAACCAGAAGAAATCATAATTTGAAGGCTGTTATACCATTTAATTTTAAATTAAAATACTTCTCGTATGAACGAATATAATAAAATATTTCTTTTTTTTTCATAATTTACAAATGTTTTTTACATTTTAAATGTATACACTTTTCTTTAGCAAAAACTTATATGTAGAAACATTCACTGTCGTCAATATTGTTAGATGCATTTACAATTTATTTTTTTTAAATAAATATGAAAATAAATAATGCATTTTTTAAATTTACTTGTGTGGTTGTTGTTTTTTTTATTTTGCTTTTTTCACTACTTATCCACATATACATTTATATATTTTCTAATATTAATGTTGACATTATGGGACATAATGCCAACAGTTGTCATAATTTATGACAACTATGATTGTGGCAAGTGTGGCCCAAAAGAACTGGCAAATAGTAGTTTTCTATTCTTTAGCAGTCGTCGTTTTACACAGTGCATTTAGTATGTCTGCTTCATACGAGCATAAATGTCACAACAAAATACCTTAACAAAGACATTTGCTGTTTGCTGGCATTTCTTAAGTTTTTTGTTGTTGTTTAAATTTGTGAGCGAAATTAAAGTAACATAAATATTTATTATTTTGTTTCGAGGTTTATACTGCGGACAGAAAATAAGAGAAATGTTTTGTGATTTTTGTTCATAATTACAATATTTAAGAGCAATTTAGGAAAAAGGAATTTATTTGATTGGAATGATCCAGAAATTCAATGTTTGGGCCGGTAATAAAAAGCAGTTGTTTGTGAGCTCGCATTATTCGTGGTCGGTGGTTGGTTTTCCATATTTTTTCAAAGACTTCTGCTGGTAAACAGATTGCTGTGTATCTACCATTTAGAAATAACCATGCTACTCTTTCGGTATATTTGCCAAAGGCCCAGTTCATTCTTCTCATAAGAAGTTTGAAGTGTTCGCCTCCAAGAGGCGAGTTTTTGTGAGGCGCTCAGCCAACAGTCATACACAGCGGAGGTTCCGCTTTGCTTTGCTGGTGAAAATGTTGGAGAGTTGTGTGGAATCGAAGGTGTTCTCGATAAAACCCAGTAGAAAACTATCCTGAAAGATCGTGCCATTGTCACTGGATTAAGAATTTTGGGCGAAAAATTCATATTTCAGCAAGAATAACTCAAAAAATTTGTAAGCAGTATTTAAAGGACCAGGAAGCAGTTAGAACTTGTAAAATTATGGAATGGCCACCACAGTCACCTGAACTCAATCATAAAAGTAAAAGTAAATAAAGAATATGGGCCGTATGCAAAAAATTAAATTTTACTTAAAGTAGACTTTATTGTATGTTTTTCATACAAAATATGTTGGTAAAGTCTACTTGAAGTACACTTTAATTTTTTTGCATACGGACCTGTATGTTTTAAATTTGAGGGGTTTCATTCACCTTCCCGATATCCACTTTTATATATCTAAAAAAATTACGACTAAAATATATTTTACTTAAATTTGATTTGTGTATACTTTTTATAATACTTATGTGTTTCTCTGCAAATATGGTCAGGATATGATCCTGTTGGACCCCTAGACCCCTATAATACTCATATTTGATATGAAATTTAAAATATGTGGTAGCAAATTATCTGCAACTCACTTAAATTCTGTTTATGCTTATTTATTATATAGAACAAGTACGCTTGTACCCAAAGTTCTTGGTATAGGATGTAATTTATTTGGTTTATATCGATAATAAATGTCTTATCTGTTTTTTCTTCTTCTTTTAAGATTTGTGTAACATTATCTAAACAAAAAAAAAATAATTTAAAAAAAAAAATTATTTTACTATTTTTATTTTTTTTTTTATTTTTTATTTATTTTTTTATTTATTTTTTTTTTTGCGAATATGTCTCACTTTTCTCGTATATATTTACAAGTAAAGATTATAATTAAAATCCATAGATAAAAGAAAAAACGTACGAAATATCCAGACATGCACGATTATTATGAACCCAAATAACCACGTGAGGTCGCGTATAATATTTCGTAATGTCTCAATGTTTTTTTATAACAGAATACTAAATATATAGAATTTAAATACAAAATCATATATATATATATATATATATATATATATATATATGTAACAGACTATTTTCTTATACTCAAAATATTAATAATAATGCGAAAATGTCAAATTAAAATGCAAAACACATCTTCTGATTATATCGAAAACATGTTCTCAAAAGAAGAACACACACAAATAGAAATTGTATGACTTAATCTTCAGGTATTAAGATTAACATGTATTTTATATTGCGTTAACATCAAAGAAAACATTTTCTAGAATAGAAATTAAATTTTGACATACATATGAGTAATTCTAAATATTTGAAAACGTAGCACAAATCCATTACAATTGCATTTCAATTTTATTTTCACAGCTTTATTTAATTATTTATTTTAAGACTATCTGTTTATTTTTAACATCGTTATCTAAACTTTTTCGAACAATTTCAATTTCAATTGTAATTGTATTATTTTATTTAGTTTTTATGGCTTATTGTTGTTAAAATAAACTGTTAATGTGGAATTATGTTTTTGTTGAAAAAAAAAAAAAAAAAAAAAAAAAAAAAATAATAATTTGGCATTTGTCCAAAATCGTTTCTACTCTCTTAATAATTTTGTAATAAATTTTCATTTGGTACTTAAGACAATTAGCAGTTTTTCTATCCCATTCTCTACTTATATGTACATTCGGAACTTTTTTTTTCGCATTTTCAGATATGCGATAAAGAAAAAAATCCAATTTTATTATAAACAACAAATTTATTTTACTATTTAGTATTTTTAAATGCGTATTTCTAATAAAAATACAAAAAAAAATACGAACAAATTTTTCAAGGTATATTATTTATAATGAGCTTACCATAAAGCACCTGAGAATTTTTTAAATATACTTAACTTTTTTTAAGAATTGGAATAACGAAAAAAATATGCTGTTGTAGGATTCGTACATTTCTAAATTTAAATAGTTTTGGCTGAATGTTTCTAAATTCGTTTCAAAAAAGTACTAAAAATAAGTGGAAGTGTTTCGGCAATTTCCGCTATTGAATAAATTCGTTTTCAGATTCTATATAAAATCCTTTAGACTTTTTGTTTAGCCAAACAGCTTTTCCAGAAATAACCCACATAAATAAATTCTAATATATAGAGTAACACTTTTGATTCTGCCGCATTTTTCCTTTAGAAAGTCACCTGAGATTCTGCTACATTTTTTCGTAAAGAAAAGCCCCTCAGATTCTGAGGTCTTTTTCCCCTCAGATTTTGCGGCATTATCTTATTGACAAATCCCCCATAATCTAAGACAATTGGGATATTTTTCGTTTAGAAAAACGATTCACAATCTGAAGAATTTTGCCTATAGAAAAACATCTCACAATCTGAGGCATTTTTGCTATAGAAAAACCCATTACAATCTGGGGCTTTTTCCTATAGAAAAACCTCTCACAATCTGAGGCATTTTTCCTATAAAAATATACCTCACAATCTGAGGCATTTTTCCTATAGAAAAACCCCTCACAATCTGAAGCATTTTTCCTATAGAAAAACCCCTTACAATCCCAGGCATTTTTCCTATAGAAAAACCCCTCATAACCTGAGGCATTTTTCCTATAGAAAAACATCTCACAATCTGAGGCATTTTTGCTATAGAAAAACCCTTCACAATCTGAGCCATTTTTGCTATAGAAAAACCCCTCACAATTTGTGGCATTTTTCCTATAGAAAAACCCCTAACAATCTGGGGCATTTTTCCTATAAAAATACCTCTCACAATCTGAGGCATTTTTCCTATAAAAATACCTCTCACAATCTGAGGCATTTTTCCTATAGAAAAACCCCTCATAACCTGAGGCATTTCTCCTATAGAACAACCCCTCACAATCTGAGACATTTTTCCTAAAAAAAAAACCATCACAATCTGAGGCATTTTTGCTATAGAAAACCCCCTCACAATCTGAGGCATTTTTGCTATAGAAAAACCCTCTCAATCTGGAAATTTCTCCTATAGAAAAACCCCTCACAATCTGAGGCATTTTTCCTATAAAAATACCCCTCACAATCTGGGGCATTTTTGCTATAGAAAAACCCTCACAATCTGAGGCATTTTTGCTACAGAAAAACCCCTCACAATCTGAGGCATTTTTGCTATAGAAAAACCCTCACACTCTGAGGCATTTTTGCTACAGAAAAACCCCTCACAATCTGAGGCAATTTTGCTACAGAAAAACCGCTCTCAATCTGAGGCATTTTTCCTATAAAAATACCCCTCACAATCTGGAGCATTTTTGCTACAGAAAAACCCGTCACAATCTGAGGCATTTTTCCTATAGAAATACCCCTCACAATCTAAAGCATTTTTAGTACAGAAAAACCCCACACAATCTGAGGCATTTTTGCTACGGAAAAACCGCTCACAATCTGAGGCATTTTACCCCTCACAATCTAAGGCATTTTTCCTATAGAAAACCCCCTCACAATCTGAGGCATTTTTCCTATTAAAAGACCCCTCACGACCTGAGGGTTTGTTTTTCTATAGTTTTTCAAAAGAAAATTTCTCACCTTTTGAGGCAATTTTTCTAAAGAAAAACAACTCAATTCTGAATCATTTTTTCCAAAGAGCCATTTTTTACAGTCTGAGCCATTTTTCCTACAGGAAAACCTTTCCTAAATAAATCCCCAGCTTCTGAGGGAATTTGCCTAAAGGAGGGAATTTGCCTAAAGGAGGGAATTTGCCTAATGAGTACTTATTCACATAGAAAGTTCCTCAAATTCTGAAGTTTTTTTTTCATATAGAAAATCCCCTCAACTTGTGCATTTTCCCCTATAAAACACTGCTTTTTGTCCGGCATTCGGCTAAAAAGCATAATATAAATAATTGCTTAAATCGGAATTTCTATGAAAATCTACCCCGAACTTAAATCATCTGCCTATAAAGAGTATACATAGAAAAACCCTATTTTGTGAGATTAAAATTTCAGTTTAAACAAATTACAAATACAAAATATAGATAAATAAATTATAGCATACTTTTGGGATTCAAAAAAAAAGGTAATTAAGTCGTCCATCCTATACATTCTACTATTTTCGAAGCAATTTAAATTAATTTTTAAAGCAATCCCATTTTATTTCTTCTCAAAACTATTCTATAAATAGCCTTTTGATATAAAGAATGCGGCTCTTTTAAAAGAAGCTCTTCTCTACTCCGAGCCCAAATCATTTACACCTCAAAAGTATATTATGAAGACTTTAGCATAAATTTCTAAATTAAAATATGAACTATATTTTATGAGCTTTAAATTTCAATTTAATAGTATTCTTTTATATTTCAGATATAAAAAAATTAAGTCATACTTTTTTGGTTAAAAATCATTTCTAATACGAACACTTTATCTTTAAAAAATATCTACTCTGACCTTGAATTATCCTTCCTATAGGTTATACCATTTTTAAGGCATTTTAATCTCGAAAGCTTACTTAATTTCATCGCAAAAGTGTTCTGTGCTATAAATATACTAAAAATATAACATACTTTGGAGATGAAGAAAGCAGTTCTTTTAGGAGAAAAAAATGTGATCTTCAGAAAAACCACTTTGATTTTAAATCAATTTTCCTATAAATAATTACTATTTTTTTAAGCATTTATCTGAAAATAATGCCACAAATTATTGAAAAAAAAAAAAATCCTATAGAAAAACATCTTTAAGAAGCAATTCAGCTCAAAAGTATACTATAAATTCTTTAAAAGAGGTGGACTTATTCTATAGAAAGCCCACTTCATGGCTGTGGTTATTCCCATCTGGAAAAAGTATCAAAAAATAAAAGTACTGTGTTTTAAGGCATTTCATCTCTAAAGTATGCTACGAATAATGCTAGTAAACTTGAAATGAAAAGTGTGCTTTATCTTTTTTTTATCATTTTCAATACTATTATGAACAAAAAAATATTAAATTTTACAAATTTATACTGCAAGTTAATTAAAAAACGGTAGCCTATTTTTTGGATATAGCTTAAAATAAGCAAAGGTGGTTTTCTGTAAAGCCAAAAGAAATACTTTAATGATTATATCATTACAAACTTAATAAAATAAAATTGCGGGGTCTTTGCCAAAATTTCTTAAGACATTTTTTTACAGCTTCTTCTTCTTCTTCTTCTTCTATTTATACAAGCGCAAGCCACAGCCATAAAACAAATTTGCATTTCCATAAAACCACAACAAAATTCATGTCACGTTTGTTTGCCTTAAAACCTACTACTTCATTTAACAACTTAATATACGAAATAAGGAAAATTTGTTGAATACAATAACAAAAACAAAACTGTATATGACCGTAAATAATGTGGCAACGAAGCAAGCAAGCAAGCACTGCATCTATTTCGTTTATTTAACATTCCTTTTGGTAAATTAAGAAAATTACGTGTTGCTTTCTTAAAAATCCATCTTAAGCTAATGTTCTCAATTTCTTTGCATTTCTTTTTCTCCATTAAAAACGATATACATTATTTACATTTCAATGTAAGCTGTCATGATATTTGTCACGTTATGGAATTCTTAATTTTATTACGTTTTTCATTTGAAAAACACAGGAATTTATTGTCATTTTCAAAATAATATCCCAGTGCCATAAAAGTTAGAGTTTATTTGTGCATGTGCGTGTGTTAATAATCCTGTAAATATTTTAATGTTTTTCGTTTATGTACATATTTAGTAAGTTATAGTTGAAGCAGCAACCAAAGCTCTTCTATAGCTGTCATGTAAATGTAATTTTTGTTTTGTGAGTAAATTGAAATGTTACAGACGTGCCGGCTAGAAATTTAAAAGCCTGTTTTTATGACCATCATCTTTATGTTTACGTACGATGTGAATATTTTGATAAGTCCCATATAGGAGTTATGTTGTCAGCTGTTCTTAAAATTAAAAAAATAATTAATTATGTTCTTTATCTCTGGTTGTTTTTCACATAATTTAAATGCTTTAAATAGTTATACAAATATTAATTTTTTTATTTTCTTCTTTTCATTTTAGGTAAGTAAATTATGAAGACCTTTTGAAATGCTCAGTTACGGTAAAGTACAAATATCTTTTAAATAATTTTTTTTAAAGTACATTTTAATGATAAAGAATATTTTAAAAAGGTATATTTTAAGAATAAAGTTCCTCCTATTAAAAAAGTAGCCTTTATGATAACATTACCTTCTATTAAGAAAGTATATTTTATGAAAAAAGTACCTTTTATGAAAAAGTACATTTTCTTGAAAAAGTACCTTTTATGAAAAAGTAAATTTTCTTGAAAAAGTAAATTTTTTTTTAAAAATGTAAATTTTTTTTCTTGAAAAAAAAACCTTATCTTATAAACCTCCTCTTCTTAAAAAAGTGAGTTTTTTTGTAAAAAAAAAGCAACTTTCCTTAAAAAAGAAAATTTTCTTAAAAAAGTACCTTTTCTTAAAAAGCTTTTAAAGTCTTAAAAAAGTAAGTTTTTTTAAAAAAGTAAATTTTCTTAAAAAAGTAATTTTTTTAAAGTAACTTTTCTTAAAAAACTACCTTATCTTAAGAAAGTACATTTTCTTAAAAAAAAACATTTTCTTAAAAAAGTAGCTTCCATTAGTAAATGTTACTTTTCTTAAAGAAGTTCATTTTTCTTAAAAAAAGTACATGTTCTTAAAAGTACATTTTTTAAAGAAGTACATTATTCTAAAAAATTTAAAAAAAAGTACCTTTTATTAAAAAAATACTTTTTTTAAGAAAGTAATATTTTACAAAATCTGCTGGTTTACAAAAGTACAATTTTAAAACGTAAATTTTCAAAAAGTGAATTTTCTGAAAAAAATAAATTTTCTGAGAAAAGTAGATTTCTTTATTAAAAAAATATACTTCTACCAAAACAACTTCCATTTATTTAAAAAAGGACTTTTAACTACTTTTTTCTGAAAGGGTACACTTTCTTAAAAAAGTACCTCTTCTTAAAATATAACCTTTTTTAAGGGGGTTACTTTTATTAAAAAAGTATCTTTTTATAAAAAAAAAACTTCCTTTTTATACAAAGAGTATCATTTTATATAAAAAGTACCTCTTTATACAAAAATACCGTTTCACAAAACGTACTTTTATATAAACAAGTAAGAAAATTATAGTCGGTCTAGACCAGTGCTTCTCAAACTGTGAGCCGCGGCCCCCTAGGGGCCGTAGAACTTTTTTAAAGGAGCCGCAAAACATTTAAGTATTTCTACATTTATGTATTTAGTCTTTAAAATATTTTTTTTTGTTTCATAAATTTCTTTGAAAATGGTGTATTCCTAAATTTAAAATCGTAAAATTTGTTCAAATTAAATTTCACAGTAGGCTTAGTGACACAGAAGCATATTTTTAAACTTTGTTAAATTTTATAAAATTAGTTTTCGTAGTAGGCTTAACTACGCAGCAGCATATTTTTTAACTTCCTAGAATTTTATTAAATTGAAAAATTTATTTCCGCAGTAGGCTTAGTTAGTTTGCAAAAAGAAGCACATTTTTAAATTTTATCTTCATTTAGTGATGTGCTTTCAACATTGACGATTTTTGTAGTTTTTTTTTTATGTAATATTAAAAAAGTTAAAAAGTGAATATATTAAAGTAAAAAAAAGTATAATTAAATATTATAAAATAATTATATTTCTTTCTATATTCAAGGTAATTATTATTATTTCTTTTAATTAGATTTAAATTTAAATGAAATTTAACTATTATTTTCTTAAAATTTTAACGATTTTAGTACGGGTTTAAAAATAAAAATACCTAAAGAGCGAGAAAATTATAAAAGTGTACATGAATTAATAGAACTTACATCTGAACTCTACAAGAACCAGTAGAAGTATCATCTTTACCAGGAACTTCTAATTCAACATCGAGATTAACAACTCGTAATAAGAGAAAAGTCGCCGCAGATAATACACCTCAATTGAAAAATCGTAAATATATTACTGATTATTTGAAATATGGATTTATTTCGTCAACATTTAATAATCAAGTAAGACCTATGTGTGTAATTTGTTTCACCCAACTATCAAACGATAGTATGAGGCCAGGAAAACTACTGCGTCATTTAACTACTTTGCACCCAGAATATCAATGAATGGAACTTTTGTTTCGGAATTTAGGGAGCCGCAATATGAAAAAGTTTGAGAAGCACTGGTCTAGACCGACTATATGATACCCTATGCCATGTGTTTAGGGACCCTATCTCTCAGGCCCAACTAACTGGATATAGAAAATAAGCATAAACCAAATTTGAGTGGGATTTTTATTAATTTTTTTGGCTGCAGACATGAAAAAGTTCATATCGGATGCTATATCTATATTGGGACTAGGCCCAAAAATGGACCGATCCTGACCATGTTTGGTAAAGTCTTTTGTATTTTGCTAAAATATATACAAACAAAATTTGAGAAGAATCAGTGCAATATTTTTGTTTTTTGATAGATTTAAGTGAAGATCGGGAAGCAGCTCTATATGGGGCCTATGACTAGGAGTTGTCCCATAGGGATCTTTTTTGGACTATTAATTAATGGATATAATAAATGGATGATAATTTGATAATGATAATTTATGATAATTTGGATCTTATGGCAATTTAAGTCGATTTCATAGGGGTCATTTGTATGGGGGCTAGGTCTGAACATGGACCGATTCTCTCCTATGGCCGATGAAAGCTTACATACCAAATTTCATCAAAATATATTCATATCTGCGACCTGCAGTTTGATTACAATCTTTACATGGACTCACAGACGGACGGACGGACGGACATCGTTAAATCGAATCAGATAGTGATTTTGATTCGATCGGTATAATAAAAGATTGGTCTAGGTCAAATATTTTTGGTATTTACAAACAGCAGCACAAAGTCATTATACCCAAACCACATAGTGGTATAGGGTATAAAAAGTATCTTTTGGTAAAAAAGATCCTTTTCATCAAAAATAGCTTAAAGTTCCTTTTAAAAAGTACCGTTTATTAAAAAAGTACGTTTTATAAAAAAGGTACCTTTTATAAAAATTAAGTTTTTTCACAAAAGTACCTTTTTCACAAAATTACCTTTTTTACAAAAGTACCTTTTTTACAAAAGTAACTTTTTTACAAAAGTACCTTTTTTACAAAAGTACCTTTTTTACAAAAGTACCTTCTTTACAAAAGTACCTTTTTTACAAAAGTTTCTTTTGTTTATAAAGTAGCATTTATTAAAAACTACATTTTATTAAAAAATTAGACTATAAAAAAAGGACATTTTATAATAGTAATAGTAAAGGTACAACAGGAACTTTTGATTAAAAAAGTACCATTTATTAAAAACGTACCTTTTAATAAAAAATTATCTTATTAAAAAAAGTACATGTTATAAAAAAGTGAATTTTTTATAAAAAGTTCCTTTTAATAAAAAAGTACCTTGTATAAAAAAGTACCTTGTATAAAAAAGTACCTTGTATAAAAAAGTACCTTTTATAAAAAAGTATTTTTTTTAATGTACCTATTATTAAAAAAGTACCTTTTCTATTAAGTTACCTTTAAAAAAAAATACCATATATTAAAAAAGTACCTATTAAGAGAAAACTATGTTTTATTAAAAAAGATACATTTATAAAAAAGTAATTTTTTTAAAGTATCTTATTCAAAAAGGTCCTTTTTACAAAAAGATCCTTTTAATAAAAAAAGTACCTTGTATAAAAAAGTATCTTTTATAAAATAGTAAATTTTATTAAAAAGAGCATTTTATAAAATAGTAAATTTTATTAAAAAGTTTATTTTATAAAAAAGTATTTTTCTTATAAAGTACCTTTTATTAAAAAAGTACCTTTTTTTACAAAAGTGCCTTTTATTACAAATGTGTCATTTATTAAAAACTTACCTTTAAATAAAAAAAGTATATATTATTAAAAAAAGTACATTTTATAAAAAAGGAGCTTTTTTAAAAAAGTTCGTTTTAATTAAAAAAGTAGCTTTCGTAAAAATTACCTTGTATTAAAAAAGTAAATTTTTTACAAAAGTACCTTTAAAAAAAAAATTACCATATGTTAAAAAAGTACCTTTTATTAAAAAAGTATCTTTTATAAAAAAAGTATATTTTATAAAAACGATTTTGTTAAAAATTTACCTTTTATTAAAAAGTACATTTTATTAAAAAAGTATCTTTAATTAAAATATTTCCTTTTATAGAAAAGTAAATTTTCTTAAAGAGTACCTTTTATTCAAAAAAGTACCTTTTGGATAAAAAAGAACATTTTCATAAAAACTATCTCTTCATAAATAAATAGCTTTTTATAAAAAGGTACCTTTCATAAAAAAGTTACCTTTTTTTAATAAAAGTACTTTTTTGGTCCCTTTACTTAACTCATAGTGTCTGCTTGTCTGTCGAATAAACTTTGAATCGATCTTTTACCCTTTTCCCGTGATCCAATCGAGCTGAAACTTTGCAGGAAGATTCGTGGCGATGATGAAAAAAAAATATATTGCAAGGAAAACACAATTTATTGGAGAGTTTACAATTCTTGAAACGATGCGGTAAACTGCATTCACAAAGAGAGGGAGTAAAATAAAAAATTGGTTTTTATGGGTTAGTTTTTTTTAAATACCTTTTTTTAAGAAAGTACATTTTATAGGAATAGTAATTTTTATAATTTCTTTTTATCTTTTTCAAAGATTTTTAATAATTTCAATTAGCATACTTTAGGGGATTTTTAAAAAGAAAATATTCATATTTATTGAAATTTTCTTTTCATTTAGTTTTCTGTGGAAAGAAACAAAATGCATAACTCTTGAGCTACAGATTGCAAGCTTAAATTTTATTATTTATATCAAACTCTATAGTTTTCTTGCAAATTTTTGTATTTCACTCATACACTGCTCGAACAATATTCAATGTTGTTAATATACATCTGTAGTTTCCAGTGATAATACTCTACTCAAGCATCCACAAAAGTTGTTGTATCAACGAGAATGCAATCGAGTAAAATAAATTGTAATTGTATTTGTAAAATTGATATTGAATGTATGTTTTTTATTTTTATTTTATGTTGAACATTCACATAAAATTCAATATTATTGTCAATTTTTGGAAAATTGAAATTGAAAAAAATAAACTTCAAAAATGGCAAAATAAAATGCAAGTGTGTTTGTATATTTTTATAGTTTTGTTAAATTTAAAAACAAATTTTAAAAAAAGTATAGAAAAATAAAAGTTTATGCAAATAACACTCTATACGTGATATGTCCTTTTAGTTGGCCTTCAATTGTTATTTGCTTTAAATTTGTCAAACTATTTTTTTGCACTTCTGCTTAAAGTGACATGTAAACAAGTTTTGGTTACTCCCATATAAGAAAATGTTAATTCTTACCTTGTTTTTCTCTTACATCTAACTGTATGGGAATGTAAATTTAATGCAATTTTTTTTTAATCCTTTACAGTGGTTGGTAATTGGTTTTGGTTTCCCATTTTTCTGCCACATATCAGCACCGTCACTCATTTAACATTCTGTTAATCTATCATATAAATGACAACCATTGGCAGGTTTTTGTATTCATGTTGGTCTTCGTTTGTTGTCTAGTTCTTTTTTTTTTTTTTTTGTTTGTTGCTTTTTATGAGATATGTTGGAAAGTTAGTCTGTGAATTGTGATGAGTTTTGCTTCGAAATATTTATAGTTTTTTTTCTGTCGCAAAGGGATTACATTTTAAACATTATTCCCCATAACAATATCACAAATTATATATGTAATTTAAGTTAACTTGTTGGAAGGACCACTTTAACAAAGATATTCTTTTTATTTTCTTCCATCGATAAATCTTTTAATTAAATCTATTGAAATTCCCTAATTTAAGAACTGTTTTCAATTCAAAATGTTTGGCTTTCATGTAAAGTATGGTACTTAAGATAATTTCATCGGTTCGAAGGACCATTATTTTTGGTATAAAAAAATTTAATTTTCTTTTTTCTTCATCTTTACAATTGTCAAATGTAATTTGTTTTGATGGTGTATGTCTAAAATGTTTGCAACTTTACATGTCATATACAAAAAAGCAAATTTTTATTTACATCATACAATAGTTAACCCTTTAATGGCCACTAGGCCACGACTTATAATGTCACATATCACGATTGAGAATATTATGAACTTTACTTTTATTTTATTCAAGTTCAATGTTTAGTTTCGAAGCCACAATGATTTTGGGTTGAAATGTATTTTTTTACGGGTTAAAAAATGGAAGAGGTTGAGGTTAAACTTTGGATGTAATTCGTGTTTTCCCATATTCAATTCCTTTTTTTACAGCAAGCCAAAAAGGAATAAAAAAATGGAAAACATGTCTTCTGTTTATATTTCGTTTTTACATCGATTTTTTTTAGAAACATATCGTGTGGCATTCCATTTATTTCTTGTTTTTTTCGCTTCATCTTGTTTGACATATTATTTGCTTTCTTGTTTCTTAAACGACATTGGGTTGAGCGAAAACTTTACAACTAAGTTGGAAACCTCTAAAGTCAATAAACGAAATTCAATTTATTTTTTATTTCTCTTCTCTAATACAGTCAAAATTTGTCGAAAAAAGAAAAAAATGGAAATACACATTCCTTCATGTTATATTAGTTCCTGCATATTTGATAAGGCAAACCTTTGGTAATTTTAATATGTTTGTGTGTATTTGTGTTTGGCTGTGTGCAAATGTGAAAAAATAAATTACATTTACAAGTTTAATATGTTAGTTGAAAAGTGTAAATTTCACACTTGATTATTTAATTTGTATAATTTATTTCAAATAAATATTTACTTTAACACTCAAGCCGAAAAATATGCTATAAATATTTTTTTATATTTTTTTTTGCAACGAATCATTACAAATTATTTCAAATTTTAAAATGTTTAGTTTAAGCGAAAAAAATTTTAAAATTTATAGAATAAATACTTAAAAAACTTTCTAATGGATCCTTTGACTGGAATATATTATTTTGATAATATTTTTATAGAAAATTATTATTAATTACTTTTGTTGGTTCGAAGGACCACCAGTTGGCGTATAAATTAGGCCAGTCAGAAGATGCCAATGGAACAAGTAACAAAACACTAACAAAATACTACTGGCCAATGACACAAAAACCAAATAAACTTGTTTGGTGCAATTTCCAAACGTTTGTATAAAGTGCTTTACCAGTAATTGTTTTCAAAATTTAAGTTTTGTTGTTATTATAGATAGAGAGGAGTCATATTTACATAATTTTAGCGTTGCGCTTAATTTGGTTTGGGGCTGGTAAAATACTTTCAAAAACAAGTTTTGCTCTGCTAGTTCTTTTACTACCTCTTCAAGAGCTTTGCCAACGCTTTGCCGACCATATATTTCTGACTGGTTATGTTCGAAGTATCTTTCAAACTACTTTTGAATATAAATGTCGGCTGCTTTGCCGACATTTTCTTCTTAAGAGCTTTGCCAACGCTATGCTGACCTTATCTTTCCGATTGGCTATGTTCAAAATGTCTGCATTCAATTACCTGCTGCTTTATTTTGCATTAAGAAAATCTGTCAAAGCAATTTAACTCGCAAATGTCGGCAACTCTCTTAAGATCTTTGCCAACGCTTTGCCGACATGATCGTTCTGACTGGGTTTTTTCCGTTACGAAAAACTGTCTTTAAGCACTTTAATGCTTAAATGACCGCTGCTTAGCCTACCCACACTTGTTTTAATTGCTTTGCCAATGCTTTGCCGACCATAAATTTTTGACCGTGCTGTATTCAACAGCAATCAGTTTCTAAAATTCGTTAGATATTATGATTTAAAATAATTGACAAGGCCATTGTCTTTTTAGGGAACAACGATTTTTCTGCAAAAAAAAAAAATTATATTATTTTATTCTTAAATAAAGCGATACCCAATTTTTGTCTTTGAAAATAAATTTTTAATTAATAATTTTCCGGGCTAGCCAAAAATGTTTTGAGTGAAATACATTTTGAAGGAATAAAGGGCTTCTGACTAAAATTTCTCAAGTGAAATTCTTTTGAGATGAAAATATAAAATGTTTTGAGGTGGAATAATAACCCAGTAAAAAGAGTAATAAAGAGTTTACAAAAAATGTATTTCTCTTCCAGCTCACTTTGTTCGACGTTTCTCCAATTTTTTCTCTCTTCCAAATAATATAATTTCTAAAGGTCCTTTGTTTGATGAAGGCCTTGTTTAGGTTTGGAAATAGCAAATAGTTTCTAGGGGCTAAATCGGGAGAATATGGATGATGGGCTAGCAATTCGACTGCACACTTATGTACTCGTGCATTGTATTCTTGAAAAAGCACTTCTGAGCCAAAGGCGGCTGATCGGTCCAATGAAATAATATTAATATTCACAGTTTATTGTTTTTCCCGAAAAACATGTGCATTATGTGCCGCGTATATGCCAATGAATTGACGTTGTTGGTCGATAAACCCTTCTTCGGCGCCTTTATTTAGATTACTGCTTGGTCAACGGCACAAAAACTTATTATACCCTATACCACTATGTGGTTTGGGTATAATGACTTTGTGCTGCTGTTTGTAACTACCAAAAATATTTGACCTAGACCCATCTTTAATTATGCCGATCGAATCAGAATCACTATCTGATTCGATTTAACGATGTCCGTCCGTCCGTCCGTCTGTGTGTCCATGTAAAGCTTGTAATCAAACTACAGGTCGCAAATATGAATATATTTTGATGAAATTTGGTATGTGAGCTTTCATCGGCCATAGGAGAGAATCGGTCCATGTTCAGACCTAGCCCCCATACAAATGACCCCTATGAAATCGACTTAAATTTCCATAAGATCCAAATTATCATATAACTCTTAGTCAAATTGGGTTTGTATGTGTTTATTACATCCATTAATCAGTAGTCCAAAAATGATCCCTATGGGACAACTCTTAGTTACAGGCCCCATAAAAAGCTGCTTCCCGATCTTCACTTAAATCTCTCAAAAAACAAAAATATTGCACTGATTCTTCTCAAATTTTGTTTGTATATATTTTTGCAAAATACAAAAGACTTTACCAAACATGGTCAGGATCGGTCCATTTTTGGGCCTAGTCCCCATATAGATATAGCATCCGATATGAACTTTTTCATATCTGCAGCCAAAAAAATTAATAAAAATCCCACTCAAATTTGGTTTATGCTTATTTTCTATATCCAGTTAGTTGGGCCTGAGAGATAGGGTCTCTAAACGCATGGTATAGGGTATCGTATAGTCGCTCTAGACCGACTTTAATTTTCTTACTTGTTTTTATTGCGGTTAAACAACGCCAAACACAACATTGCATTTATCACACGATTGTTTATGGTGAATTGTGAGCAAACACGGCACCCATCTTTCTTTCGGACAGCTTTCTAACCAACCCAACTGATTATATAAATTGAAAACACAGAGCCATATGACAAATGGCATCAACGATTTCTCTTATTTACACTTTCCTACCGTCCAACACCATATCGACATTTTTGGTCTTATTAAGCCACCCTCCTGTTCTTTTTATTGGGTAACTTCTCTAGAAGTCTCTTTACATTTTCACTTATCTATAACTTTAATAGGCTAGGCGATTTCTTGTGACCGATGTTTTGTTTAACCATTTTATCCCGATTTTGACAAAACGTGTATTATTTGAAAGGTATTTCTTTTTAGTTGTTCGCCAGGTTTACAGATTTTTAAATTTTTTTCCTTAATTTTGAGTAAATTGCATTTAAAGTTGCTACTAACACATTCTTAAAATTATACATATGCTATATGTTTGTTTATTTAATTTGGTAATGTATTTGCTAATGAGTTTGTAATCTTCATTCACAATAATAATAAACCAAAAAAGTGTTGGTTTGTGAATTGGCTAAGTTGAAAGTTGCCTGAAAATTGCAGTCAGATTTCGAGTGCTGGAATCTGCTAGTAACTTTTAATCCAATGAAATTATATTGCTCATTTTTTATAACAAACTGCTCTTAACAACAGCCAAGATTTTGAAGAATTTTAGTTATCCTTATATCAAGATTTCAGAATAAAAAAAATTCTTTTGAACCAAAAATATTTTTTATAAGGGAATACCAAACAAATTTTAAGGCGTAAATCAAACTTTGATCTCTGAAGATACAATACTCGGTATATAACATTTTAGAAAATTATATTGGGACTATGACTAGAAATGGTCCTACATGGTTTATTGGATTGCTAATTAATGAGGGTTAATATACAGGCAATTAGCATGTATTACCGATATTTATATGATAAGCTAGATCTTACTTCAATTTAAGCCGATCTCATAGCGTTCATTTGTTGACGGCTAAGCCTGAGCATGAAGTGATTTTTCATCCTATTCTCGAAAAGAGCTTATAAAGCGTATTTAATCGAAACATAGGTATATTAGTGATTACAAGAACACATACGTACGTAGAGACAGACGGACTGACATCTCTAGATCGATTAAGACGCTGATTTTTAATCGATCAATATGAGGGTGGGTCTATGTAAAATATTTTTTATAATTAGAAACATCAGCACAAACTCATTATACCCTCGCCACAGAATGGTATATGGTTTAAAAATTTAAAAGGTGACTGCACATTTTCACTTATAACTTTTAATCCATTGGAACGATTTTGTTTATGTTCTATACCCAACAGCTCAAAATAACGGCAAATATTTTGGTTAAAAGTCAGTTACCCAATGATCATGATTTCAGTAATAAAAACATTTTTTTGGGTTAAATAAAAAAATGTTCAGGCGAAAATCATTTCAATTGTCTTCCCTAACATAGTTTAAAGCAGTGCTCATAAATTCCTAAGAAAATACATTCTGTTAGGAAATTATGAAATTTTATATGAAAATCCTAGAAATGTGTTGCAAATTTTGAAATTTTATATGAAAATCCTAGAAATGTGTTACAAATTTTGTTTTATAACTTTTAATTACAGATTTTGTTTAGGAAAAGGGATCGAACTGAATTTGTATGAAATTTTTTTTCATCAATTTAAACCTTTTCTAAAAAGAGCTCCTAAATACTGCCGGCCATCAAGTCAGTTGAAAATAATCTTAAAGAAAATGAATACAATAAAAATTTTAAAGCAATATTCAACTTGGAGGTGGTGGGTTTATATGCAGTGGCTTAACAACAATTTCCAATAATATCCTTTTTACTTGTTATCCAAATACAACTCAGCCCTGTTATTTTAAACTGAATTTACATGTTACATATTATTTTGTGGTTTTTTTTACCAGTCATCGTCGACGTCGTCGTCGTCATGTACTGCCGCACAGCATCCACATAACTAAGTGTGTATTTGTTTTTGCGGTCACGAAAAATACAAGTCTCAATACTCTGACAAATTGTGTGATTAATGTTTAAATTAAATTTTGCGGTTTTTTATAAAAAAATAAAGAGGGAAAAAGAGTACGAGGGCGTGAGTACCTGCTATTTGATAGGGAACCTTTTGTATATTTATTAAAACGAGTATTTATAATTAAATGTTTTTTTCTCAAATTCAAAATTTATTAATTATGAAAATTATGAAATATTTTATTATATTTTAAATTATATAAAACAAAGTTGCAAGAACACATTTCTTGTTGACAGTTGAAGGTCATCTTTAGGAAAAAAAATTAATTTTTGTATCTTTCTAAAACAGAGGTAATTAAAATTTTTTTTCTTAGAAAAACAAAAAGAAAACATAAATTATATATTTTTTTTCAATCACAAAAAATTATTTTTCAACAGTTGCTAAACTTTCTTCTTTAAAGTTTGAATAATTTCTCAAGATATTTATATTAATATTTTAAATAATTGTTTTAATAATAACTTGGCCAATATGATGCATTTTTTTTAAATATTTATCTATAGACTTAATGAAGTCTTTTTTTGTTTTTGGCTTATAGTATTGAATTATTAATATCCTCAATTTCGTTATTAATGTTGAATATAATTTGAAAAACGTACACACCACAGTTTAACGTCAAAGGAAAATAAATGCTGAAATAGTTTCCCTTCTTAGTTGCCAATAGAAATATGAAAATATTTATGAAAACAAAAAAATTCTAGAGAAAATCATATTAAAAATATCATGCCACATAATTTCAGAAAAATAACCTTCTATAAAATCATTTGTGTATTTGTCATCAGGTCTTAATTGTTATGATTTGTTAATACAATTGTGTGTTTAGTGAAGCAAATGCTTAATAAATAATCCATAACTATGTTTTTACAAAAAAAAAAAAAAATATATATATATATTTAAAAAAATTGGCTGTGGCGATTTGTGTGTAGTCTAGATATTATTAAAATCATCTGATAAAAATACTAAAATTAAAATTTTTTTTACTTAAAAAATACGCTATACCACTTTGTGATCCCCGGGTATAATGAGTTTGTGTTTATGTTTGTAACAACCTAAAATATCTGCCCTTGATCCACCTTTTAGCAAAAAGACCGACTCCGAATCGCTAACAGGGAAAGCTGGGAATATTATACAAAACCTTCCAGGGCCACACTACTACACAGACTGATCTAGTCTGCATGGTAGAACTGGCATAGGTTTCTATGATGAATATCGTTCCACTGGAATATACCTACGCATTCCAGACCACAACTCTGTCTTTCAGGCCAAACTGGTCGCGATAACGGAATGCATAAGATCTGCTGACGCACGGGAAATTCCAAACCCCGGAGACGTGAAAATATTTTCGGACAGTCTAGCGGCTATCAGGGCGATATCCTCGGACAAAACTACATCAAGAACTGTCCTCAGATGTAAGGAGGAGATTGCAGACTTCACTATAAGGGGTAGACTTGAAATCGTTTGAATCCCAGGACACAGTGGTATAATGGGAAACGAGAGTGCAGACGAACTGGTCAGGAAAGGTTCTTTCCTGGAGAGATTCAATTTGGAAAACCCTATACCTTTCCAGTCTCTCAAATAGAAACTCTCGGACTGGGCGACTAGTTCACATACTTCAATTTAGGAGGAAACTGACGTGGGTAACGTTACGAAGATATTATGGGGCACTCCCAATACTTCGAAGACTACGGAAATCCTTAGCCTGATTAGAAGGGAACTGCGTAGGATAATTGTCATCCTGACTGGGCATTCTGAACTGAGGGTTCATCTATACCGTATAGGACGGACGGAACCGGCCACTTGCAGAGCTTGTGGAGAGTATGACGAAACCCTAGAACACTACCTTTTTTACTGTCCTACATTTGCGGGAACAAGGTCAGGCAATTATCCAACGACATCATACCAGGCCTAACGGCCCTTAGGGGGATACGCTGGAAAACACTCCGAAAATTTGCTGTCGAGATCAAATTTCTAAGTTAATGTAGGGGAAGAAAACCGGATGAGTACGGGGATGTAGAGCTCATAACAAGCCGACTTTCTGGCTTAATTGTATATCCTCTTTTTCAACCTAACCTGACCGAAATCTAAAAAAGCCCGACTATTTTTAGTTCGCATAAAAAGCTGTTGCCCGATTATTCACGAAATTCTATAAAAAAATCAAAAATTTAATTTTGAGTAAATAAGTGACCACTAAATATGATCCATTTTTGATCAAGTCCCCATTTTAAAATAGCATTAGATATGAACTTTTTCATATTTGCCGGGCCACAAATTAATAACAATACCACTCAAATTTGGTTTATGTCTATTTTCTATATCCAATTAATAGGACCAAAGAACTTTTTTCTAAACTCATAACATAACATACCCTATAGATGATCCAAGCCATGGCTGGATCCATTAGAGTATTAAAAAAAAGTAAATTAAAATAATTTTACAAATTTAATATTTTATAAATTCAATAATTTTAACGGAATTGAAATATTTATTTGTAAGGATTCCGCTAAACCTATTTATTATCACTAGCAGAGCCCAGCCCTCGAAATTCGAGTGCAAATTCTAAAAAATTTTAAGATTCAATAAATTTCATTATAAATATTTGTTGCACACCTAGAAGAAATATAACTGGGTTTGTTAATAAATAATTTTATAAAAGCCTAAAGGTATACCAATCAATTTTAGCCAATTTTCTATTCAACACAAATTTAATAAACACACAGGCTTGTAAAGTTTTGTATATGTCTTAGTAGCAATTTTAAATGAATTTTTCTCCAAAAAAAATTTACCAGATGGTGCAAATCTGTAAATATGGTTCATATCTGCAAAGAAATACCTTTGAAATGATATGTTTTTGTCGATATCGATTCGTAACTAATAGTTTAAAAGGGATCTAAAGGATTCGCTTTACACATTAATATTATAAATAACGAAATTTAAAGTGGTAAAATATAGTTGAAGGATTAGATTAACTAGCAAAGCCCAGTCCTCGAAATTCGGGTGCAAATTCTAGGAAAATTTATTTGTTCATTAAATTTATTTTTTTCAATGTTTTTTAATCTATATAATTTATTAAATTTAGTTCATGCTTAAATATTTGTTGAACACACAGAAATAAGAGCCTAAGGGTATTTGAACCACCTTGTATGCCACCCAAATATTTAAGGAATTCTGCATTCAACACAGGGCTTGCGATGTGTAATTATTATAACTAGCAGATTCTAGCCCTCGAATTTCGAGAGCAAATTCTAGGAAATTTTATTTTTTCATTAAATAAGGACCCTAAAAGTATGCTAATCAATTATAACCAATTCACAAATCAACGCAAAAAACAAACTCATTTTTATTACAAACACATTAACAAATTTAATAAACACACACATAGCATTGTATAATTTTATGTATGTGTTAAATTCAATTTACTCAAAATGAAGGAAAAAATTTTAAAATCTGTAAATCTGCAAAACGGCTAAAAGGAAATGCCTTACAAAAAATATACGTTTGGTCAAAATCGGGATAAAACGGTAGAACAAAACATCAGTCACAAGAAATCGCCTAGCCTATTAATATTATAGTTGAAATTCGATTGCGTTATTATCGTTATTGCTTAGTATTCAAAATTTTTTTCAATTCAACACAGGGCTTTTCATATACAATTTTTGCAAACACATTAACTAATTTAATATACGCACACAAAGCATTGTTAATTAATTTTTCTTTAAAAAAAATGTTCCAGACGGTGCAAATCTGTAAATCCGGTGGATGGCTAAAAAGAAATACCTTTCAAATGAGGTATGTTTGGTCAAAATCGGTTTAAAACTGACGAAGTTATATCGGTCACAACAAATCGCCTTGCCTACTAATATTATAGATAGACGAAAAGATAATTTTAAAAAAATAACGCAAATTTACCAAATAATTAATGAAGGAAATCACTGCACTTATCTTAAAAAAATTAGTTTTTTGTTATTTTTTTATTAATTTTTTTTTATTAAAATTTGTTAGAAAATTTTTTAATTTTAATCTTTGAACTATATAACTTATAGACGACTTCGTGATATATATGACGCACATAATCGTCCATCTGAGCAAGCCATCCGTCAAACTATGGTTAGATTTGTTGACAAATACTCTCTTTATAACGCAATAACACCAACACGTCGAAGGTAGCGGCTATAAACTAGAATGTGGAAGAAGATCCAAATATGTCGATTCTTCGTCGGTCGCATGAATTGAGGCTCTTTCCATCCACTAAGTTGAAAATTATGCGCAAAGATATTGGCCTACACCCGTATAAGACCAAGCTGGTGCAGGAATTAAAGCCACAAGACCATAATATGTGTCTTTCGCCGATTCGGCTCCATATTTAATGAAAAATAAAATATTGTTGTTATCCGATTTTTCAAAATCTTTTATCGATTATTTTCGTTATTGGTTTATGTCGATTTATTGGTTTATATCCAAAATTATTTTTCAAGTCAACACAATTATTATTGTGAATGAAGAAAACAAGCTCACAAACACATTAACAAATTTAATAAACACACATGTTGCGTTGTATAATTTTACGTATGGGTTAGTAGCAACTTTAAACGCATTGTACTCCAAAAAAATGTTCCTACGGTGCAAATCTGAAAAATCTGGAGGACAGCTAAAAAAAATACCTTTCAAATAAGATCAAAATCGGGAGAAAACTTATTAACAAATCATCTGTCACAAGAAATCGCGTTTCCAGCCCTCGAAATTCGAGCGCATATTCTAGGAAATTTTTTTTTTTTTCATTAAATAAAGACCCTTAAAGTATGCTAGTCAATTATAGCCACCTCACAAATCAACACAAAAAAAAAACTAATTTTTATTACAAACACATTAACAAATTCAATAAACACACACATAGTATTGTGTAATTTTATGTATGTGTTAGTAGCAACTTTAAATACAATTTACTTAAAACAAAGGAAAAAATTTAAAAATCTGTAAATCTGCAAAATGGCTAAAAAGAAGTACCTTTCAAATAATATACGTTTGGTCAAAATCGGGAGAAAACGGTAAAAAAATACGTCAGTCACAAGAAATCGCCTAGCCTATTAATATTATAGATAAATAAATATATATATATATATATATGAGTTTTCGGTATTTTCGTCTAGCATTGCTGGTAGAGTATTCAAAATTTCGGTAACAACCATTCGTTATGCCCATTCTTTCAAAGTATGTAAAAAAATATCTACTTTTATTATCAAAGTTTTGAGAAATAAGCGAAAGAATGAAGAATATTTTTCGAAAAACAATTGCAATTTTTAGAACACCTTTGAAAATGTCGACATGAAAATTTAAAATAACACAACTTCTCCTAAGATTTTTTAAAATATTAAAATAAAAAGTTTGCCTATTTTTATACAGCCGTTATTTACAGAGAAGAAAAAGGTGTTATGGTGAAGAATAAACATTTTGATTTTTGAAATCAAATATCTGCTAAGCCATAAGCGAGATAAAATACCATATTTACAATGCGAGGTAAACTTTAGCTTCTTGTAACTCAAACTGTGTTCTAACAGGGTATCTCAAAATTTTATCCTTTAATAAAAAATGTTTCAATCTCACCAACAGTTTTGAAGTTATATATTTTTAAGCTTTTTTCTTTGTTGCACCACTGTATATCATTGATGATCTTTGAACTTTAAACTTTTTAATAATAACCTATAACATTTTGCTCTAATCTAAGCAAATATTTGAAATATTTTCTATTATTTTTAATTGCAAAAATATGATTGTATTTATTTTAATAAAATATTGTACTACACAATATTTTACAAGCAAAAAATACAAGTAATTTTTTTCTATAGTTTTGCTATTCTAACATTTTATGGTCATTGCAATTTAATAGTCGCTTGGTTTAACACCTAAACACTTGTGTGTTATATGTTCATTATGAATAATAAAAAATATATATATATATATAGAAAAAGAGAGCATAAATTTTGAACAATATAAAAACAATTTTAACAAGATTTCTGTTATTAAAAAACAAATGTTTAGGTTTTTTTTTTTTTTAATATGAATTATGAATTTAAACCAAAAAAAAAAGGATTAAATGCAATTAAGCGAAAACATTGTAACACAAAATTTTTACATACTATTTATTCAAATTTATATTTACAGAAAAACAAAAATTATTGAATTCATATTTATTTCAAAGATTTTGTTTTTTAGAAAATAAAATAATTGCTGAAAAACTTATGTTAAAATTTATAATTAAAATAATTTTATGTTTAAAACAAACTTCATTAAATCCCCTGACAGTATGCAATAGTTTTCATCATTAGTTTCAATGATAACCCATAATGTGTAAAATTTCTATTTCTAATAAAAAAATAATTCCCCATATGTTGTAAATAGCTAGAAGCTAAAATTTTGTGTTTTTTTTTACACTTTTCACCTTTTTTTAATTATAGTCAAATTTGTTTTAATTAAACATTTAAAATCACTTAAAATTATGTTATAGTATTATTAAAACATCACAACATTAAAATAATAATAATTTGGTTTTCAAATATCCTAAACTGTTTAATAATTTAAATTAACACACATTTCAAATAATGAGTTTTGATGGACCAAAAGTGTGAAGGATATTATGCCCCAATCATAAATTAAGGGGTGATAATATTCATTTTTATTTTAATTGATTTTTTTATTATGTTTATAATATATAGGGCAAAGAATTTAAGGTACTATGATATTTCTTTTTTTACAAAAATTCAGAAAAACTTTGGCTGAAAAGATATGGGAAAACTTGCAATTATAACAAAATAGCAGAATATACAAAAGTAAGCAACTACTAAACTAAAAATGCATTTGCAGCACAACATGCCACTGCAATTTGGTGGCATTTTTTTAATATTTTTTTTTAAAAATAAGCATTTTAATGAAATAAATATGTAAAAATATGCCACTAAAAAATTTTAAAATTTAAAATTTTAAATTTAAATTTTAAAATTTTAAATTTATATTTTAAAATTTTAAATTTAAAGTTTAAAATTTAATATTAAAAATTAAAAATTAAAATTTAAAAATTAAATATTAAAAATTAAAAATTAAAAATAAAAATTAAAAATTAAAAATTAAAAATTAAATATTAAAAATTAAAAATTAAAAATTAAAAATTAAAAATTAAAAATTAAAAATTAAAAATTAAAAATTAATAATTAAAAATTGATAATTACAAATTGAAAATTAAAAATTAAAAACTAAAAATTAAAAATTAAAAATTAAAAATAAAAAATTAAAAATTAAAAATTTAAAATTAAAAATTAAAAATTAAAAATTAAAAATTAAAAATTAAAAATTAAAAATTAAAAATTAAAAATTAAAAATTAAAAATTAAAAATTAAAAATTAAAAATTAAAAATTAAAAATTAAAAATTAAAAATTAAAAATTAAAAATTAAAAATTAAAAATTTAAAATTAAAAATTAAAAATTAAAAATTAAAAATTAAAAATTAAAAATTAAAAATAAAAAATTAAAAATTAAAAATTAAAAATTAAAAATTAAAAATTAAAAATTAAAAATTAAAAATTAAAAATTAAAAATTAAAAATTAAAAATTAAAAATTAAAAATTAAAAATTAAAAATTAAAAATTAAAAATTAAAAATTAAAAATTAAAAATTAAAAATTAAAAATTAAAAATTAAAAATTAAAAATTAAAAATTAAAAATTAAAAATTAAAAATTAAAAATTAAAAATTAAAAATTAAAAATTAAAAATTAAAAATTAAAAATTAAAAATTAAAAATTAAAAATTAATAATTAAAAATTAAAAATTAAAAATTAAAAATTAAAAATTAAAAAATAAATATTAAAAATAAAAAATTAAAAATTAAAAATTAAAAATTGAAAATTAATAATTAAAAATTGAAAATTAAAAATTAAAAATTTAAAATTAAAAATTAAAAATTAAAAATTAAAAATAAAAAATTAACAATTAAAAATTAAAAATTAAAAATTAAAAATTAAAAATTAAAAATTAAAAATTAAAAATTAAAAATTAAAAATTAAAAATTAAAAATTAAAAATTAAAAATTAAAAAATTAAAAACTAAAAATTAAAAATTAATAATTAAAAAATAAATATTAAAAATTAAAAAATTAAAAATTAAATTATTAAAAATTAGAAATTAGAAATTAAAAATTAAAAAATAAATATTAAAAATAAAAAATTAAAAATAAAAAATTTAAAATTAATAATTAAAAATTGAAAATTAAAAATTAAAAATTAAAAATTAAAAATTAAAAATTTAAAATTAAAAATTAAAAATTAAAAATTAAAAATAAAAAATTAAAATTTAAAAATTAAAAATTAAAAATTAAAAATTAAAAATTAAAAATTAAAAATTAAAAATTAAAAATTAAAAATTAAAAATTATAAATTAAAAATTAAAAATTAAAACTTCAAAATTAAAACTTCAAAATTAAAAATTAAAAATTAAAAATTAAAAATTAAAAATTAAAACTTCAAAATTAAAACTTCAAAATTAAAAATTAAAAATTAAAAATTAAAAATTAAAAATTAAAAATTAAAAATTAAAAATTAAAAATTAAAAATTGAAAATTAAAAATTAAAAATTAAAAATTAAAAATTAAAAATTAAAAATTAAAAATTAAAAATTAAAAATTAAAAATTAAAAATTAAAAATTAATAATTAAAAATTAAAAATTAAAAATTAAAAATTAAAAATTAAAAATTAAAAATTAAAAATTAAAAATTAAAAATTAAAAATTAAAAATTAAAAATTAAAAATTAAAAATTAAAAATTAAAAATTAAAAATTAAAAATTAAAAATTAAAAATTAAAAATTAAAAATTAAAAATTAAAAATTAAAAATTAAAAATTAAAAATTAAAAATTAAAAATTAAAAATTAAAAATTAAAAATTAAAAATTAAAAATTAAAAATTAAAAATTAAAAATTAAAAATTAAAAATTAAAAATTAAAAATTAAAAATTAAAAATTAAAAATTAAAAATTAAAAATTAAAAATTAAAAATTAAAAATTAAAAATTAAAAATTAAAAATTAAAAATTAAAAATTAAAAATTAAAAATTAAAAATTAAAAATTAAAAATTAAAAATTAAAAATTAAAAATTAAAAATTAAAAATTAAAAATTGAAAATTAAAAATTAAAAATTAAAAATTAAAAATTAAAAATTAAAAATTAAAATTATAAATTCAAAATTAAAAAAATAAAAAGAATAAAATAAAAATTTGAAAATCAAAAATAAAAATTTTAAAATAAAAAAATAAAAATTTATTAATTAAAATTTTTATTAAATATTATTATTAAATATTATTATTAATAACTTTAAATTTAATTGGTATTCGAGTTTAAAGTTTCAGTATCGGCAACGTTTTAAAGTGGTAGCCGTACCCAACATTTGTTGCAGTATTTTGAGTTTAAGACGCCGGTGACCGTTGCTTTTTAAAACCTCAGTTTTCAAATTCCTTCAACTTTTTTTTGATAATGGTCCCAAAAAAAAAAGATAGTCTAAAAGTCAATAGAAGGAACTGGCTTAATGTTGAAATGATTTTTATATCAACCATTCCAATTGACTTTACCGTTTTATTTGAACTCTGTTTTTTTTTTTTGTTGCTCCGAACTATTTGATGTAGCCTTCCGACCAACTGAGTGGCTAAAAATCCCAGCCTAAAGATATAATTTCAGAAGTTTTATAAAAGCTGTTTTTATTTCTAAATATCCACTTATGGATTTAAAATATTTGAGCATATTTTATGGGGCTAAACCTAATATTTTTGGGTGAAGCTTTCTTTTAAGGCAGCGATTTTTATTTTTGTATTTTAATTTCCAAATATTGTTGCTTTTGTTATTGCTTATTTAATTTTTTGTAACATTTTTTTTTTGTTGTTTTTATTTATTTGTTTTTTTTTTTTGTTTCATTAATAGAGGAAAAAATGCTGAATGTTGCATATTTTAAGGTGTTGTTTAAAAATTCATAAACGAGTACATACATAATAAATTATTCATGTTTTATACACAGTTGGTAGTATTAAAAATCTATGCATATTTAATGGATTTCCAAATAATATTTAAATTGAAGCATACTTTAAGGCTTAAAATTGTTTTCATAAATATATTGGGAAATATTGCATATGTTAAAAGGTTCATGCTGTGTTTTTTCTCTATCTTCGTACCGCTGGCTCTTATTTTATTTTTAAATACATCAATTTCAATTTTTCCCTTTTCTCTAACTCCCCCACATTAATATGCTATCAAAAGAAAATTAAGCTACTTTGGATCTTCCCTTGAACATATCGCAAAAAATCTATAGATCAATACAAATTCCCCTTTTTGTGAAAATAATAGCAAACCAAAAAAAAAATGTGTGGCAACATACATACATATGTGTATATGTACATATGTATGTACGTGTGTGTGTCTAACGGTTGTGTACGAGTAACAAATAACAAAATTTGCATTTTTATTAAAATTAATTGATTTGATGCAAATTTTATATGACGTTGAACCAGCAGAAACAACAGGAATGTAGCAAATAAAAAATATACCATGACATAGCTAACGAAAAGATTTTCTGTGTCCAAAGGGTGCTGTGTTTGGGGTAAAGGAGTTTGTGTAGAAGGTTCAGAAGAAGTGTATGGAGAAATAATTGGTTTATGTTTGAACATTTTACAATTAACGATTGAAAAGATTGTAAGTAGATGTTTTTGCTACACAAATTATTTGTGTGTAAATTTTGCTTTTAAAGAAAAATTTTAGGCATTTCTATTTTTCTTTTAATATATTTTAAATATACATGGGACTAATTCATTAAGAGTACTAATTAATTGACGATTTAATTAGAACTTAGCTGATGTCAATGTCAATTAAAATTTTGGCCATTACCATTACTTTTACCAATGCCAATGGTTTTGAATAAAGTAAATAATATATAATATATCGCGTTTAAAAATGACTCAGTTCAGAAAAATAATTTGCATACGTCTAGAGGTTACTAGCGTATTATAGAATAAAAGAAGGAATTTATTTCACATAATTATGGTGACTATTAGTTCCGGGATAACCATGAATATTTAGACATTTGTGCTGCTGTTTGTAACTACCCAAAATATTTGATCTAGACCCATCTTTCATTATACCGATCGACTTAGAATAACTTTCTGAGTCGCTTTAGCGATGTTCGTCCGTCAAACTACAGGTCGCAAATATGAATATATTTTAATGAAATTTGGTATATAAACTTTTTTCGGCCATGGAACGATCGCTATTGAAATTGATGAAAATCGTTGCATGTTCAGACCTAGTCCCCATACAAATGACCCCTATGAGATCGGGTTAAATTGCCATAAGATCAAAAATATCATATAGATCTCGTTCCAATTGGGTTCGAGTTGTTTATTACATCCATTAATTAGTGGTTTTTTAAATAAACCCTATAGGGCAATTCTTAGCCTTAGCCCCCATATAAAGCTTCCTCACGATCTTCCCTTGAACCAAATAAAAAAATATTGCACAGATTTTTCTCAAATTTGGTTGTATATGTTTTGGCATATACAAATATGGTCAGGATCGGTCCATTTTTCGACCTAGGCCCCATATAAATATAGCATCGGTTATAAAATTTTTAAACCCTGCAGGTGAAAAAATGAATAATAATTCCACTCAAATTTGGGTTTTGCTTATTTTGTACACCTAATTAGTTGGACCTAAGACCAGACCGACTACAATTTTTTACTTGTTTTGTATGTATCTTAGATTTTTTCAAGTATCTATAATATTAATAGGCTAGGCCATTTCTTGTGACCGACTGTTTTATCCCGATTTTGACCACACGTATATTATTTGAAAGGTATTTCCTTTTAGCGGTTTTGCAGATTTACCAATTTTTAAATTTTTTCCTCAATTTTGAGTAAATTGCATTTAAAGTTGCTACTAACACATACATAAAACAAGTAAGAAAATTATAGTCGGTCTAGACCGACTATACGATACCCTATACCATGCGTTTAGAACCCTATCTCTTAGGCCCAACAAACTGGACATAGAAAATAAGCAAAAATCAAATTTGAGTGGGATTTTTATTATTTTTTTTTGGCTGCAGATATGAAAAAGTTCATATCGGATGCTATATCTATATAGGGACTTGAATATCTTGCTATATCTATATAATGGACCGATCCTGATCATGTTTGGTAAAGTCTCTTGTATTTTGCAAAAATATATACAAACAAAATTTGAGAAGAATCAGTGCAATATTTTTGTTTTTTAATAGATTTAAGTGAAGATCGAGAAGCAGCTCTATATGGGGTCAAAGGGATCATTTTTGGACTACTCATTAATGGATGTAATGAACGCATACAAACCCAATTTGAGTAAGATCTATATGACAATTTGGATCTTATGGCAATTTATGTCGATTTCATATGGGTCATTTCTATGGGGGCTAGGTCTCAACATGGACCGATTCTCACCAATAGCGTTCATCCCATGACCGATAAAAGATTATATACCAAATTTCATCAAAATATATTCATATTTGCGACCTGCAGTTTGATTACAAGGTTAACATGGACACACAGACGGACGGACGGACGGACGGACATTGTTAAATCAACTCAGAATGTGATTATGATTCGATCGGTATAATTAAAGATGGGTCTAGGTCAAATATTTTTGGTTGTTACAAACAGCAGCACAAAGTCATTATACCCAAACCACATAGTGGTATAGGGTATAATTATACAATGCTATATGTGTGTTTATTAAATTTGTTAATGTGTTTGTAATAAAAATGAGTTTGTTTTTTTGTGTTGATTTGTGAATTGGCTATAATTGAGTAGCATACCTTCAGGGTCTTTATTTTATGAAAAAATAAAAGTTCCTAGAATTTGCACTCGAATTTCGAGGGCTGGAATCTGCCAGTTTATAATAAAGTTAAAGTTAAAATTCAGCCGTATTGATCGAAAAAACCGCCTTAAATTTTGATAATTATCATCATGGTGAAGATTTGTATTTATAAAATATGTGCTACTAAGGACTTTTATTTTCTTCCCAAGATCAGATACTTATCAAAGCGTCGCTCATAGATTTTTGTGCCATTTTAATAGCATGCTTCATATTATTCACCAATTGATGTGTTTCTTCCGTTATGCATTTTTAAATAATAAAATAATAAAACAACTGATTATCTCTTTGATATTAATCTTACGCTTAGTGTTTCAACACAGTTTTAGAGCGGCACTCTTGTAAATGTTCAAAAAAAGCCGTCATAATTTCTGTCAGTTGAAAGGCTTTTAATTAAGTTTTTCTTTTTATTCGCATTAAACGAGTATTTAAAATACAAAGGCCAACATTTACAAACTATCCTTCCTTGTTAATTTTTTTTTTTTGCTTTTGTATAAATCTCTCGCAGGGTAGCCAAACACAAGCTGAACGACTTGTTTTTGTTCCTTTTCCACCTTTGTTTGTAGTTACTTTCGCTTTTTATGATATGGTTTTTGATAGAATTTTTTTTTTCTTTTTGGACTATTTGTTTTATTAATTTAAGTGGTTCCGTTTCCAGTCATTCGTAAAAATATTCTTTTGTTTATTTTATGAAAAAAGAAAAATATTTCTGCTTTTTTTTTTTGTCTATTTCTGCTTTTATTCTTCCCCCTCCTTTATACTCGTATTTCGAAATTTTAAAACATTTTTTACCTTTATCATCATTTTGTTCAGTTTATTTTCTTACTTCTGTGTGTGTGGTGTTTGTTTTTATTTTTGACCATGTTGTATTTTGTTATCTTGTTGTTGTTATTATTTATATGGGTTGAATTTTTAGCCTCTTTGTTGGGTGGGGTTGTTTTTCCTGTTTTCTTATATTTATGGTTTGTTTATTTTTCGCTATTTATTTATTAAATATTGTTCATGTTTCATAAACAACCATTAACTTACACATTTTAACGTGGCTTTTAACCACTAGAATTTTTAATTTATAACAGGAAAATTTCTGCTTAACATTGTTGTAAAAGATATTTGTATATATAAATGAAGTTAATTGCTAAAGGGAGGTGGGACGGCCGTATATATTTTCTAATTTTAAACGTACAAAAATGCAATAAAAATTGTTTTAAATTAATTTTAATTTAAATTTTAAGAAATATTATATAAGTAAGGATAAATTCGGCTGAGCAACTCACCTGATAATTCTATATATCAATAAACATTATTCTTGAAAGTATTTTTCGGAAAATATATAATCACAACACAAATAAATTTTCCCAAGAGAAAAAAAATAAGTCACAAAAACTAAAAATTTTCAAAACAAAAAAAAAAAATTTTTAAAAAAATCAAAAATATTTTTCTACTTTACTCCTGCAAATATGCAATAAAAATTGTTTTCAATGAATTTTTGCAAATTGAAAGAATAAATAAATAACTTGAAGAAAAGTAAATAAAAATATATGTACCTTAAAATATTTACACAAAAAATACTACACCACAAATAAGTTTCCGAAAATAAGAATTTACCACACACAATTAAATTTCCCAAGAAAAAATATTTCCGAAAAACTAAATTTTTTTTGAACCAAAAATATTTTCTAAAAAAATACTATTTCGGAAAAAAAATATTTTTCCTTCAAGAAAAAATAATTCGCCAAATCGAAAACTATATTTTCCAAAAAAAAAATATTTTTTTTATATTCCAAAAAAATTTTTTTTTTTATTTTCTAAAAAAAAATTTTTTTTTTTATTTTCTAAAAAAAAATTTTTTTTTTTTATTCAATTTTTTTGATTTTCTAAAAAAAAATATTTTTTACTTCAAGAAAAAAATCAAATCACTAAAAATTATTCTCTCAAAAAAAAGAGAAAAAAAAAGTTCAAATAATTTTTTAATAAATCGTTATTATTTTACCAGGGTTTTGACAAAATACAAGAGATTTAGGTTTTTGTTCTTTTAAAAAAAGTCAAAATATCAAGCGTTTGCTTCATTCGCATGAATTCTTTTAAAACTTTCATCCACCAGAAGAACATTCGTGTATAATTTCATATTCCAATAGAGAAAAGTCAAATCGGTGGATAATTATGGCGAAAATAAGTTGAGGAAATATTATCAGCCAACATGGTCATTATGGCGTTTCTCTAAAAACGTTTTACTATCCTTTCATCTCTTAAACAGAATTTGGACCTCTTATGGTCCAAAATATTTTTGAGATTTTTTTTAATTTTTTTGTGGAGCGGTACGGGTTCGCTGAAATTTTATTTCAATGGTTACTTTAACATTTCTCGAGCTAATCAGGTTTAAACTAGGGAAATATAGATTATTTTTTACCGCGATTAATTTTTTTAGAAGGTTCGCCCTCTTCAGAAATATTTTATACGGTTTTGTGTAAATAGGGCGCCAAAGAAAAAATGAAAGAATATTGTGCTTTATAACCTAATTTTTTAGATAAAATCGATTTTCGCGACCCCGTACCCTGAGCCTGAAACACCCGAAGGGACATGCCCATAGTTTTTTTTTTTTTTTTGATGCGCTCTAAATTATACAATTTAAAGACTCTGAAATATTAAAAATTTTTAATAACGAAAATTTTTCGAAATTCTTTTTTGATTTAAACAACACATGACATGAAAAATTCCTCCATCAAAAAAAAAAAAAAAAAAAAAAAAAATATTCGTCTCATATGAGGATAATGACACACTTTTGTCATTTCCGTGGCAAAATTTCATGAATTGGACTATGGATTGCATTCCCATTCACCGTATTCGTCAGGTAGGGGTCCGCCCTATTAATTTTGCCTGTTTCCAAACTTTAAAAAATTTCTCCAACGATATAGTAGTCACTAAAAGAATATCAATTATGAGTGGTTGAAAAAATTTTATTATATGGAGGATATCAACATTTTGTAAAACATTTGGGACTAAGATTATAAAATTGAAGGTGATTATGCTGAGCGACGAAATTAGTTTTGTCCTTAAAATACTTTTAGGTATGCTATGCAAGGCCAGGCCTTGTACCCTGATTAAGCAGGTGACCCAACTTTTGAACCGATGTCTTCCGATCGGGATGCAATAAGGTTAGTCCTATTGGAAATTTGACATTTTTGCCAAACAGGTGTTTTTTCTCATCCATGTAAAATGTATTCCAAATAGTTAGGGAGCTTTTTCTTCAATCTTTCGGAAAAACAATTCACTTGAAACGCCCCATATATATGAAATTTTAAAAGACCTCTCCATATGTGAACTTCTTCGATAAAAGGGACCTAGTGTGTCAAAAAACGGGTTGTGTCAAAAACAGTTGATTCTGGTACATAAAAGGGTGTAGAAACTTTAAATGCGTTTTTTTTTCTCAAAACTAAATTTTCACACACTAGGTCCCTTTTCTCGGAGAAGGTCACATATTTTTAATTTTAATTTTCCAGCGGACATATTCCCCAGAATGTACTTGATTTAAACATCATATGTAATTATATACTATTCCCTAGAATAAAAAAGGCTTAATTTCATAGAACTATTCAAAAGATATTTAGATCAGGACATTTATTTCTTCTTTTTTAAATTTTGCATAATTTTTTCCGCAATTGTCATATATTAATTTTTATTAAGGAAAATTTTTAGTTAAGTTTCGAAGGACCATTGCCACCTTATCTGTAGTTTTGAAACTCGTTTCTGCAACTGTTTTGAAATTATTTGTTGAATCTATTCTTTGGCTATAATTTTATATAAATGGGCTAAAGTTTTACTAGCAATCTCCTAAGAAAAATTTCAAAGGACCACGGTAATGAGCTGAAACACTTCTCTAATTTTTTTGCCTTGATCTGTTAAATCTTTATTTAAGCTTTGATTTTATAAGTCTAAAATTTATGTTTACAAATTTTTTTTCAAGTTCTGCCCGGCTGCTAATTTATAGAAAATATTCATCATTGTTAAATTTTAATATATTTTTGTGCACTCTATTTAATTCTCCGCTTTTATTATTTTCTTTTTAATACTTTTCTTAGCTTTTCTGAAAAAGGGATAGACCTTCGTCAAGAAAAAGTTTACTTAATTTTATAAAAAGTGACATTTTGTTCTACATTTCCTGTAGCCTTATTCGAGTTTTGCAAAAAGGAAAACGAAGTCCTTTACATATACGAGTACACATGTATGCATGTAAAAATTGTTTGGTTTTCTTAATACGACATGTACACCTTCTTTTAAATGCGTTTCCTTAAAAAAAATCTCATAAGTATTATATCCTTGTCTACCACTGAACACAAATACAAATGACAATGTTTTCCTCGCAACTATCACTATTATATGGGTGTATGGGTGTGAATGTCTTTTTGTCGGTCTTCTTTCGGTCTGCTTGTTCGGTTGCCTGTCTTTACCCTTGTGTAAAATTAAAGTTTTTACTCAACTACACTTTATTTGAATAAGGAGTGATGTTTTAATTTTAGTTTTTAATTTGAATTTAATATTATATTCAGGTCAAAAGGGAAGGGCGTAATTTAAATAATTTAATTTTTATTAGCTTCTAGGTTAATTTTTAAGCTTAAAAGACTTTCGATTCATTAGTTTTGTGAAACAACCTCTTATTATAAGATTTGTAAAACTATTGTTAAGTTGTATAAAATTTCGCTGGTACATTCTTATGAAAAAATATTAACAAGGGGTTTCCAAAGGCCATTCAGTAACTAAAAGAAAACTTTTATTTTGCTACATACATTCTCATAGTAGCAAGTTTTTTTTATGAAATCTTTTAGTCAGCCATGTATACTGTATTTAGTTTCGAAGGACCATGCTTAAATTAATATTTTATTAAGTGAATAATAAAAATGAATTTCGATTCTCATCGAGAACAATTTACAGAGTTTCGAAGGACCAATCTTAGAGTTACAGATGAATTTAGTAAATTTTTTTTTAATTATAACCTTAATATACATGAAATTGGGGTTCAGTTAAAACTTAAATATTAAAAATTAATGAGAGAATTAAGTTCCCAAAGATATAAATCCGACTAATGTGATTTAATTTTTTTTTTTACATCTGTAAAATCTGAAGAACTATTTCTCGTAAAACTTAAACCAATGAAACTTAAATTAAATGGAATAATTTTTTAACATTAGATTATTGAAGAAATCTCCACATTTTATAAATGTTACCAAAAAGTTTTAAATCTTTTGAAATCTCAAGAAAATTTTCACAGATTCCATAAAAAGCTTCTAAATCATTATAAGAAGTTTCATGAATTTAATGAAAATTTTCATAAATTTTATGAAGTGTGTTGAAAGATTTATTAATATCAGGAACATATTCGATATTATTATGAAAAGTTTCATGATTTAATGAAAACTGTATTATTCAACTTTTAAAACCCACGAAAATTCGTTATAATTAAGACAATGAAATTGTTCATTAAATTTATGAATTTTTTCGAAGCTTTTTATAATACTCATTTATTCATTTTAAAGGTACATAACATTTATTCAAAATTCATACGTTTCATAATATTAATGACAAATTTCATAAATGAAATGAAAAGTGTTATGAATTTTTTGAAAAGTTGCATTAACTTCATGAAAAATAACTAAATCGTTATGACAAGTTTCATAAAATTTAATGAAAAATTCTTATATTTTATAAAAAGTTCCATTAATATTATAAAATTTATATTAATTGAACTTTTTTTTTTGAATTTGAAATTTTTTCAGCCGATCAAATTATTTGTTAAATTTATGAATAATAAAATGTTTTGGCAGAAAATTTTTCAAAGTTGAATAATAATAATCACAATTTTCCTAAATTTAGGAATAGTTTTATCAACTTCATGAAATGTTTCATCAATTCCAAGAATAGTTTCTAAATTATTATAACAAGTTTCATGAATTTAATGCAAATATTCATTAATTTAATGAAAAGTCTTACGAATTTGTTGAAAATTTTTATAAAATCAATGGAATTTCATTAGAATTCAGTCATTACATTTATGAATTTATTTCAAAGCGTTGTATCGTATTCATTTGATTTTAAGATTCTTTATCGATTTTATGGAGTTTCGGAGGACCATTCTACAGTTTTCAAATTTGGCTTGAAAGGAAAAGACTAAACATTCATTCTGTGAATTTAAGGAATATTACGAATAATCTTAGAAAAGTTATAGATTTTATGGTGGATCGAAAGACCTTTCTACACATATGATTATTAAGGCTGGAAGGCAATTAGATTAACTATTTTGTGTTTTGTATGAACGGAGTTTTTCTATTTCGCAGCCAGCTTAAATTTAGCAAATGTTTGAAGAGTGTTTCAAAGACCTTTTTCAAATGACTTGCGGAACTTCTTTTGCCATTTAATGTTATTTCTAAGAGTTCAATCACTTTTATAATATATAACTTAATTTCAAAATATCAAAAGATCATATACCATCACATCAAAATTTTAACTACAACAAAATAGGTCTGTTAAAGACCACTTTAAAGCATTCGTTAAGGAAGAGCTTTTAAATTAAGTAAAGATCCCATTGATTCGGTTAACTATTTGAAAGCGAATTATCGACAAACTGAATAAATGTTAATTAAGATTCGAAGGGCCTTTCTTCAAGTTATAATATATTTATTAAAACGAAGAAGCATTTATGCACTTTTGAAGGACCATTATACAGATTAGTTAATTTAGGCTTGGAATGGGCTGAACATATTCATTCTATAAATTGAAGGGATTTTTCTGTGGATTTTCGGGAATTACGTATTAAGTCAGTAAAGTTATAGATTTTATGGAGTTTCGAAGGACCGTTCTACAAAATTGTTTATTAAGGCAAAATTTAGTAAAAGTTCTAAGGGTTCTACAAAGATCTTCTCATATAATTTAAGGATCTTTTTGTTACTATTTACTCTTATTTTTAAATGTTCAATCACTTTTATTTCAAAGAACCTTAAATCATCTCAAGCCTTAAACTTTAACTAAATAGGTCCGTTAATGTGCTCTATAAAGTGTCCGCCATGGAAGACGTTTTATATTAAGTAAAGGTCTAGATTACCATTGATAAAGTAAAAAATTTACTTGCGAATTACCGAAAAACTGAATAAATAATAAAGATTCGAAGGACCATTTTTTAAAAATCATAATTTATTAAACAATATTTGTAATTTATTAAACAATGTTTGTAAAAATTGGAACCATCATTCTGTGAACTTAATCGAATTTACAGAGGCTTTTTGATATATATTTTATGGACATTCGAAGGACCATGTTACATATTTGTTAATTCAGTCCTGAAACAAAATGATCAAACTTAATCATTCTGTAAATTTAAGTAACGTTAAATACTTAGTCCTGCCATAAGTTAAACAAACTAGTTTTTAGGGTTTTTTTAATTTTAATTTTTTTCCTAAATATTGTTTCTGATTATCTTATTCAAAATGATCACCTCTCGCTTTAATGCACGCCTTTAGGCGCTCAGGCAATTGGGCTATAGCGGCATGTATGGCTTCGATGGATATTTATGACGCTGCTGAAATAACTTTGTTAAGAATCTCCAAATACCTCTGACCACGATTACTAATCAAGTCCAGTTTTTATTCTGGGCGTCCCGAGGGCCAATCTTCAGCACTAATAAATGCTGGAATATTCTGACATAACCACTCTTGAGTTGTTTTGGATTTGTGTGCCGTTGCAGAGTCTTGTTGAAAGACCCAGTGCTCTCCAATTAAAGAGGGTTGTCTTTCTTCACGCCTTCTAAGGCTTCTTGTTGGTGCACTTTTGCTCCAGTTTTTACGCCCTTTTCGCAAGAATGCAAAAAGCTGACGCCTTTGTGGGTTATTCCACACCAGACCATAACGGATGTTGAACGAAGACCTCTCTGAACCTTTGGCACAGTTAATTGAGCTTCTTCTGATGTTATATCATAGACTCTGTCGTGTAGCTTATTAAATAATTCATTCACCGTAAAAACTTTTTCATCTGTAAAAACAATATTTTCATGAACGATGCTTGCCTGCCACTGCAATGCGATGCGTTTTTCGTTTTTGCCCCACTCCATATTAGTTACGCAAAATTTTAAGTCAAACTGATTGAATTTGTTTTTCAATAGCACCATTGTACCAGAAAATATAAATAACGGGATCATTCAATTAAGTAAGTATTTAATGAAATTTCGAAGGACCATTCTTCTGACTCAGCAATTTAGGCTGGAAGCGAATTAGTTTAATTATTTTATTCTTAGTATGAGAAAACTTTTACGAATATTTCAAATATAAGAATATTTCAAATATATTTTCTCCATTTTTTTTTAAGATCTTAAATTATTTCCTTACTAGAAGAAGAGGAAGTGTTGAATATTGTAACAAAAGCAAGCAGTCCACCTAAACTAACCGAATTAAACACAACTCTTTGCCAGACTTTTAAGTTAAATATCATTTATAAATGTCAAATGATGGTCGCTTATTTCCGTTGCTAATGTTAAAGCATTGCAGGAGCTGTGCATGTGTTTGTATTTAAGGTGAATATGCCGAAATGTCTGTTAATTTCAACCCTCCTCGAAAGTATGCAATGTTTTATATGTTATATTTATTATTCACATATTTTTCGGCTTCAATCTTCTTTTACGCTCTATCTTGGGTCTCCTATTTAATTGTCAGTTATAAAATGTATATATAAGTATTTGCGTTTAAATGTCAGTTAAACTCATATCAGTATTTGTACAGCAACAACTCTACTACTTGTTTTAAACGAAAGTCTACTTATATTTTGTTAAGTAGCTTTTTACAGTTGTCTCATATTTATTTTCCCAATGATGAGTTTTGACTGCCAGTCACAGAAGTTTAGATTTCGGAAGGCAAAAAAAGTACATTTTGATAAACATTCATCATTTAAGATTTTAAGTTGGTATTATACTCGTAACTCATCTAAAAAATAAGTTTCATATTTAGACGCAACAGCAGCAGCAGCATCAGCAGCAGGAGTTGTTGTACCAGACGTTTGTCTTTTTAGACATTTATGCAGATTGCTTTAACTTATTTGTTAGCATGTTGATGTTGACTGTATGAATGAATGAATGATAATCTGACATTTAAATATTTATTTGCGTAAATTTGTATGACATTATGTTTTGGGTATGAGTGTGAATGCGAGTGTGAGCATGGTAGTTCTTTCATACCCTCTAACAGTCATGATTACGAGGATTACAAACATAAGGAAATCAACATTTATTTTGAAATATCTTTTTAGCAAGAACATAAAACTGAGTACAAGTTTTATTTACTTCTTTCGTCTTCTTTGCCTTTTTTGTTGTTCTTGTGTGTGTGTGTGTGTTTTTTTTTAAGTCTAAACAAAATGGCCCAACATCGTTTTGGGAGTCATGTAATATATATATTTTATTTATTAAATATTTGATATCTTTTGCTGCTGCCTTTTGGCTATTTTTGTATTTTGTAAAGTTTTTAGCTAGATTGTGTAATTAATTGCTTTTTAAATTTGTTTGTGGAAGGGCAAATGAGGTGAATTTGTAAATAAGTTACTTCTGTAAGCAAGCAATGGTTTTAAAGGAAAGATGTCGACTTAATCTTAGAGAAACAAAGTTCTGCCACCTTAACAAAGTTACAAAAAATGTACAAAAGTGAAAGGAATTGATAGAAATAAAGGAATAAGGTAGTAAAAACTGGTTTTCTACGATTACGCGGCGACATCCTATGACTGGATTTTTGGGATATTTAGAGAGTAGAAGCATCAAGGCTCTCTGAGTAAGGAGGCCAGGTATTTGTTCTCTGGCTATTTATTTAAGCTAATATAATATGGAACTTGTAATGGACTTCGAGAGGCCGTTTTCGAAATAGCTCTCTTCTAGAAACAAACAGGATAGTGAATTGTTTTTTTTCATTTTATACTATGTTCTCACTGCAGCTAAATCCGCATTTGACTCGCTTTATAGTGGATTTAATTAAAGCTGGTAAATTTTTGGGTATATAAATACTGTCAAAATAAAACCCTCGCTTTAGCTAAATCGAGAATAAATCCAACAGAAATCAGGGATGTATTGTGCAATTCGCCGCAAAATGAACAAATTTACAACGCTGCAGCAGAAAATTTGCATCATTTTACGACTGTGAATTTTCATTTACAACAAAACAAAACAAAAATTCATAAACAAAAGCAGCAAGTGAGTATAGCAAAGAATTGTTTTATTAAAAAATTATTTATTTGTTGCATTTTCTTCGTAATGTCCATTATGGAAATGATTTTCATAATATAATTTAAATTTTGCATTTTATTTCACTTTTAACTTTTTTTTCGCAAAATTTGTTTTCTCCAAAACAAAAACTATTAAAATGTAAATAAACAATTCGTTCGAACAGCTGTGCAGCAACTGTCAAACTAAAGCTACAAATTGTAGTGAGAACGGTGGAGATTAAAAAATAAAGCTAATGCGGATTTAGCTGCAGTGAGAATGTAGTATTAGACTCGCAGGAACTAAGCTATTTGCTTTATTCGACCCAGAATCTGTTAAAGAATTAGTCTAGGGAAATCACTTCTAGTTTGAAGCAAAATATTCTGTTACTATCGCAACAAACGTTACAGAAATTGTAACCAATTGAATTCATTCTTTCACTATTAGGAACAGAAAAATAATGATTTCGAACATATTTCCCCACATCAAGTGAAACTAGGACTTATACGATTCTTCTTGGAAAAGAAAACCATTTTTTTTAAAGAAAGAAGAATCCAGAAGCACATAAGAAACCCCGTTGGTAAACTTAGGCCTAAAATCTGAGATCAAGAACAGGAGATTATTTCAGTGCAAGTTACCTTCGAGAGAGGACTTGCTGGCTCAAATATGAGTTGCAGTGTCGATGCGGGCTTTCTCTCCTGCGATTACGATATTCAGCCTTCTGACAGATCACTGGACGATGCTAGCGTCGGGTGAATATTCTGGCGACCAGAGTAGCTTGTATGATTTTATACGAAATATGAGGAAAATGAGGAGCTTTTTTATTGACAGTAACTCTCACATTATACATTCTGTTATCGTAGAACAGTGCAAGGCGAAGCTGTGATTACTCTAGTATGGGTCCTACACCATAGGGATTTTTACACTAATGAACGGGCAGACGAACTGGCAAGAACAGGTTTTTCTGTTGCCAGTTTTCCCATAGTGTCAGTCGCAACTCCACTGGCAACCATTAAGAAAGGAATCTTCGGATACTTTCTACGGATAATAGATCAAAGAAAAGTTGACACCTGCACCTCCTCAGTAGAATCTGGAGGGACATACCGAGGCGTATGGCTGTGGGTACAGGTCATTGATAAACACGCAGGAATAGTCGGAGTTCAAGAAACGAACACTGCCGCCGCTAAATTATATTTGGAGAATAGGAGACATCATATTCTCTTCTGCGACTCTGAAGTTTTAGACATTCTCAGGTACAGAACACTAGTTGGATACATACTATAGATCTATATGGGATATTAGACTGATCTTATCAGTTAATTCTAATGCTTTGACGGTATTCCTTTCAAAAGGTGCGGTGTCTTTTTACTTTATTTATTGTTTTACTGAAGTTGAGCTACCTTAGGTGGTAATCATACTAACCAACCAATATCGGATGAAATCATGACCTTGATTAAGGAAGGGAAATAAATGCTATTCTTGGTATCCAGATGTGGTGAAAAGTTGGATTCTCATCAATAAATTTAACATGGGCTTGTCACAGGATGGAAGTTCTCTGTTATGAATCTAGTTAAGTAGATTTTAACTGTTGCTCTTTATAAATCTCTGCTTTATCAATTTAAGCATTTAATTTTCAATATACGAGAGCAGTCAACAAGTGTTTATGTAAACGGAAAAAGACATTATTTTGGGTTGATTCTTTTTTATTTTCAAGGCTCGAGATTTTTATCCAGTATCTCTAATTGTTTTAAGGCCTCAAAGTAAGATTTGGAAAGGTCCTCAAAATAGGCTTTTGTTGGAGAGATGACCTCCTAATTCGGCACAAATCTTTTCTCGCCGAGCCATTACTTTAAATTTGGAAACAGGAAAAAGTCGCTGGGAGGGAACCTCTCGCATAAGTGGGTACGGCAACAATTTGAACTTTAACTCGTGTTGTTTTTTTGCCATCGATTCTTAAGGTGTTTTGCCTTTCAGACTTTTTTTTAGTTTGTTCCATCTTTCTTATATAAATAAATTGGAAATAATAAAAAAAGTAAAAATAACAAATAAGGGAGAACTATACTTTTATACGTAAATGTCAAAACGACAAAATTATTTATGTAAAAATACTTTCTTGACAGACTGTATATAAAAGTAAATAAATCCGCTTGAATAAATACATTTATATTTATTTTTATATTTATATGTGAATGACAGTTAAAACAACAGTCGCAATGTGTTATGTAAAGATAAAAATAAATGCTAAAAATACAGAAAATACTGAAACCAAAAAAGAAATTAATTCAATAGATACTTGTTGTTATAGAAATGTCTCCCTAAAAGTAGGCATGCCCCAAGGTATGCTACAAATGAATATAAAGCGATAAGTGTAATTTCTTTTTAATCTGATCCTTTAAAAAACCATATAAAGTGTGATTACTTCAAAATGAAATTTTTCATAAATTGTAAAGACAACTTTAAAAGTTAATGATTCTTCAATTCATAGGTACAAAATTGTATAACATACTTTTGGGAGTATATTAATTAAAGACTTTACATATGATATGCTTTTTTTGTTTTTGTAGCTTCTTGCAAATGAAAAGGTTTTAAGCTTTTCATAATGATGTGTTCAATGCATAACCACAATGTAAAACACTGGTGAACTGAAAATACAAACTGCTAAAACGACTACAAACAATAACTAAGTACAACAGCTACATGCATAGATGCTACAACAAACGTTAACCAATGCTCTCCTACCCAAATGCATCCGTACAACTGAACATCTGACCAAAGTACTAAAACCAACTAACAAAACCATATTTCGAAAATGTACTCAAACATGATTTTGTTACTGTTGCAGACAGTGGCAACTTCACAATAACTACGATTCTCGTACCTCCAATCCCCAGCACAACTAACCAAAGGCTCATGTGTTACCCAAGTACACACCAAACTTTGTATACGTTTATACAAATGTGTTCTAAATACACTCTAAGTGTATGGGTGTGTGTCTGTATATGTGTGCAACATTAGAGTCCCAAAATCAAAAAGCAAAGTTTATTTTATTGCAGTTAATGATTTTAAGCAACCACTTTTCTAAAACTGACATACACAAATACACAAACATCTACAATACATTTACTGACTCACACACTTCATATAAACATTTACAGACTTCTATGATAATACTGATGTGTGCTACTACGACGTGTATATGGGAACATTAGTGCAACCAAAATATGTTGCTGTTGATGAGGCCTTATGCTGGTTAAACTATGTTGTATAAGCCACCTGCAGCAGCAGCAACAACCACGCAATATAATGCTTTCAAAACTTTTTCCAAAATTATATGTTCTATAAATTTTTTCCGTCACCGAATTCATAGAATAGGAGGACTGTGCGACCGTGGCCTTGGAAAACTGGATTGACAGCCAATTAAAGTAAACATCGTTTATAGTTTTGCAAAAATGCGTAAAACTGAAAACAGAGCCGTAAAACTAATTGAATTTCAAACGGAAATTAACGAAGATTAAGGAGAGTCGTCTTTATCCCTAAGTCTTGCTACAAGTGTTTTTTTTTTTTAATTAGGATCACCAAGTCCCTCTCTATGGCAGAAATGACGGATAGAATTCACGATATGATTACGAATGATCAGAGATTGAAAGTCCAAGAGCTTGGTTAGACCAGAGGGATCTCAATTGACTGAATCCATAAAATTTTGCAAAGTCGGTTGGTTATGAGTAAGATGCCTCTATTACTGGCATGTAGCCAGTACTACATCCATCTAAAGTTAGAAAGGCAGCGGTGGCTTTTTGTACTTGCTGGAAGATATTCGGAAATGGGAACTGAGCCCATTCTCAGTTATGTCTCTCTAGTACAGTGGGCATCAATGAGCTAGCAGTTCGTCCTTAACGAACTATATAAGGTGCAACAATTAACACATTCCTATACGGACTTGCCCTTTAGAAGCCCTTCGTGCTCTACCACCACAGCGGGATTAGCTGCTGCCGGCTCAAGGAAGGTCACACTCTTTGGAGTTGCTATGCTTCTATACCAGCTACCACAGAACTTAAGGCTCAAATCTGACTATTTTACTTTTAAACTTGACTACGGGAGGTCGTTTCTGGTCAAGTTCCCTTCTAAAAAAGACTGTGACAGGGATGATGAAAATGCAGGGGGTAAGACATTATACTCTTCACTGATGGCTCAACTATGTGGTTTGGTGTTCGTGCTGGATTCTTATCCTGTGATTACGAGATTCAGCTTTCTTACAGACTACCGTATGATTTTGGTGTCTTACAGCTGGAACTATGAGGGAAATGAGAGTTTTTTCTTATCGACAGTACAGCGGGACATCTCTCCATTAACTCTCACAATAAATCTTGCGTTATCGTGGAACTTTGCAATTAGGAAGTGTCAAAGCTAAGCCGTCTCTCCATGATTACTCTAATATGGCCCCCCCGACCATAGCGACTTCTACAATAATGAAGGAAAAGACTAACTGATAAGAATAGGTTTAGCTTTTGAAGTTCTTCCACATTGTCAGTCGAATCTTTACCGGAAACCATTAAGAGAAGAATCTTCGTGCACTTTCTGCGAGCAGCAGACAAAAAAGATGGAAAAATAAGCCTGTGTGGTAAAATTAGCCTGACAGATTCTAAGACGGAATTAATCTCTCGACAGTAGTAGAAGATTAGAAACACAAAGTCTTATATGCATGTTGACTATGACCAGTTGATGTTGGATGATCGGTAAACAAGCTGGAAGACATGGATTTAAGTATAATGAGGAGACAAATTATCAGCTCTTCAGCGAGAGTAATGCTTTAGGCAGTACCAGGTTTATTACTATAGGCAGACATATACTAGACGTCCTAGTTTGTGATCACAGGACGTGAACTGGCACTTAAACCAACCAACCAACCATCACGCTTTTATAACGAACAAGTGATTGTTTGGAGATGTTGAAGATCAATCCAAAGGATTGCTGACGATGAATGTGGATGAAAATATAAACTATATGCTACACCAGAGACCGAATAACAGTCAAAGCAGTTGATTTTTCGTGATGAATGAGCACCAAAAAATGAGAGGGGCGAGTCGAGTTCGCCGGCCACCTAAGTCATGGTCACAATTAAATTTAGGAGGGACGTTTTGTTGCCCTTATTGAATGTTAAACCAAGTTAATGGAAAATTTGAAAAACATATTGCAGACAAATTTACCCATTTTTCATACAAAGGAGTCTTCGTTCATCATGTCTATAGGCGGGTAACACAAATGCCAACGTTTTATGTTTCCGAAATCTAAGATTTTACTTAATTGATGAAGGCTTAGTCAAAGCAGCAAACAACATGGAATTAAGTATCAGTTAAGAAAATTATGTCATTCTGCAGCCATTACTTTTTCATTGCTTCAAAAGTAATAACTTTGGATGTCCTTTTAAGCAACTTCCAATGAAATCTTCATAATATCAAATACAATTGGAGATTATCCAAATTACACCGTTGGGTTGGAGAAATGACTTTTTTTAACATTTATTTATTTACTTTTTGGGCATTTTGATTTGCGAACAACTTCGGTAAAGAAAGATTACCGCAAACACTAAAACCGTAGAAGATAGAGATGGTCCAAAAATGAGTTAGTCCCGTAAAGTCACCAACTAAGTAATTACTCGAAAAACTAATAATGGAGTTCGATCCCTAGGACCCAAAATAGGGTGAAACTATAGATTCCGGTCATGTCTTAAGAAAAGATAAACCTTTCAAAATAATTATTCTTGGAACTTACGAATTGATATCGAGAATTAAAAAAAAGAAAATAAAATATATTAATCAGGAAAAGGGGAGAATTTGTATTAAAAAAGAACTGACATCGATTTTATAAAAGTTTATAAGTTTAAATACGGAAAAAGTGGCCAGAAGTCCTTGATACGATGGTTCAAAGTAAATTCCTATTAAGAAAAGTTGTATAAAGTCATCTTTAACTCTGGGTAAAAATGTTCTTCATAGGATCCATAAAAGCCTACTTCCGTCCTATAATAAGTCAATGTTAAAATCAATAATTCTAAAGAAATGATGCCTACTTAATCTTAGAGCAACCAAGTTCTGTCATGTTAACAATGTTACAAAACAGAGACAAAAGTGAAAGGAATTGAAAGAAATTAACAAATATAGTTAAAATTAGTCTTAGGCGAATATACGACGACATCTTGCGACTGGGCTTTCAGGATATTTAGAGAAAATAAGCATAAAGATTTTATTGGTGAGAATGTCTGGTAGTTGTTGTCTGGCTATATGTGTAAGCTAATATAAGATTTCACTTCGAAAGAATTTCGAGAGATCGTTTTAGGTCAAGTTCCCTTCTAGAAGCCAATGGCACTAGAGGTTCCAGACAACTGGTGTGGCAACTTACTCCCAGATACTAAGCAATTTGGCTTATTCGACCCAGAATCTGTTATAGAATTAAATCGAAAACAAATGTTTAATAATTGTAACTAATTGAATTGTTGCCTTCTCTGCAAAGAACAGGTGCATGAAAGTTATTTATAGGTCTTAATCTGTTTAGTAAATTTGAACAGAATTGGTTCTAGAAGAACCTAAAGAAACATCCCATGTACAAACTCAAACGTAAGTTGAAAGTATTAAAGAGTGTAATAAACATATTTCCTCACATTAGGTGAAATGGAAACTTTTACGGTTCTTTCTGGAAAAGAAAGCAATTTTTTAATACTTTGAACTCGCCCGATGGATCTTTTACGCCTTTGATTCCAGAACCCGTATTACACTTCTTTTTGAATTTAAGTTTTTTGGAACATAAATGTCAGTTCAGGAGCCCAGTAAACCCAGTTAGTAAACTTAAGGCTGAAATGTGATTATATTAAAATTTGACTGGATTTCAAGGGATCGTTTCAGTGAAAGTTCCTTTTCTAGAAGAGACTGGGATAAAGGTGATACAACGACGTGGTATTTTGTGGCAACCATGAAGAAAATGAGGAGTTTTTCGACACTAATTTTCAAATTACGTCTTCTTACTCGCAGAACAGTGCAAGGAGGAACTGTAAAAACCAAGCCGCCTCACAGTGATAAGACTGACGAGGATATCTTTTGCTCTTGGCGGTTCTTCAACGGTGTCAGTCGCAACTCCACTAGCAACAATTAAGAAAGGAATCTTTGGGTGTTTGCCACGAATAAGGGCACCCCTTCTGGGGGGGGGGGGGGGGTGAAAAATTCCAAATCAGGGAAAAAGTGCTAGGCGAGTATAGTACAACCTTCGAATGAATAAGTATTCTCAAGCCAAACTTTATGACCTTTTATATATTTTCCTTATCTTAATGGAATAGAAAAGAAAACATCACAACAACTATGGAGCGCATAATGAATTACTAAACAAAAAAAAAATCATGTTTGTTTTCTAAGCTAACTAAGGGGGCAAACATCAAGATAAAGAAAATATATAAAAGGTCGTAAAAACTGGCCTTAGAACGCCAAAGCATTTAGAAGTATTACTACACTCACCTAGTACTTTCACCCTGAATTGGTATTTCTCACCCCCCAGAAAGGCTGTTCCAATGTGTAATAGGACAATCTTAACAAAAAACTTAGGTGTAGCAACATCAAGTATGTTGAAGAATGGAATAAAGTTGAAACCGAAAATATAGCTGGGATATAAAATAACTAGTTAAAAAAAAAAATGAGAAAAAAGCGCAATATCACTACAAGTATGTTAAACATCAAAAACCCAGCATATATAAACCCCCCGACCCTTTAGTCCTTCTCATCCTCCTTTAAAAAACAAAAACAACAACTGTTAAGGCAAATTTTAAATATTTCACTGAAGTTTACAAATTTTAGCCTGCACAAAGCAAAAAAAAAAACATGATGCTACTTAGAAAGAGAACGGTGGAAGCCTAAAGTTTAAAATGCACAAACATTTTTCTAATCGCATATCAACATCAATGTAGTTGCAGTAGTAGTTGTAATAGTAGTTGTTGTAGTAGTAACGATTGTGGTTAATATATCAACGTGTAGTTGTTCGTGGAGTTTGAGTGTGTGTACGAGTATTTTGTTTTTTTTTTCTAATAATTTCCGGTTTGTAGCGGAAATGTGATAATGCTTAATCTATGGTGGTTGAGTGCAAACCTTCCTATCAACATATAAGTATACATATGCATAGACGACGAGTACGAGTATGTGCTCATAAATTTTGTTTTATAATCAAAGCAGGAAGTATAGTAATGATTGTTTTGTGTGTTTGATGCTGTCGTCAGCTAAAATGTTAATAGACAAAAATTACAAAAAAAAAAAATACGATGTTAGATTGCAGAGCAATTCCTTCAAAGGAATGTCAGTACTATTGCCACAAGATAAGGATTATATTAATCAGATCCGGTAAAAAAATTTAAAAAAAAATTTGTTCTCAAAAGAAAATTCCGACGAATTTAAATGAAATGCTGCAAACAATGTCTTCTGCTTCTGCTATAGAAGAAGAAATTGAAAGTCTAATTTCAGTTACTTGTATTTCAGATGACGATATATTTGTTGGAGTTTAGTTAAGTGGGGAAATCATATTTCGTAAATGAGTTTTTTAATTATATGTGACATGGCATTTTGATAAAGTGGTTAATTAACATGATCCTTAATGTAGACTTTTAGTTATCTCACATTTAAAATTTAATTTAGGATAGAATAGAATGCTTTTGAGATGGATGAATTCAATGTTTGAAAACTATGTTTTATACTTTTTTTTTGGCCGTCATGGCTGGCACGAACATGCCGCATATAATAACTCGTCGAATGTTGAGTTCCAGGTGTTCGATTGTCTCTGGTTTATCGGCGAAGACGAGGGTTAAATCATACGATCTTGGATGCCAATCAACAGGATTATTCAGTGAAATTATTCGTTTATCAAAAGTTTCTTTGAGTAAATTAACTGTAGCGTGCGCTGTGCTTCATGTGGCTCCGCCCTGTTCAAACCACATGTCAGCAGGATTAATGCCAACTAATTGAGGTAGGAAAAAACTTGTAATAATTTGTCTATGCCGTTCACCGTTTTTGAAGATATGGACCAATGTCTCCGCCTGCCCATAAAACGCACCAAGCAGTAATTTTCTGTGGATGTATGTTGTTTTGGCAAAAGCTTGTGTATTAGCTCCACTGTAAGTGCGACAGTCTTGCTTATTTACATATCCATTCCACCAAAAATGCGATTCTTCGCTGACCAAAATTTTAAATGAGAATAAAAAGCAATATCCATTTTTGCTTCAGCCCCATTGGCGGAGCATACAATGATCGTTTGGCTTTAACTCTTGCACAAGTGAAATCTTAAAAGCTCGTAAAGCTAGATCCTTTTGTAAAATCTTGTATAAAGTGGATGGACGCATCCCCCTTTGTTGAGAACGGAGCCGAATTGATTGATATAGGTCTACTTCAATGCGTCTGCTGTGAGTAGTCGCCATGTCAAAAACCCATGAAGTGTATTATGACTTGCTACCGCATCTGCCGGACTTAAATTCCAGTGAATATTTTATATTTTCAAACCTAAAAAAATGGTTTGTTGCAAAAAGATTTAACTCCAACGATGAAAGCATTGAGATATACTATTATTTGGAAGGACAAATTTTTTTTGGGAAATAAAATTTTTCTTTCATAAAAAAATATTTCCAAAACAGTTACTGATTCATCGATCTACTCTCTAGTTTAATTAAAATAAATTAAATAAAAAAAAATATATTTTTTATGTGTAAACATCTAAAATCCAATTTCACAATACAATCACAAAAACAGCGTAAGGGAAAATCGATGTGAGGTATATGTAAGTGTATTGGTGTATTTAGTAAGTAGAACCGCCGAATTCGCTAAGTGTTTAGCAAAAATCACCAATCTTTTTCGTTAATTTTAAATATTCAAGTGTATATTTACTATTGGCCGCTAGGTGTGCTGTGAGTTTAGCATGTTCACAAACTTACAGAGTTGTTTTTTTTAATATTCAAGTATATATTTGCTATTGACAGAACTAGTTTAAGAACATTTAAATTTTTATTAACAAACCAAAAGCTTAACTTTACGCTTAAGGGGGTAAAAATCTATTTCACAATACAATCAGAAAAACAGAGTAAGACAAAAACGGTGTGAGTGTATTGGTGCAAAGATTATGATATTTTCTTCGTTTCTGACTTGTGTTTCACTCTATTATCTACACTTAAAACATGCAAAAAACTTCTTAATTTCATATATTCTTTATAATTTTATTAAAAGCGCTTAAATTTCTTGAAGAAAAAAGAATAATAAACCTTTCTTGTCAACTTTTCCTCTTTCCACGTATTTTTTACCCTTCTATTTGCCTACTTCCATAGATTTATTGTCGTCTTCTAACTTGACATTTAACACAAACAGAGTTGATATTCCGTTATCTATTGTGAATATCTGCCTGATACATTAAAAAGCTAAATACTAGTAAAACTTTGAAGAAGTCAAAAATAAACTTAGGTGTTTTGTATTTCAGAAAACATCAATTGAATTTCAGAAAGTATCAATTGTGTTTCAGAAATTATCAATAGTATTTCAGAAAACATCAATTGATTTTTGAAAAAGTATCAATTGAATTTCTGAAAACATCAATTGATTTTCAGAAATAATCAATTGTGTTTCAGAAAGCATCAATAAATTTTCAAAAAGTATCATTTGCATTTCAGAAAATATAAATTGAATTTCAGAAAATATCAATTGAGTTTCAGAAATTATTAAATGTGTTTCAGAAAATATCCAATGTATTTACGAAATTATCAAATGTATTGCAGCAATTATCAAATGTATTTCAGAAACCATCAAATGTACTTCAGAAAATTTTAATGTATATCAGAAAATATCAAATGTATTTCAGCAATTATCTAATGTATTTCAGAAAACATCAAATGTATTTCAGAAAACCTAAAATAAATTTCTGAATTTATCAAACGTATTTCAGAAAATATCAAGTGTATTTCAGAAGACATCAAATGTATTTCAGAAATTATTAAATTTACTTCAGAATATATGAATTGAATTTCCGAACAGTGCATAGCAAATAAGTTCAAATATTGCTACACATATTCTGCGACTCCAAATCACTTATAGAAACAACAATAACTTTTCGGTATTGTAAGGTAAACTACTTTTTAATTCTGAATTTCAATAGATATTTTCTGAAATTCAATTGATATTTTCTGAAATACATTTGATAATTTCTGAAATACATTTGATGTTTTCTGAAATATAATTAATACTGTCTGAAAATCAATTGTTACTTTCTGAAATATAATTGTAAATGGTGTACATGTTTACACATCTCCCCTGTGATCGGACTCACATTGATTTTTTATTATATTTTCTTCTATAAAATAACGTAAGAAATAAAATACGTCAGTTCTACCCCGAAAAATTCAAACTTAATTATTAGTTTATATTTTTTTAATATATAAAAAATTGTAATACTAATATTTTTTTTTCTTTTATTTCTAGGTAAGTTTCCCATTAAAATTATATAAGTGTAATCCTCCACAGGTATTTATTATATCTTAGAAATTGCATCACAAAATTCTTTTTGAATTTGTTTGAATATTAATTTGTGGTTTTGATAATTTTATCTTAATCAAGTTTTTATATAAACTAGCAGAGGCCAGCACTCGAAATTCGAGTGCAAATTCTACGAAATATTATTTTTTCACCCAATTTTTTTTTTCTTTCAATGTTTTTAAAATCTATATATATAAAAAGTTGGTGAATATTTAAAGAAAATTCATTAAGTTGTGAAAATTTAATAAATTTCATTATAAAGTTTTGTTGAACACACAAAAGATATATAAATCGGTTTGTTAATAAATATTTTTATAAGAGCCTTAAGGTATGCTAAATAATTCTAGTGAATTCATAAACACATACACACAGCATTGCATAGTTTTTTAGTTGATGCTTAAATGTGTGTTTTATGTATGTGTTAGTAGCAACTTTCAATGAATTTTATTTTAAAAAAATGCATCAAATGGTATATTTTTTGTCAAAATCGGTTCATAAGAAATCGCTTTGCTTGTTAATATTATAGATATCTAATTTGATTTTCCTTTACACTATAATCTTAAAATGTAAAGCCTTAACATATGCAACATTATATGTATGTTGTTTGGTGGAATATTTAATATGCTACAATTTTTCACAGACTGAAGATATGCAAATGTTTTTAAATTGCATTAATTGTTCATCATTAAGTTTAATTTAAAAACGTATTATCCTTAAAGTATGCAATGACTGATGTGATCATCTTAAAAGTATACTAGTATTTTTTTTTAAATTTTTAAAGAGTCTTTTTTGCAAATTTAGAAGTTAAATATTTATTTTCAATTTTTTCGGCTCTTAACATCTCTCTTATAAATGATTAGCCTGTGAAGACCCCTAGTGAAATTTAGAGCGGAACATATTTACCGTTGCAATGACCCTTTTAAGCGGAGGTTTTTTGTTTGTTTTTAAGAGGACTTAAATGACTCCTCGAAATGTGGTCACAAGCAATAACCGTCTAACTCGATAATCATGCTTTCGAGAAAAATAGCTTTTTATATAAATATAATGGGGCTTCGTTACGACTTAAGTCAGAATATTTGTATTAATAACTTTATAAATAACACTGTTAGAGAAATGGGGATTTCACGTAAATATAAAGCGTTTTTAGAAGAATATGATGGCATACTTAACTCAAATCGTTCTTAAGTCGACTTAGGCGGTTATCGCTTGTGAAAACAGATATTTATACTGCTTTTCGCCCCATTGCTTATAGGCAAAAAACTAAAACCTTAAAACGTCATAAGATGAGACTGTACCTACACAGCGACAAGCCTTTTGGGGGATTTTAGAACACTAATCGTATACATTCATCCATCGCAAGAATCAGCCACCCCCCAACACTACGACCATGAGTTTACTGAAATTTTTACGCAAACAAAATATACGATATAAAATATTTCTGAAATTCTTTTTACATACTTTCCAACAAAACGCATTATTTTAGCTATTCAAATTCCTTTTAGCTAATTCCTTTTGAACTTTTACTTTTGTCTGTTAAACAAAATTCACAAAACAAGTACATACGTAAAAGTAATAAAATATAATCTGAAATATTTTTACTTTAAGCAGTTTTTGACATGCACTATTCTAAAATCGACGGAATCTTTTGTCAGAAACAAAAAAAAATATACAAAAACATTTCTAAGTAACAATATTTTTAAATAACTTTGATTTTACTTTAAATTTTATTTATGAACTTAATAATCATATGTTGCATATGTTTGGGCTAACTTTTTTCAAGAATGTATTGCCTACTCTTATGTTTTCTAAAGCCCAAAATGTTTGCAGTTACCTGGTCGCTACAGTAAACAGGTTAAACTAGAGTTGTTGTGTAATTTTACTTGCTACATAGATCTACTGGTTAAGTTGATTAGATTTATAGATTGCTGATTGATTTTTTCCGTTCCATTAGCCAGGAATCGAACCAGAACTTCTAGCTTCCTGGAAGTTTATAATTTTTAAATATATACTGGGTTATTTTGCTACTAAATGAACAAAAAACAAACATAATCAACAAGTTCTTAAACAAATATTGATTTATTTTTTATATCACCAAAACCCTTGCATACTTTTAGACATAATCGCCTTATGTAGTGATCTTAGAAGTTTTTTATTATCCTGTTTTCATGTGCAGCTTTAAGCTTTTAATCTATATTATTCAGTTTTTTTTTTCTTTTAATCTCTTTAAACAAAACACAAAATCTATTTAAACAAAACATAAAACATACTTTTTTTATATATTTAAGTAAATGAAAAAAAAAATTCTTTTAAGTTTAATTTTTGTAGTTGTAGTACTTACTCGCATATAAACATGATGCATCATAAACTTTTTTAATAACTGCAAGTTTAACATATTTTGTAAATGTTGTTTAACTAAAATTTAGTTTGAAGAGATTTTGTTGTATGTTAACAGTTTATTTTGTTTTTTGTAGTTTGTTTGATATTATGTACACAAAAATACATGACAAGAATATGAGTCTCGAAAGAGTTGCAGTTTTTATTCTTATACGCCAATCCCACCCAACTGTTGACGAAACTGAAATTTAAAAAGTACATTGTTTTTGTGATGACGCTTTACCTTTGTGATAATCGTCAGATTTGTCGGTGGCTTCACAACAAGAAATTTTGTTACCCTATACAATTTATACGTATATGGAAGTTTTATCTTTCCGTTTGTAACACATCAAACTCTGCATATTTTTGATATCACCACTTTTGTTTTCTTCAAAAGTGAACACGTATTTCAAGAAAGAATTAAAATTTGTTTATAAAAATTTTCTTTCGCATATGAAAATTGTTACGAGTATTAAAAACCCACCTAGCTTTACGATTTGTTAAGCAGCCGTACCATACAAACACAAATTATTCTAAGTTTTTATGTCTACAATATGTATAAACTATGTTTATAAACACTGTTTATTTTTAAACATAATATTTCTGAACACATGTTTATAAACATTGTTTAGACTCGATTACGATCATTATACACATGAAACCATATAAAAATCGAGTTTTCTATGGTGTAACTGTTCGAAAAATAGGTATAAAAAAATTATATGCCGATGGGTTTATATTCTACAATTTTCAAGATGTATTAACCAGATATGTGAGGATATAACTGAGTTTTTATACCCTCCACTCCAGTGTGCAGAGGGTATATATAAGTTTGTCATTCCGTTTGTAATAATTAGAAAAAAAAATTTGGACCCCATAAAATATATATATTTGTGATCCTTATAACAACCGGAGTTGATATAGCGATGTCTGTCTGTCCGTCTGTGGAAATCACGATGGCGGCATCAACCGGGCAGCTAGGGTGAAAAGTTTGCTATTTAAAATCGTCCAAATCGGTCGATTAGGGCCCGAGATTTGAATGAAGAACTAAAAAAAAGTCTTGAAAAAATATAATTTTCTATGTTGTTCTTGTCACGATCACGCCCTGGACAGGATAGCTAAGGTGATCATTTTTAGTGAGAATGATTCTCCAAATTCATGGGAAGATTTCTATTTCAAAAATCATTAAAATCGGTGGAACAGGTCCAGGGAAATCTCTGTAAAGTAAAAAAAAAAAATTAAAAATATGATGTTTCTATAGTGTTCTTGTTGATATTCTAAATGTTATATTGTTGTCAAAGCTGGACTTGTTGTTTTTGTGGTCGTTGTGGTAATAATATAATAAAAACTAACTCTTTGTACATTTTTTTAGCAACTCTGGTAGAAAAATTTAAAAGTTTCCATTGTTTTGGCATCACTGAAAAAATTTACTAGATCATTTCTGTTATTTCCACGAGCCTGCCTGCAATCGATTGGGTCACGGGAAAGGGGTTAAAATCGATCCAAAATTTTTTCGACAAACAGACACTACGAGTTAATATAAAGGGAGTAAAAATTCACCAGCATCTAAAGCAAATAATGCTAAAATACCTAGTTGTTATAAAAAGAAAACAATGTAAATTTAGCAAAAAAAAATTTTATGTAAATATTAATTTATTTATTTGTATTTTTTGTGTGTAATATTTACATATACATACATACACATATTAAATAATACAAATAATATACATACATATGTATATTCTATATATCTATATCCATAATAACTGTATGTTAGAAATAAATCGGTATATTATTTTATTTACATAAAATTCTGCAATATTTTGTTGTGGGGAAAATACATTTCTTTTGCATTAGCAGAGTGTCACTTCATTTTGCGCAGCGTGACTATGCCACAGTAGATGGCGCCACAATTTTTGTTCTAATTAGCTTTGCAATAGTTATTTCTATTTTAACATGAATGTCAATATTTTCAAATATATTATACATATCAATGTTTTTTATTATTCTTTTACAAATATGAACATAAGTTTGGCATATTAACTTTTTGTTGTCTTTACAAAATAGAGTTACCGAATTATCAAAGACTTTTTTGCTTTCAAAAAAGTTCTACATAGTTATATAGAAATTTTATTCTACTTTACCCACAAAATATCTGATTGCGATTACATCTAATTTTTAAAAATTATTTATAATTACTGAAACAGTATTATTCACATAAATACAAAATTGCACTTTTTAAATTTTCCATTCAAATTTAAGAAAATATCAATTCTAAAAACTGGCATTAAAATTTCCAATTATAAATTAGAAAATATTAACTGAATTTCAGAAAATCATATCAAAACGTCGGAAATAATAATTTTAAATTTAGAAGACATCAGTTGCATCTTTAATATACATACAAATTTTATTCGTTAAACACAAATTGAAATTCCAAAACAAACACCAAATATGTTTACATTTAAAAAATGTTTACATTAAAAAAAAAAATATTGGCATTCAGGAGAAATTAATAGCTTTTCAGTAACTTCTTTTAACGATTGTCGAATCGTTAAAAAAGAAAAGCAAAATTATCAGTAAAATTTTTAAACGATATTCGCTATTGTTAAAGTCAGCTGTTGTTGTTATCTAAACGACAACCATTTTTGTGTTGTTTATTCAATCGATAAAAACTTATATTTTTAGGTTGAAATGTCGTCATACATAAATAAAAATCATAAAATAGTGAAAATATTTTGCTTTTATTAAAAAACTTTTTTATATAAATAAAAAAATTAAATAGCATATTCAATTCATTATTTCATTTTCAAATAAATAAACAGAAATATTAGTAAAAAATAGAGATATTAACAGAGATGCCACTCGTTTACAATTTAAATAAATAGAAAAATAGATTTGTCGACTGTCGTTAAGATGTCTGTACTTAGTGAATCACTTAATCCTCAATGCAAACAACAATAGCTGTCGATATATTTTGCGATTGTCGGATTGTTGAAATACTGTCGGATCGTTGAATTCGCACTACAGAAAACAATTATTTAAATTCAATGAATTTTAGAAAACCTCAAATGATATTTTAGAATTGCGAACATAAAAATTGTTACATAAATAAACGCAATTTGATGAGAATGTTATTTATACATATATTATTTTTCACAATTTTTTTTTTTTTGATGATAAAGAGATAATAATAAAAATAATAAAAAACTATAAAAATAAAAAGATAGTAATAAAATAGAAAACATAGGAATTATATATGTTGCTTATGACTTCATTTAATTTTTTCCGATCTCGAGTGGATAATGTTTTAATTTTTAGATGTACGCGTTGACGACATGTTCAGTTTTTTTAGCAGTACATGTGCAAGAAAACGAACTTAAAATAAAGCTACCCTCGAATCTGTGTGGTTTCTGTGTGTTCGAAACAAAAAATTCGTGATAGAAAAATGTTCGTGTAGATAACGAAATATTAAAACGAAACACAGTCATGATTGTGTTGGGTACCGTACCAAATTTAGAAACGCACATAATTGATATGAAAATAAAAATATGTGTTGGCTGCTTAAGAACAGAACATTGTGTGTTTCATGTGTGTATTTACTGAACCTTGCTTTTCATGCCGCCGTATTTCAGAAACTGCTAGAGTTTGAGGTCCAAAATTTTAAATACTTCTTAGCTTAGTTAAATAAAACATTTATGTCAAATTTTATCGAAATCAAAGAGGATACGGCCATAAATGCTCATTTTCTTCGTAATTAATATTTTTTTATTCCCCGTCGGTGAAAATGTTTTAAGCAGAAAGTAAAAAATTAACTTAAATACTTTCTATATCTCTTACCATTACTCGCATAGCTAATCTAATATGAAATTTCCATATTGAAGCAGCAATTACAAAAATATCGAAGCATACTTTTTAGCATATACTTAACAGCCACACTAATTAATCTGCCGTATGGAGGAGGGTATTTAAAAATTCGGTCAAGTCGATTATTAAACTCTTTCATATTTACTGTTAAGGTTACATTCTGTCTTCTTATGCATGGATGTAGATCATACATGCCACCCTACTGGTTTTCATATCTCTTTTCTTCAGTACTGAGTCTGGTTTAGGTTGTTGTGTTGAATGTTATGTTTGTTAAGCCCTTAAGCTTACTTTTTTCATAGTTACTTCAGTTTTTTTTTTGTATGTTTCGTTGTTGTTGTCCACTTGTTATTTTGTTTACTTGTTGTTGCATGAGCAGTGATACTCTCTACTTGTACATTATAACACTTTACCTACCACTTTAATTTAAATATGTTAAAAAAAAGGTTGATGTTTCATTTCGTTTTATTATTGTAATTATTATTATTTTTTTTTTTTTTTTTGTTAAAGTGCAAACTTGTTCATAACATTTTTAAATATGTTTAAAGTTAAAATATATTTTAAATTTGATATTTTAATGATTTATGTTAACTTGATAGGCAATATTTTATCTATGAAGTCTAGTTTAGATTAGTTTCTAACCTTCCCCCTGGTCATAATCAATTTACAATTTTACATTGAGGCAAAATATATTTGATCTTATATTTGGTGGCGAAAAAAATGGTACTTCCTATGATAATGTAGTGTCAAATTCATTGACTCGCTTAATAGTCAAAATTATTTAAGAAATATTTAGAATTTTTTTAAATGTTTCATAAAAATTTATATTCGCTTATTGTGTTTTAAGTAGTTTCAAAAACTATATTACTACTATAATTACTTAATGTGGTTTTAAATATTCTATGATAGAACAAAGCAAATAATTTTATGATAATCATATATACTCTGTGAATATTTTGATCATGGTAAATACGATTTGTAATAATTGCAGACGATTTTACAACACTAACAACATTTCAATCTTTATGCATTCAATTTCTCTTCTACATACATATAAAGAAATTACTTTTTTGGCACGACCTCTTTCGATTATAATATATCAAGGTTCAGATAATACACACATCAAACACACAATTTTCTGTACTAAAGCAGCCAACACATATTTTTATTTTCATATCAATTATGTGTGTTTCTAAATTTTGTACGGTGCTAAACACAATTATGACTGTTATAATATTTCGTTATGAACACACGTAAACCACAAAGATTCGAGTGTAGCTTTATTTTAAGTTCGTTTTCTTGCACGTGTACTGCGTTATTGTAGGGGTGCAACAGATTTTTAAAATTAATGTAGTAGGAGGTAGATGTGTCCAAAGGCAGATGGAACCATCTGGAATGGTGTTTATTCGGTTTCCTCTGTTTGATCTTCAAAAAAATATTCTTTTATACAGTTATCCAGGTTGTCTTGTGTAGATCAGTTTTTAATTTCTAATTTTTATTTTTTAGTTTTTAATTTTTAGAATTTAATTTTTAATTTTAATTTTTAAATTTTTATCTTTAATTTTTAACTTTTAATTTTAAATTTTTTAATTTTGTAATTTTAATTTTTATTTTTTAATTTTTAATTTTTAATTTTTAATTTTGTAATTTTAATTTTTTAATTTTTAATTTTTAATTTTTAATTTTTAATTTTTAATTTTTAATTTTTAATTTTTAATTTTTAATTTTTAATTTTTAATTTTTAATTTTTAATTTTTAATTTTTAATTTTTAATTTTTAATTTTTAATTTTTAATTTTTAATTTTTAATTTTTAATTTTTAATTTTTAATTTTTAATTTTTAATTTTTAATTTTTAATTTTTAATTTTTAATTTTTAATTTTTAATTTTTAATTTTTAATTTTTAATTTTTAATTTTTAATTTTTAATTTTTAATTTTTAATTTTTAATTTTTAATTTTTAATTTTAAATTTTTAATTTTTAATTTTTAATTTTTAATTTTTAATTTTTAATTTTTAATTTTTAATTTTTAATTTTAATTTTTAATTTTTAATTTTTAATTTTTGATTTTTAATTTTCAATTTTTAATTTTTAATTTTTAATTTTTAATTTTTAGTTTTTAATTTTTAAGTTTTAATTTTTAATTTTTAATTTATAATTAATAATTTTTGATTTTTAATTTTTAAATTTCAATTTTTAATTTTTTATTTTTTATTTTTAATTTTTAATTTTTAATTTTTAATTTTTAATCTTTACTCATTAATGTTTAATTATTTATTTTTAATTGTTAGTTTTTAATTGTTAGTGTATTAATTTTAGTACTTAATTTTTTGTTTTTATTTAAATATACACACAAGAAATACATAATACAAACAACAAACACATTGAAATACTATATTTTTTCAAAGTTTCATTCATATCTCGTGATCCTTTTGCCGATTTTGACGATTTTGTATAGCAGTTCCCTTGGGATGTTAATAAATGATTTTATACAAAAACGAGGAGTCTATCTTAGCAATTGAGCATGATATTGTTTTATACAGACAGACGGACAGACGGTCATCGCTAAAACAACGTCCCTTGTAATAGGGATCATAAAAATATATGGTGTTGAGGTCTCCAGAATTTATTTCGAGGCGTTTCAAACGGAATGACAAACTGATATACATATATCCTCTGCACAGTGCTGTGGAGGGTATAAAAAGTTTACATGTTAACAGTTTAAAAGTTTTTGATTTGTTTTTTTTTTTTTTTTATATTGAAATTAATTTGACATTTTTTCGTAACTTTTTTGAATTTAAATAAATAATGTTCGGAATTTTTATAAATTTTTTAGTTATTTTTTATTTTAGTTTTTCTATTTTAAGAGTAATTTTAAACTATTTTTTGTCTGCCTGTTGAAAACACGCTCATTCACAAAATATACCATTCACATTTTTTTCTCTTTTTTAAATGAAATATTAATTTTTTCAAATTTTTTTTCCAATTAATGTCGAAAATTTTTTCTGTTTTTTTCTTGGTTAAATTTTTTTAATTATTATTTTTTTCTTATTTGAGAGTAATTTTAAACGTTTTTTCGTTATTATTATTATTTTTTTTCTTATAAAGAAGTTTTCCCTTTTGATAATTTAAATAAAATGTTTCCTTGTCCCTCTCTTAAACCTTTTTAATAATTTTCTTTTAGTTAAGCATTTGTAAATTTTCAAAGTGAACTATGTAAAGGAAATAAGTAAAGAAAAGCCATGAAGGAAAATGTATTCCTTCCACTTACATTGGACATGAATGTATCATAGAATATTTGAAGAGCAATGTAATAAATACACAACACATACATTCAAATGGCAATGCATTAACTAACCCAAACTACTCAGAGACATAACTTAACAAAACTACTAAACACTGGCTTATAGAACATTCAATTCGCCCACTGCATTGTTCAACATTAAATATTATAGCTAAAGCTACCACTACCACTACCACTACGTATTTTTATATAATAGATTTAAACAAGGACAGTAGTTGTATAAAACGGTTTTGGTTTTTCTGCGTTAATTCTTTTTTTTTTTGAATTCGCTCAACTGTGTCCGCCATGAATGTAACAGGAAGTTGTGCTTAATGGAATGCATTCGGAAATCATCATCAACTCAATGTGGCAAAGAAGACAATAAATATAAATGTGAAATCGTTATAGTTGCCCGGCCCCATTCCATTCCATATGAACTGCCATTTCCACTTAACCAAAACTCATTGTTGGGATCACACACGCACAGCTAACTATGCATTTTACCACATAACAACAAAAAGAAATTGAAAAAAAAAATTGAACAGTTAGTTAAGGTAAAGTCGGTCGGTCGGTCGGTTCGAGAGCTTTATGTAATATTCACCATTGATGTCAGCAAAAACATCATAAAGTTAAATCATGGTTATCCAACATATACATACGCACACATACACATTCAAATTCACTAACTCGCTGAGATAAATAAAGCCTTACTAAGCTTTATACAAATACATAAACAAACAAAGCTTAATAATAAATGTTGCCAACTTCCGTTACATGACCTTCAATTCATTGTTTTTTTTTTTTTTTTTTCTATATATTTGTTTCCTTTATGGGGGAAAAATTGTAAACAAAATAAATAAAAAACAAAAAATAAAAATAAAATATGAAATATAGACCCAGCCCAAGACCTGGATAGTATTCTTAATTGTAACCCAGCAAAAACTAGTGAAAAAGTAGTTACTTCTGGTAAACGAATTATGAAAGCTAGAGAGCCCATAAAATCCTGCGTACAAGTATGAATTCCTCGAATTTTTTGTGTTAAAATTTAAGGACCAAAAAAGCATCTGTAAAAAAGATAACAGATTTTAACTATGATGAATAAATAGATATAACAGTAGTGAAAGCTCAGAAAATTAATCTCTTTATTTTGGTTAAATATAATAATTTTATAACTGATAAATACGGCAAAGAAGTTTATTTATGCTAGAAAAATTAAGAAAGTCTGCCAAGAAAATGTTTTGACAATAAAAAAAATTTTTTTTGGACTTCATTTACAAAAATGAAATCACTGTGAAGAGAGGTCATTCCGTTTGTAACGCATCGATAAATGCATTTGCGACCTCATAAAGTATATATATATTCTTGATACTTATAACAACTCGAGTCGATATAGCGATGTTCGTCTGTCCGTCCGTCCGTCTGTCTGTTGGAATCACCCTCGTTCACAAAATAAACGATTTACTTGGGTAAAGTTATGATGACATTGTTTGTCATTATTTCGAGCAGGTTGGTATTGAAAATGGGGTGAATTGGGTTTCAGTGTGCCGAGATATGTTGGAAAAGACACCTCTAAAAAAATTTTAAAAAAATCAGTGTGTCATAATAATTTACAACTAGCAGAGCCCAGCACTCGAAATTCAAGTGCAAATTTTAGGAAATTTTTGTTTTCGTAAAATTTTTTTCTTTCAATGTTTTTTGAATCAGTATATATAAAAAAAAAATTATGAATATTTAAACAAAATTCATTAAGTTGTGAATTTTTTAAATAAAATTCATTAAATTTCATTATAAATATTTGTTGAACACACAGAAGATAATAAATAATATTATAAGAGCATAAAAATATGTTCATCAATTTTAATCAATTCAGTTATTTGTAGCTTAATTGTATGTTTTATGTATGTGTTAGTAGCAACTTTAAATGATTATTTCTCCCAATAAAATGTACCAGATGGTGCACATCTATGAAGCTAGTGCACATCTGTTAAGAAATAACTTTCAAATGGTATATATTTTGTCAAAAACGGTTGGTAACTGAGAGTGTGGAAGATGTTACAAGAAATCGTCTTGCCTCTTAATATTATTTAATACTAAGTTTATCAAATTATCAAATGGTTGGTATTTAAAATATTTTGTTTTCATTTGTTATAAATAGGTATGTAAACGTAAACCGAGATTCGGCACAACGAAGTTAACACTCTTACTTGTTTTTTCGCTTTGAACATGTTTTTTTATTTTAAATTTATATTTGTAAATTAATTTATTGATTAACGGGCAACAACGACAAAAATATAATACTAAAAGCAAAAACACAAAAACGAGAACAAATACAAACTGTTTCTATAATTGGTTTTGTTGTTATTTTTTAAAACAATTCTGGATTTCTACAATGCATTTACCATTGCCAATGACATGTTATGATGTTTATGACACATCAGATCAAACGTGTTTGTCTTTCTCACTACATAAAGTCATTTGTGTATTGTTATTAATGAAAATTTAATATGCCTGGTGAAAGAACCACATTTAATATGACTCAGTTGGTTTATTATAACCACAACATCAATAGTTGGTTTATCATGGTCATAAACCATTTGTTCACATCAAGGTATATCAACAATTATAGACACGTATACAGCGTTAAAGAGTGAATGCGTCAGTGAGTCAGTGATGAGCAAAAATTTATTTAAAAAATTTAATTTTTTTATATGTGACCTTCTCCGAGAAAATTAAGTTTTGAGAAAAAAACGCATTTAAAGTTTCTACACCCTCTTAGGTACCAGAATCCACCGTTTTTGAACAACCCGTTTTTTGGCACACTAGGTCCCCTTTCTCGGAGATGGTCACACATATAAACTCCTAAAATATTAAAAATTAGTATATTTAGTCCTTAATTATAACTAGCAGATCCCAGCCCTCGAAATTCGAGTACACATTCTATGGAAATTTTTTTTTTTTAATTTAATAAATTATTTTATGAGACCCGAAAGGTATGCAAATAACATTCAGCCAATTCACAATTCCACACTTTTTAAATATCGATTGCCTTATGGTTTATGTCCAAAATTATTTTTCAATTCAACACAATTATTGTGAATGAAGAAAACAAACTCATTTTTTTTTTTGCAAAAACACCACCAACAAATTTGATAAACATACTTACAGCATTGTATAACTTAATGCAACTTTAAATGCATTTTACTCAAAAAAAAAAAAAAAATGTAAAAATCTGTAAATCTGGTGAACAGCTAAAAATAAATACCTTTCAAATGAGAAACGTTTGGTCAAAATCATGAGAAAACTGGGAAACAAAAAATCGATCACAAGAAATCGCGTTGCCTATTGATATAATAGATTTTTCAAAATGTTTTTATTTTGTTTTTATACTTTACTGAAAAGTAAGCAAAAAAAATTTTTTGTATATAGAGATCCTTATTGATTGTAGTTGTATATTTGAAAAAATTATTATTAAAAATAAAAAATGGGAATAAGTCTCTTGGCTTTAGTTATTTGAGCCGTGAATTGCAATAACATATTAATTAATTTCGAAAGTAAATTCAACATTGATCTTAACTTTTTCGATTTGGAGCAAAAAAAACCCCCAATAACAATCTCAGAAAACTAATTGTGTGTTGGGTTTTCAACACATACATGCAGTCATTTTAAGCTGAGATAGATTCCAGCTTGGCAAAAAAACAGAATAAGTATATATTTCAATTTATATAACCTCAGAACCTTTTATTCACTTACACTTACACAAAATGGAAACAATAGAAACGGATATTTATTGTTGCTCGGACAAAAAAAAATCCTCATGCATACCCAATCGTTAAGTATAAATGAAGAGAGTTATAATATTAGGGGTATTCACTGGCTGTTTTAACAAAGAAAGTTTTGAATTTATTGGCAGGCCTAAAAAAGAGTTTAATTTATAATTCTCTTTTAGTGATTATTTAAAAATTTAAATTTTTGAATTTTTTAATATAAAAAAAGCATACTGTTAACAGCTGTTTATGGTAAAATTTTCCACATATTGTTTAATTTACTGGTGTGTTTTACTTTTAAACTAAGTTAAATTGCAAAATTATTATATATTAAAATTATATAATAAAAAAGAAAGAAACACTATTAAAACAGCTGGTTTATGACTTTTTCTGTTTTATTGATATTTTGTGTTATTTATACATATGGTATAGCTAGGTGTCTAATATTATCATTTTGTCCATCAAGCTTTCCTTCTGAAATGAACACTCCTAATAATCGGCTTATAAACATTGTTGTTTACCCATTACACATACGAATGATTTGGAAAAGGAAAAAGTTGTGGCCGGCCATATGGTCGATTCGACCATATTTTGGTTAATTTTATGATGATAACGAAGTTGATAATTGTTGGTTATTTCATTAGAAAAAAGAAAAACAATCTCTAAACTGTAAAAATGAAAAAAATCTGTTAAAACTATGATACAACATATATACAACAAACACATCATCTGTATCTGTAACTGTATGGAAAATGTATAAACTATTTAAATTTCCGGTATAATGTTGAGATTTTTTTATTGTTTTGGGTTCCTTTTTTTTCTGTGCAACAATATGTCGGAAACATCATATTGTTGTAGTTAGAAAAAAAATATATATAAAAAACCAATGAATATTCTCCATTTTTATGTTGAAAATTTTAAGTGGTTCTGCAATAATAAATTTGATATAACTTGTACAAATTAAAGGAGATGTTTTGTTTCTATGCAACACATTTACTTTACATAAAAGGGATTTCATTCAAAGAGGGGTGTTTAACAAAATCCATTTATTTCTATATCGGTTTGCCATGTTAAAATGATAAGAAACTTAAATAACACTGCTCTGCAAAATAAAATTTTTTTCCGAGCCCCGAAATTGTTCCTGCTGATTCTTATATAAAATGACCTCCTGAATCCGAATATCAAACCCATTTTTAGCTAGGGTACGTTGTAAGTTGCCTAAGGCGCCTGTTGATAATAAACTGTTAGGAATAAAAATCGAAGAAAAAATAAAACAAGCAGCGTTACAGAGTCAGTCAGTCACTGATGAACGTAAATGTTATAGTATAAAAAAAAATAAATTGTTTGAGCTGTATGACAATTTCCTGGCCTTGAAAATTCCCTTCTATATAATGAAAATTGTCTCGAACACTTCCAAAAAGCCTTCGTGTCGTTGTCCGTTTCTTCAAAAAACCTTTTCCATCGAGCTATTTTTTCTTTTTTTTTAAAGTTTTTTAATTGGAAAAAATATAAGGCGGCCCTAAACCTGAATAATACGGTTAATTAGGACGCAAATCAGAGCCCACTGAGTGAACAGTGATGCCAACTTAGCGCATTTTGCGGTATATTTAGTTCCATTTGTTTACGCAGAAAACGCATGTTTCTATTTATAAACTGGCACCTTTCGTTTTCCTTTTTAAGCATTTTTAGCATTTTTTTAACCAGAGGGGTTTTTTTTTTTTTTGTTAGCTAAAACTTACCTTAGCTATCAAACGAACTGACATTCCGTGTCCACTTTTTAACATTTATGATCAGTAGACTATATAGATTAATATAGGCTAGCAGATTCCAGCGCTCGAAATTCGAGTGCAATTTCTAGGCAACTTTATTTTTCAACTTAACCAATTCACAAACCAACATTTTTTTCATTTATTATTATTGTGAATGAAAAAAACTAACTCATTAACAAATACATTAACAAATTTAATAAACACACACATAGCATTGTGTAATTTTATGTATGTGTTATAGCAACTTTAAATGCAATTTACATAAAACAAAGGCGAAAATTTAAAAATCTGTAATTGTGGTGAACAGCTAAAAGGAAATACCTTTCAAAAAATGTACGCTTTGTCAAGATCGGGATAAAACGGTAAAACAAAACATCGGTCACAAGAAATCGCCTAGCCTATTAATATTATAGATATAGATTCACGCTTGAACAACGCTAACAAATTATCCAAATTTACTTTGAAAATCAGTCATGGGCTGGCGTGATTTTTATGGCGCACATAATCGTCCATCTGAGCAAGCGAGCCGTCGAATTGTGGATAGATTTCATACCACATACTTTCTATATGATGGAATAACATCAAAAGTTTGGAAGAAGATTCAAATTTATCATCGGTCGCAGAAATTGGGGCTTGGCCGTATAAGATCCAGCTGGTGCAGGAATTAAAGCCACTAGGTCATAATATGCGTTGTTCTTTCGTCGATTGGGCTCTAGAGCAGTTGGAAACTGGCCCGATGTTTTATCGTAAAACCGTGTTCAGCGATGGGGGTAATTTTTGGCTAATGGGTTTGGGTTTAATAAACAAAATTGCCGCATATGGAGATAGACCAATATACAACAGACCCTACAGACTCCATTACATCCAGAGAAGTGCATCGTTTGGTATGGAGTATACACTGGTAGCATCTCGGACCCTATTTCTTAAAAAAAAAAAAGCCGGAGCACGCGTTGCGGTCAATAGAGATCGTTACCGCACCATTAATTTTTTGTTTGAAAATATGAATGCGATTGATCCAAGCGGGACATGGTTCAAACAGGATAGCGCTGTGGGTCATACGTTTATCGCAACCATCAACTTCTTTCAATCAAAATTTGGCGGTAAGTTGGTTTCGACAAATGGACCTGTCAGTTGGCCTCCCAGGTCGTGCGATTTAACATCTCTCGATTATTTCCTGTGAGGTAAAATCAGTCACTGGGTTATGCTGATAAACCAGTAACAACTGACGCCTTGGAGGCCAACATTGTTTACGTTATTCGTGTCATACGGGCAGAAATGCTTGAAAAAGTGGCCCAAAATTGGCCGTCTAGAATGCGATTCGTCAAGAACAGTCGCGGTGGCATATGCCTGAAATCATTTTCAAATGATAGTGCCATGATCATTCGAAAAAAAATTTTTTTTTTGTTTAAAATTTATTTTTTTGGGTTATTTTTTACAATTTGAAGGTTATCGGGCTTAAAACACACTCTTTACTAGATCTTGACACATATTTTACCATATTGATCGAGAACCCACTTCAGAGTCAATCTGGCTTCAAAAGAAATTTAGCGACCATACAAAGAGGTAAAGTCATTCTCCAAATATTACCTATTTACTGCTTGCAAAGTAACATTTTCCCTAAAAAGTCATGAAGTCAAGTTGTTATGAATAAACTACATTTTCAGATAGTTACTCGCAATGTCAAAGTGGAGGTTATCCTTATTATAATCGGGAATTACAAGAAAACATCAAGAAATCAAAAGCAATAAAAATATAAATTAATATAAATAAATAAAATGTTATTATTTACCCCGAAAAATAGAATATCAAAAAATGTGAAAAGGAATCTGTAATGGTGAAAAATTGGTATGAACTTAACAGAGGGATATTCTGGGATAGAAGTTCATTCTAAGTGGGACTCATGAGTAGGGGTCGCAAATTTACCGATATTTAAAAACACCGGAAATTCGGTAAAATAATTTTTTTTACCGGTTTGCCGGTAATTTACCGGGTTTTCTGTTCAAATACTAAATATTAAGAATCTATTGACTAAGAGCAGCAAAAAATTATTAGTAGTGAATATATTTATAAAACAGGGTCGGTTACAGTAAAAAAATATTTTTTTATAAAATAAAATATAATCCATTTAAACACAAAAAACATAAGTACTTTACGTATAAAATAAAAATAGTTTGTCTTAAATTACAGCTTCAAACCTCACTATTCGTGGAGCATAAACTGTTTATTAAAATATGCTCTTAAAAACCACATTGCGCTTAATGTTTCATCGTTCAAACTGCTTCGGTATTTTGTGGCAATAAAACCTGCGGCCGAAAAAGCTCGTTCCGACTCTACGCTAGTTGGGCGAACTGTTGAAATGTGCTTTTGTAGCTTGTTTAAATATTTTCCTTTAATATTTTGCTCCTTAAAATATGCCATTTCTTTCCTTACTATATGTAAGAGACCGGATGATGTCTTCGGATCACTAATCTCTTCGTGAACAATAGTTTTTATTTTATTTTTAATAATTGAATTTAGTCTTTCTTTTATTGACATATCTTGACCTAATATCGCTTCTACTGATGAAACCGTAGCTTCAGTAGTCGACTTTGTTTCACACTTCGACAACTTCAGATTCTGTAGTTTCGAAATCTTTTTTTAAAAATTGTTCAATGATTTCAACAATTTGTTTTTCCATAGCCACTTGTTGTATTAAACACGTCATAATTGTTTTCACTATTTGAAGTTGTATGTCGTTCATGAAGAATATATATCAGAATATACGGTTCTTCTCTCTCTTATTCGAAGTATTAAATGCTGCTTCAATTCGTTACTTAAGACATTATTTTGATGGCTTAGTTCATCCAACATGAACTTAATTGTCAAATCTGCAACATATAAATTAGTGTTTCTTGAACAGAGAGCTTTCACTGCTACTTTAATAGGTTGCAAAGCCGTTATAATATTTGACACAACATTGAGATCATTTTCTGATAGATCTATATCGGGTTCAATATCGATTAGACTCTTACGTACACAATTTTTAATTTCATAAATTCTTTCCAACATTATTAACAAACTGCTCCACCGTGTTTTTGTGTCAAGGATTAGCGAAAGTTCTTTTTTAAATTCATCCTTAACATATTTTTGAAGGATGTCATTTTTTGTTGACATCGGAACATGACAACAATTTTCCGAATTTTTGTAATTATAGGACCAATGGTTTCATGTTGGATTGACATATCAGCAGCTGATATACCCTCAATAACATCGAAAAGCTCAATATCTTCCATTACTTCTTCCTCCTCACTATGGTCAGATGCTGTAACAGCCACTTCTTGATTTTCGACTACAGATCTTTTATACAGTACCTTAATTACTGATAACTGGATGCCATGGGCTAAACATAGTTGATGATTTACGTTAAGTAATCTGCCAACCTTTTTCATTACGGCGGCCCCATCCGTTGTAATAGAAGTTATATTTCCAATCGTAATACGGAATTCTTTAAGTTTATTCTCAAGATACGTAATACATTTTTCAGCAGGCATCGATCCTTCAATCCTAACCAATCCCAGATTCAAAAATACATTATCATACGAGTGGATATTCACATTCATAAACCGTCGATTTTTAAGAGACGTCCATTCATCAAAAGTCAAGCTGAATATTTCACCACAGCCTATTCTTTCGGATAATTTTGTAATGGATTGTTTGCAGATTTTTTCACAATACTGCAATACGATTTTCTTCATTCGTAACGGAAGTTGTAGAAATGATATTAGAGCAGCTAGCTTCTGCATCATCATCTTGAACTCTTTTTAGAAGATTAATGTTATGTTTTCTGATAAGGTGATTATGCAAACCACTTGTGCTTCCGCCAGAACATTTTATAGTTTTTTTGCATGCATTGCATATATGTAGCTGAATCGCCAGCTTTCCTACGTAAAAAATGATTCCATAATTTATTCCGTCCGTTAGACATCATATAGAAGGCTATTTTTTTAATAATCAATACAAATATTGAATATGGCTTTTATTACAAAGATTTTTTCTGATATAAATACTTACTCAACACAATAAGAATATAGAATATTATTTTCGAAGGTTTGTGTGTTTCTGCAAAAAAAAAAAAAACGAATAATTTAATATGCTCCCAAACTCACTACTTAACACTTTAACAACGTTACCAGACGGGAGTACAAATAAACTGAATATGATTAATAAAAAAATACTATGTGCCCTTGCTCTGCTCATAGACAAATAAATTAAGTAGGCTTTGCATATTCAAATTTTCTTATTAGCGAATGCATATTAAAAAAAAATAAGTCACACATAATTCTAATTATTATAACGTAAATATTTTTTTAGAATCAAGTTATCATGGACTTTTTAAATTTGGATGTTTAGTTAATGCATTTTATACATATAAGAAAAATATAATTCTGTTCCATTATAAACATACTATATTGTATTTTAATCTGTTTTTTTTATTTGGACAAAAGTTAGTTATTTTAGGAGAATTTTTTTTAGTTAACAAACAAATACTATTAATAATTTATTCAGAAAATCCGTAAAATTCTAAACAATTACCGGTAAATTATATGAAAATTACCGGTAAAATAAAACACAACTTTTTACTAGTTTACCGGTTTATCGGTAAACCGGTTTACCGGTATTGCGACCCCTACTCATGAGTTAGCAAAAAAGTGCTTTTTTGGTGTAATTTTTCATCAGTGGGAATATGTCCAGTTTAGTAGGCGCTTTGGATATCATAATAGGCTGTCAGGGAAAACTTATATTGACATTTTGGGAAGTTGTTGCAAACAACTTCTTAAGTGACAAAGTCTTAGAGCAAACTAGTACTAGTGTTTCAAGGTACTTCTTAAAAAAATATTCTTTTCGAATGACTTCTCTTGAACAAATAAAAAAAAAAATATGGTATTTGATGCTATATTTGATATTAAAATCGAAAGAAGAAAAGTATTATTACTTTGAGCCATGACCGCGAAAATAGCTTAAGTGACATGGTATTCGGTTATCGTTTTTTGACGAAAATCCCTTATCTACGTTCATGTGCATCATCTGCAAAATTGCGTAATTGTGTAAAGTACTATTATTTAAGTTACAGTTTAAGTGCATGTTCTCGGTACGTTTACATACTAAAGATAAAGCAAAGATAATTTAAAAAAGAACTTTCTCCTGAAAGTGTTTAATTTTGATACTTAAGCTATTTTTGCAATCATGGTTCGATATATTGAAAATAAAAAGTTTAAATTGGAAAAAGGCAGGGATGGAAAATAGTTGTTATTTTTTTCCTTCGAAAGAACAGGTTATGTCAAAATTTCCTTTATCTATTTTTGAGAATTTTTAACCATTATCGTAAGATATTAATGAGAAATATTTTTTTTGGTTATGAATAACTATTAAAACGACAAAAAAAAATTTTTTTAGTTACCAATAGCCATTTTTGAAAGTCATTTTATTTTTTTGCATTGTATTTTTGATGTAATGGATGCGTTTCTAAGGTATTTGAAGGCTACAGATTTTAAATACACTAGCCAACAAGGTTTTGGATTGGAGCAACCAAATATCTTTCCCAGGATAATTTGGTTGGCTGAATTCGAATCTATAATTGGTTTTTCTCTATCACGTCAGGTTTTCGAGATACAAAAAAAAATGTTTTTATTCGTTTTCTACATAAAAGATCATTAGTTTATTTAAAAATCAATGAATTTTCAAAAGTGAATGTCGTGGTTTGAATGTCGCTTGTATTTTGTTGGTTCGGTTTCACGTATTAGAGTCCAGCAATAGTCTCCCAGCATGCTTTTGTCCCAAAATCCTTGATATTTTCTTTAAATTTTCATTAAATCTTGGTGAGCACGCTCCCCTTGTTCGTCGCTCACCGCACCTAGGTTTTTGTGGAAAAAAATCTAAATGCGAATGAAGAAAATGCATTTTGAGTGACATTCGTGCACCTAATTTGTGATAATTTTTCAATAATTCAGCAACAATTTGTCTGTAGTTTTCACTCTTATTGTTTTCAAGAAAACTGTCCACGATGCTCTTGAAAGATTTCCAGGCTGCATATTCTTTCTCCAATAAACATTGAAAAAAATTGTCATCATTCAATAGCTTCCTGATCTGAAGGCCAACAAATATGCCTTCTTTGATTTGAGCATATGAAATTTTAGGTAAAAACGCTAACAAATATTTAAATGCTGCACCATCTTCGTCCAGATCCTTGAAAAAGTTCTTAAAAAGGCCCAATTTTATGCGCAGCGGCGGAAGAAGAACGTCATTTGGATCAATTAATGGTTTATTTGAAACTAGCAGATTCCAGCCCTCGAAGTTCGAGTGCAAATTCTATGAAATTTTATTTTTTCATTAAATACACATAAAACACAACACATAAAACCAACTCATTTTTTTGCAGACACATTAACAAATTTAATAAACACACATAGCATTGTAGAATTTTATGTTTGTGTTGGTAGCAACTTTAAATGCAATTTACTCAAAACAAATGAAAAAATTTTAAAATCAGTAAATCTGCAAATCGGCTAAAATGAAATACCTTTCAAATAATATACGTTTGGTCAAAATCGGGACAAAACGGTAGAACAAAACATCAGTCACAAGAAAGAAGAAGCCTATTAATATTATAGATGTTTTGTTTTCCTCGTGAATACTCAATTCTTTTTGGCCACTCTGTTCTGACGTAATGATGACATGTAGCGCGACTATCCCATAGACAAAGGAAACAACAATATTTTGTGAATCCTCCTTGCATACCAGTCAACAAAGCAATGACCTGAAACAGATTAATTTACAGTTATTTACGATGGTCTATACTATATATACAAAGAAATTGAAATCACACACCTTAAGGTCACCACAGTTCTTCCATTTATGATCGTTGGATTTGAGTAATGTCAAAATTTCAGTCATTGATTCGTAATTTTCCTTTGTATTAATGTAAAAAGGAACAAGACTTGATAGCCCAATTTTTATGCAGTCAATTTTTTTTTTAGTTTGTATACCAGTGATATCTTTGGTAAAGTAAACAAAACGGGCTGTTTTGGAAGAATTGTTTATTAATTTTATAAATAAATTATTATTTAATTAAAATGTTGATTATTGGTTACGATGATCAAAATTAAATATAAATTACAATAACGGTTAATTATAACCTTTATTTGAATTCATGAATGACCTTTTCGTCATTTGTCTTTTAAATACTAATTCCCTAGAAAAAAGAGCCAAGAATTATTCACAACAACTAGCAGATCCCAGCCCTCGAAATTCGAGTGCAAATTCTAGGAAATTTTATTTTAGCATTTATAAATATTTGTTGAATACACAGAAGATATATAACTGGGTTTGTTAATACATAATTTTACTTTTTTTTTTTTAACTTTTCTCGAAAAAAATATTACAGATGGTGTAGATCTGTAAATATGGTGGACAGCTAAAAAGAAATACCTTTCAAATGGTATATCTCTTTGTCAAAATTTGTTGGTAATTCAAGGTTTAAAATCGGTCACAAGATATCGCCTCGCCTATTAATATAATAGATGAGTATAAAAGAAGAATGGAAGCTTTCAGTGTATATATCGCCTGTCATTTCTTTCTTGTTGCTGTCCTTTTGTATATTATATTTACCATCGATTAAAGCATTATGTAAAGTTTTTTGTTCGAAATGAATATTTTGTTGTTGTTTATAGTTAAATATGCATAAGTCGTACCTGTTCATATAGGTACATACATATGTACATATGAGTATTCTGAAAAACAATTTCTGTCAATGTTTTGTTATTTGAACTTTAGAGATAAATCTTTCTCGTAAACCGGATATCCGCTTAGTGGTGGTCTATGGGGTAAATGCTTTGTTTTTATATTGTTTGTTCATTCTGTTTTAAATCCTTCTAAGTAAAACAAAAAAAGCAAAGGCCCGGATGTACATTTTGAAATGATTTACGATACGAGGGCGGCTCAATAAGGCGGCCGAAAATGACAAAAACAAAAATTGCGATATTGTGTTGGTCGTTCAGAGAACTCTATGGCCCTACTCCCAACGATCTGTAATTTCCATTTTAGATGATCAGTTAGTTAGGTTTTATAAGTCTTTTCGCACCATTGGCAATAAACGCAATCATATGACTACTCCCAAGGAGTGTTTGGCGTTGTTTAACCGGTATACGTATGCGTTTTTGCGCCTTTTTAAAACGATGAATAAAACATGGCTTCACTACACTACGCCGGAGACCAAGAAGCTTATAAACAATGGTTTTCTGTATGCAAAATTGGACCGAAGAAAGCCAAGTTGGAGCTATAGGACAATAAGGTCATGGTGATAGTTTTTTGGGATGATCATCTTTAAAAGGGAATATTACACCAACTTATTGGACCGATAGTGTGTTTTCATCGAGACAAAACACATGTGTATAATTGCGATAGCAAAATGACATGAATTGGGCAGCGATTTGCTACTGCATCCACCCTATTCAACGGTTTTTCTCCCCAGTATTTATTTTCTATTTGCTGGCTCATCAAAGAGATGCCTATTTTGCGGACCTGAGAATTCCTATTATTCGGAATGTCTAAAAAAATGATATAAACATTGCACAAACAGAATTGAGTTAGAAGTCTACGAGACTGAGTTGAGAAATTAAAAAATAATTTTTTAAAAAAAATTTTTTTTTCGACAATTTTTTAAAAAAAATTTTTTTTTCCAAAAAATCACGGATTTATTGATCCGCTCTCGTAATCACAATTATATTGCCTACGGATATGCAAAACTTTTTTTCACAATTTTTATATCCTTTTTTATACATACATATTTTTTACTTCTTTATGTTCGACAAGTCAAACAAATAGTGTTTGTTAATAATGCTTTGCATACTTTAGGGATCACAGATTAATAATTTAAAAAATATTGCCTGCTTTTGGGTGTTGCAATATTATAAAAAAAATCTAAGCCGGTATTTTAAGCATTCTATTTCACATATTTTATTTAGCCTTGCATACTTTGAGGATTACAAAAACTACAAATGTGTTGCCTACTTTTGAGGGATAAAATTTCTTTCGTTGTTTGTATATATTTTTTTTTAGCATTCTTAATATTTTTTGTATTATTTATGAATAAAAAATCATTGCATATTGTTAGGAGTTAAAAAATGTTTATTAATTTTGTTCGTTGATTTTGTATTTTTTTTTTTTATAAAATTGCAATAATTCTTAAGAAATTGTTCTTTTGCTATTGTCTTAAGCAGTTTTTTAATGTTTTTTTTTTTGCCTTGTTTCTACTTAAACAGTTCATTTACTTTATGACAGTGATATTTATTTGAATCATAAAATAGAAAGAAAGCAAAAAAAAAAGCAACAGAAAATTTGATATGCATGTATAATAATCTATTATTCAAGAGATTACTTGCATTTACAATTTTTGCATGCTGATTCAAGCATATAAAAACTGAAAAGCATAAAAAATGGAAATACATAAAGAATCATGTAACGGGGAAGGAAGCCCAACCAAAATACATGTTAGGAAAAAAAGTAATATGGTCGCAAGTTTTCTAAAATTCTAAGGCCCAAACAAGAAATGTCCTAAGCTAAGGTTTTCTGTGTTGCTAAGTCAAGCTATTTATCCCATAGGATACCTTCCTAAAAAGCAAAGTATATAAGACAAGACAACAGCAATTGTAATGCCAACGGAAAACTAGTAAATGAAAGTATTTTTTTAAATCTGCCCACAGCATAAATCACCCTACATCTTTTATTTGAGCTTAACAACACCAGAAAATATAAAATAAAAATGTCTGCTGATGAAGAAAATGTTTGATATGAAAAGGAAAATAAAAGCAGATATAAATTTATCAATCCTACCATAACTACGGTAACAATTTTTTATCTATTTATTTATTTTTCTATTATTATTATTATTAAAAGATTCACAAAAATTTATTTAACATTTTGTTGTCATCACACAATGGAGAAATGTAACAACAATACAATAAATATTATTAAGAATTTAATACCTGTGTCTGACATGTGAATTCTTCTACGTAATCACTGGCTGTTTTGTGTGGGCATTAACACTCTGTATGAAATGAATAAAGAGATGATCAAACGAAACAAATTTCAGTTTATATTTCGTTAGAAAAAGACAAAAGCTGCTTTAATTGCTATAATGCCTTAACTAACTGTTTAATATAATGTTCGAAGAACCAAAATTAGTTTAAAAAAGTTCTAAGCGAATTTACAGAATTTTGATGCAAAAAATTTTGAAATGTATGAAATAAATTCTCATTATATTACCTTAGGTTTTCATAACTAAAAAAATCGGTTCGAAGGACCGACCGTTAACAAGCTCGGCCAAATAATTTAGAATAGCAAAAATATATACTGAAGCCATTATAATTAGAAGTGTTATTGTTTATAGATTTTAATAACTCGTGTAAGGCTCGAAGGACCAATTTTAATTTTTAAAAAGCGTTGATACGCTTCTTCAAATGTTTTTGCATTATAAGATATGATGTACAAATTGTGTAAACTATTTTTTCAAGCTTTGTTATTTATTTCATAATTAAAATTTGGTTATGCAAAAAAATATTGAATAGGAAAAACTGAATACTGCAGCAATTTGAAAATCAAGTTCTATTTTTAGTTTGCACTAACTATTGAATATAAAGTTCGGAGGACCAATTGCAGATAAAAATGTATCAATTCAGCAAATGTTTTTGCATAAAAAAATGGGAATGCAGAAAATTTCACAGGTGTAAAAATAGTAAACTGATACAAAATCTGGTTTGAAGGACCAACCTTTATAAGGTATCAGCTTTGAATTCCATTGCAAATAAGGCCCAAAATATGTTGAATTTGAAAAAATAGATACTGAACCATTTAGTCAAGTTCTATTGTTTGGACGTTTATGTTTTTTAGGTTTACACATTTTTCCCGGTTCGAAGGACCATTACATCTAAAAAGATTTGTTTTAATATATGTTTTTTCATTGATTTTTTTTTTCCTTATTAAAAAGATATGAAGTATAATGATTTCCTGTCCTGTGGAAGAAGATTTAGAGAAAAGATGAATACAAATACATAAAAATCTATATTATGGCCATTTACTAAATCAACAAGACAAATGATTTTTAATATAGTACAATAGCAAATAAAACAACAATAACATAAATCTAAAATCTCCTCCTCTGCTTTGCTCATATCTGCCCGCTTTCCAAAATCCCTTTCAAAAAATCTTAAAAGATTTTGTCTAAACAAATAGTGGGATGTACATATGGAGTGTAGGATGTTTTTTTTTTTTTAACAAATCGTCTTTAACTTTTCTTTCCGGTGTGAGAATAATTTGGGTCATATGTAATAATGGTTAAATTCAGTTTGATTTGTTAAACAAGTTAGTAATAACATACAGGCCGAGGGGGGAGGGAATATTTTAAGGATTTGGTTTAGTTAGCTTTCCATATTTGTGTCGTTTGTATGTTTAGGTCATTTACTAAGTATTTTTGTTGCCTTAGTGATTAAGTCTCATTTGACATGATTTTTTTTTCTCTTTGTGTACTGTGTGATGAATGACATGTGATGATGATGAAAGATGACAAAAATTAATAATGTCTTGAAATATGAGCATGTGTGTGATTGTGTGATGTTCTATCAGGTTTTTTTTTTTTTTTTTTTTTTTATTTAGGTTTTATATTAATCTTAGCCATAGTAATGGGATAAAACTTTACATTTAGTTGCCTCAGATTGTTCGAATAATTCTACAGAAAAGGCTAAGGCGGTTTTTTTTATAGAAAAAGTGTTTGGAATCCTTAACATTTTTCTCTTTAGAATTTTTGTATATATTTTTCTATAGAAAAATAATCCCAGATTCTTAAGCATTTTTCTATAAAAAAACAGTGTATATGCTTAGAATCTCTCATTAGAAAAACAGTCTCAGATTATGACAAAAATTTTTCAGAAAGAAAACCATTTTCTCAGATACTGAAAACTTTGTCTCAGATACTGGAAACTTTGTTTCAGATTTTAAACATTTTCGCAAAGAAAAAGTGTTTCCATATGAATGATAGAATGATAGAATGTTAGTTCGAAAAATTTGGGTATCGAAAAACAGTCTCAGATGCGGGATAGAAAACAGTCTCTTATTTTGAGAATTTTTCTAAGAAGAATATTTTTAACAAAGAAATAAAAATGTGTCAATTCAGAAAATTTTAGGAGGAGAAAAATAGTAATCTGGCACAAAATCCGAATTGAAAGACCAAACTTTATAAAGTATCAGCTTTGAATTCCTTTGACAATTTTGCTTAAAAAATATGTAGAATTTGAAAAAGTATATACTGAAACATGTAAAACATCAAGTTTTATTGTTTAAGCTGGTCACTTTTGTTCGGTTTCCACCTGTTCCCCGGTTCGATGGACCATTACATCTAAAGAGAGTTTCTTAATATATATATACATATATATTTTTTTTTTGATTTCTTTGTTTCCTTATTACAAAAATACAAAGTATAAATTTCCTGTCCTTCTTTAAAAGAGAGAACCCCATTTCAAATACAACATTTGTTTCAAAACAAAATCAGAAAAATGTTATACGTTCTAATAAAACTGATATGTGAATATATAACTGTATTATTTTTAAAATGATTAGAGAAATACCTTTATTTTTTTTTCATGAATTGAATTCGTATTTGTTAATTAGAATTCAATTAAAAATAAATTATCGTATGCAAACTAAATAAAAACAATATGGGCGCTATAGCCCCCTTTCCTCAAAATAATGATAAAGGTTCTCCCATGCAGCCGGCCAATGATTTTGTTTTAATCTAAGTTCTTTAATACAAGAACAATTGGAGAGCCTATGAATTGTGAAAATCGGATAATAATAGAAAAATTAATCATAATTCCCTACAAAAGTCATATAGCAGCATTTTCAAGAATCTTAGATCCGCAGCTACTTTATAAATAATATACAATTATAAGATAAATCGTTTACACCCAAATTCAAAATCTAAGTAAAGTAATTTTACTAATTTGAAATCTTCAAGCTTGTCTAAAATTCCCACTTCGAACGATTTTCTTCCTGCTTCGCCATGTTTCCTTTGTTTTCATTAATAAAAAAAAATATAACAAAATTAGTATACCTTCAGTATACCTTTTAAATATTCTTTTCGAAAATCGATTAAAATGTGGCATACAGGATATAGAAACTTTCACAAATGAAAATGATTATAAAAATGTAAAAAAAATTCTTAATTGATATAGGAACATTATAATACGTTATATATTTTCTTTTAGAAGCCTAAAAGTATGCTTTACTTTTATGGTAATTGGATTAGTTAATTTAAAAAAAATTATACAAAAAATCAGGATTTTATTCTACTTTCGACCAGAATGATGGTCTGTTTCATAACTGATAATGTTCCTTAAATCAAATGTCGAGAGTAGAGTTTTATTGGTATTTATTAAAAGCCTTCTTAACTTCGTATAAATTTATAATATGTACTGACAAACTTTTATTGCCGAGTCCATTGTAACGTTTACTGGAATACTTTTAACTTTTTGAACCGGTTCGAAGGACCAAACAATTTCACGCATTATTTGTTATTGCCATAATTATTTATAAGTTATTTCACTGATTTCGTTACCTGTTTTTGCTTTCTTTAGTTAAACTTTCGACAGAATTAAAATAAGTGTGATGCATATTTTTATTCTCCGATTCGAAGGACCAAAATCGTATACGTTTTAATTATGTGAAGTGTTCTAATATAACAATTTAATTCGTTCCAATAGATTTTTTTCTAAACAATTAGTAGGGCCCCCATTGCTAGCGAATTGCAGAAAATAAAAATCTATGAAAAATTAAAGCATATTTAGGGGACAAGAATTAAATTTATTTAGTGCCAGTGTTGTCTTGCATTACCGAGATAGTGCTGAGCGTAAATATTGTTAATATTGCAAATTTTGTAATATTGTTAAGAAAATGTATTAATTATTATCAATTATACATAATATCTGTTATGTGAAGTAAACTACTTGTTCTGCCCAAAAAAAAAAATTCTTTTAATCAACTTAATTTATAATTTTTTTTATATCTAAACCACGTTTTAAAAAATGTGTACACAATTATATATCAATAACCTAATTTCATGGAAACAGGATTTTTTTTTTTAAATAATAATTTTTCTTATAAAACAAACATCTCCATTTCCTTATGTTTTTGTCATTTTCTATTTTCTTAGATAGATAAAACTGAAACCCAAACAAACCATAAAAAAGCCATTACTAAAAGCTACAGGGCATTTCCTTTAACTTGCAAAAAAAAAGCATAAAGACAACATGTTTTATGCCCTGAAGCTGAAAAGAAAAAAACTGTCCGAACCATTTAATAGATTTTTTTCTTTTTTCTTAATGAAAAATTTGAATTCATGTATCTTTATACAAAAAAAAAAAACAATATCAATTAAAAAAAATATAGAATATAATCATTAACACAATTTTACATGTTTTTTGCTTAAATTATTTTTTAATTGTTCAAATAAATTTTAATTATTCCATATAAAAATTTCTTCCTCTTAATTGCTTTAAATCTTCAGCAAAAGTACATAAAATTTAAATAAATGTGACATTTTTCTTAAAAATTTTCTGTATTTTTTGCTGCATATTTTTCAACATATTTTTCATCTTTAGTTAGTTATTTTAACTACAGTTAAAGGCAAGCAAATTTACTGGTAGTAAGTAAATACCCTTCTGTTAAGTCCTTTATTGTTTCTTTTTTATTTAGAACGCCTTAAAATATGCTATATTTTATGGAATTTTAACTAAAACCGTTTCTTATTATATTTCTCGTCTTGTTTCGTGTGTATATTTGTTGTATTTTTTTTTTAATGGAGTAAGATATTTCTGTTGAGAACATAAACTAATTTGCAATGTGGTTTTGGCGGTTTTCAACATGTTTTTTTCTTTTCTTTTTTTGTAGGTTCATCTTCGTTTTGCGTACAAGATGTATATTTACATTTCAGCATTTGAGAATAAATTTAGTAAATTTGTTGTTAGTACTTTTTGGATAGCTGAAATGTTTAAGATAAAGTTTTTTGGATAACTAAATTTCTTAAAAATTTATTATGTTTTATATTAATGTTTGACTTTAATATTTTTATTCATTTTTTTTATAAGAAAAATATCAACCAAAAAGGAGTCAAATTTAAAGATAATTTTGTAATAAAAATACAAATTTGTGAATAAAATTGTTTTGGAAATTAAAATTTAAATTTGTTGAACTGTTAGAATTTTTGAAGATTTTTTTTTTTACATTTTATTATTTATTTAATTGTTTTTATATTCTATATCGTTGAAATGGTTGGAAGGACCATTTACTTTAAAACTAAACACTAAAAAGAGTAAAAAACTAATTAATTTGGTTACCTATAATCTGGTTTATTTAAGAAAAAATGTTCAGCCTCAAAACAAACAAATTGCTTGATATAAATTTTCTAGTATACAAATAAAATCAATCGTAAGTTCTTAGGCTGAAATCTTCTTCGGTCTTTTACATTGATTCGAAAAAAAACCCCTCTGAACAGTGATAAATTTGCAAATAGCAATCATAATAATTATGAAGTGCTTTGTTGATGCCGTAACGTTTGTTTATTTTCCAAAAAGAAAAAACGGTTCGAAGGACCAAGTAATTTAAAATTAAACATTAGGAAAATACAAGAAAACAGAACTTGACTCTTAAAGTCTGAGTTCTTCTAAAGCCAATTTATAGATTTTACAATAAACAAAATGTTACGTAATTTTTTTTTTATTGCTCTTATTCTTAATTTTGAAATGCGAACTGTTTTATTTAATTATTTTATTTAAACAATTAATTGATCACGAAATGTTTAGTTATTTGCAATATAGTTACGCCATATTAGAATAAAAAAGTTCAATATACATAATTAACAGGGATTTTAAGGCCAACAAAATTTTCAGATAAAAATACAATTTTCTAATAATATAAAAGTATCAGAATAAGATAATTTTTTAAATAATAAATTTTTAAACTAATAATTTTTTTCGTTTTTTAACTTTTCATATCTGATTCGAACTACCAATATTAAAAATATCGAAAAATTGTTGAATTTTTTAGATGTAAAGAAAAAATCTCTTGCCAATGTTATATTACTTAAAATTGTTTTTTATGGACTTTCTGCGATGACCCAAACAGAAACTCAAACCTGATTAAGAACATAGTAAACATTATGTATGCGGTAGATCCTTAAATTAGAAATATCTTATAGACATTTTTCAGAAGGTTTGAAAAATTTTGCTGAAACGTTTAAGAAATGACAGAATAATATCTTTTTGAGTTTTTCATGATTCATAAAATATCTGACCAATATATGATTTCTTACAAACTTGATATCTATCTATATATAGTCTATATGTATATAGTTAAGCTCATCATTGAATCACTGATCTTTAATATTTAATATAATAATATTATAAAAATAGAAACTTAAACTAAAAAAAAATACTTTTCACAAATGTCTTTTATTACAAAAGTAGCAGTTTCGAAAACAGGAATTTTCATAAAACCTACTTTTTAAACAGTGCCTCTACTTAAGAAAATTCCTTTTGTAAAAAAAAGTTCCTATTCTGAAAAAGTTCCTTCTCTATAAAAATGTACCTTAAAAAAATAACTTCTCCTAAACAAGTAAATTTTCTTTAAAAAAAAGTACCCATATATAAAGAAGTGCTTATTATAAAAGTAAATTTTCTTTAAAATGTTTATATTCCTTTTCATAAAACGTAATTTTCTGAAAACAGTTCATTCATTCTTTAAAAATGTTCCTTTTCAGAAATAGTACCCTTCTTTAAAAAAGTGCATTTGCTTAAAAAGAATATTTGATTTAAAAGATACCTTTTCCTAAAAAACTGCCCTTTCTTAAGAAATATCTTTACCTAAAAAACCGAATTTTCTTAAAAAATGGCTACATGTTCATAAAAAAGTACTTTTTCTTACTTTTTACAAATGTATATTTAAAAAGGTACATTTCCATAAAAAAGTATCTCTTAAAAAGAATTTTTGAATAAAAGAAAACATTTTCTTAACAAGTACATTTTCTTAAAAGTACATTTTCTTAAAAAAAAACTAATTTTTCTCAGGAAGTACGTTTTCTGAAAAAGTGTATTTAAAAAAACAAAATTTTCTTTAAAAATTAAATATTCTTAAAAAAGTCCCTTTTCTTAAAAATGTACATTTTTAATAAAAAAGTACGTTTTCTTAAAAGAGGACATTTTCTTAAAAAAAATACCATTTTTCATTTGTACTTTGCCTACAAAAGTATCTTTTCTCAAAAATAAAGCACGTTTTCTTAAAAAAGTACCTTTACGTAAAAAGTACCTCTTCTTAAAAATTTACCTTTTCTGAAAAAAGTTTCTTTTTTTTTTATTTATTTCGTCTATGGAAATGAATCCTTACAGAGTGTATAAGTAATTATATAGTTGAAATTTCCAATAAAAAATTTTAATTAAATATTGAAAAATAAAATAATATTAACATTAATATTTACGGGTAATTGAATAAGGACATACAATTCATTAAAACGTTTACATATTTTCATCAACAAGTCAGTATTCGCTTAATTCGCACGAAGTAATTGAAGAGAGAATAGGATGAAAGTGAGTGTTACTAGTTTTGGAACATAAAATTTTAAATCAGAGCAAACATCATCATTTATTAGATTTGTTAGCAACACAGCATTCAGCAGAGTCCTTCGAGTAATGTAAGCAATTTAATTTTTATAAATTGGAAAATCATCAACATGGCTCAAATATGAACTTTGCAAGCAGAAAAGAAGAAATTATTTTTGAACGGACTCGATACGGTTACTATGAATATTATAATAGGAATCCCCGATTAATGAAAGCAGTTTTCTGAAAAAATATATTTTCTTAAAAAAGCATCTCTCTGTAAAAATTAACCTTTTTTTAAAAAAGTACCTTTTCTTAAAAAAGTAAATTTTCTGTAAAAATTATCTTATATGAAAAAGTACCTTTTCTTAAAAAAGTACCTTTCTTAAAAAATACATTCTCTTAAAAAAAAAAAAAAAAAAAACAATTAAAAAAAGTACATTTTCATCAAAAAGTAACCTCTCTTAAAAATCTACCTTTAGAAAAAAAAGGATTTCTTTAAGAACGTGCCTTTTCTAAAAAAAAGTACCTTCTCTTACAAAAGTAAACTTTCTTGAAAAAGCACTTTTTTAAAAAATAAAATTTTCTTAAAAAATTTAATTCTCTTATAAACTTTAATTTTCTTAAAAAAGTAAATTTTCTTTAAAAAAAAATACCTTTTCTTAAAAAGTACCTTTTTCATCATTTTCCAACGGCTACTTTTGACGCCTTACAACTATCCACTTACTAATAAAGGGTGATCCATTTCGAGGTTCCCTACTTTTTTAAAGAAAAAAAACGCAGAAAGTTCAAATTTAATGGGGAATGTTTATTATCATTTGAAAGAACATTCTTAGGCATTTATTTTTTGAACTTTATGTCTATCAAATGTTGGCCGTGGCTACGTCTCAGATGATCCATCCGTTGAGTCCAATTTTCGATGACTCGTTCGAGCATTTCCACTGGTAACTGGCGAATGACACGCGTGATGTTTTGCTCCAACGCCTGAATCGAAGTGGGATTGTCCGCATAAACTTTAGACTTTACATATCCCCACAGGAAACAGTCTAACGGTGTGATATCACACGATCTTGGTGGCCAATCGACCGGCCCAAAACGTGAAATTATCTGCTCGCCGAAGTGTTCTCTCAATAAATCCATTGATTGATGCGCTGTGTGGGAAGTGGCGACGTTTTATTGAAACCAAATGTCGCCGAGATCACGAGCTTCAATTTCTGGCATCATACGTCAGTCGGAGTTGCTGCGAACGGCGCCGAATCGACTCTCCACGGTTTTTGTGTATACTCTCAGCTGCGGCCGCTATATTTTCTTCACTGCGTGCTGTACGTGGTCTGTTCGGTCGAATATTATCCAATAATGAATGCTGGGTCTCACGATGGGTGATGGTATTGCGAATAGTACGCTCATTAGGATGATTATGTTGACCATAAGTTGAGCGAAACACATTCTTCACAGAACGTGAATTTTCGTAATAAAGTTGAACGATTTGTAAATGTTGTTTAGGCGTAAGTCTTTCCATGATGAAATGCCAAACAATACTAAACAAAAAAATAACATGACAGCATGACACGACTCACACGTGATCTGTCAAAAAAAGGCTATTGAAAAAAGTATTTCTACTTGGATCACCCCATATTTACCTCGAAAAATATTTCTGCCTGGAGAAAAGTTAATATTAAATTTCTATATTTATTTTAAAATCAATACTAAAATCTATATTTTTTTATTAAAAACTTCTGGGTGTCATAAATTTCTAAATATCTCTCAGAACTACGTTATGGGAGAGAAACTATAAAAACTAATATGTAATTATTATTATTTAAAATTTTAACGGTGAAAGGAGTTAATCATAACTTAGCGGGGTTAACCATAACTTAGCTGTATGCCATTATTAGTGAGTATTTCAATTCTAGTATTTGTTGTGCTACGAGTATAATATGTTTCAATGTGGATAATAAGGTGACAGCCATTTTTTTTTTTTGGAATTTCAAGACGTGCGGGTCGGATTATTGTGAAACTGGATCTAAAACTTTATTGTCCAAAATTTGAGCCAAATCGGACAATGCTTTGAGTTCAAAGTTCAAATATAAATTAAAAACTAGCAGATTCCAGCCCTCGAAATTCGAGTGCAAATTCTAGGAAATTTGATTTATTCATTTAATAAAGACCCTAAAGGTATGCTAATCAATTGTAGCCAATTCACAAATCAACACAAAAAACAAACTCATTTTTATTACAAACACATTAACATATTTATTAAACACACATATAGCATTGTATAATTTTATGTATGTATTAGTAGCAACTTTAAATGCAATTTACTCAAAATAAAGGAAAAAAATTAAAAATCTGTAAATCTGAAAAACGGCTAAAAAGAAATACCTTTCAAATAATATATGCCTGGTCAGAATCGGGATAAAACGGTAGAACAAAACATCGGTCACAAGAAATCGCCTAGCCTATTAATATTATAGATTATCAAAAAAAAATTGTTTTTCACAAAAATGTTGATATTAATAATTGCGTTTCAATTAAATTAATTAATATACCATAATCTAGAGTAAATTATCTCTCTAATAAAACAACAAAATCTATTATCCGTTGAAAAACAGCCAAGTTAACTATATCAAGTTCCCCAGCTAATAAATGCGCCGCAGACCACTTGATTAAGACAATCGAGCTCACATTTTTAAAGACATTGAAATAATTTATAAGAAAAATATTTTTGCATTCTCCTGATCCCAAAATGATCTTATGTAAAGTATTTTGCATCTTGTCTATTGTTATGCCGTTCTAAATTAATGTGAAAAGGGTACGTATTTATTTTAGCACCATTTCAAAATCTCCAATTTTACTTTTTCGAAAATTTTGTTCAAGAAATTTTTCGAAATCAACGATCGGACTTTAAGGTCTTATTAACAAAATATATCTAATTAAAAATGCCAAATATTGTTGATATCCTGTTCTTAATTTGGCGAAAGCACCGTTTTTATTTCAGCGGATTTGAAGAAAAATGTGATTTTTCATACTTTTTCAACTGTTAGGCTACATTTTTTTCGTGTTTTCATATTTCAAATATATTTTGTCAAAATATTAGACTACTTCATACAAGTTCTCAACCCTCTAAATTGAGGTTAAATTGAGACACTATAAATTGTCCCTCTTTAAGGTCAAAGGTCAAATTTAAGGATATTAACATTTTCTTAAAACAAAATATCCAAATAATATATATTTGTGAAAGGATTTCGATAAAACTTATTAATAATATTTTAATAATTCTAAAAAATAATATTGTGGACTTATTTTCTGAAATTAACACGTGTGGTACTCTTGATGTCAAATTGACTCTTTATGAAAATCTATAAATATTTTCTTCATCAGGATTTTTTTTTTTAAATAAAACAATTTTAATGTATTCATAAAATTCCTCAAATTTATTCGTTATTTTATGATAATAAAGGGTGATTTTTTAGCTATTATCTTTTTGGCAACACTGGTTTTAACAGCTGACGCACGTTTCGTGTTTTGTTTCATTGTCAAACATCTTCAGTTTGGTCTATAATGTAACCATGAATCGTCTTACAAACGAACAACGCTTGCAAGTTATTGAATTTTATTATCAAAATGCGTGCTCTGTTAAGAAAGTTCATTGTGCGCTTCTTCCATTTTATGGTCAGTTTAATCGACCCACTGAAGCGGCTATTCGGGCTATTGTGACTAAATTTCGCACCAAATTTACATTGATGAACATTAAACCACCAACACGCTTACGTAGAATGCGAACTGAAGAAAATATCGCAGCTGTATCGGCCAGTGTTAATGATGACCATCAATTATCGATTCGTCGCCGTTCGCAGCAATTGGGCCTCTGTTACTCAACAACGTGGAAAATTTTGCGGAAGGATTTAGGAGTGAAGCCTTTCAAAATACAGATGGTGCAAGAATTGAAGCCGAACGACCTACCGCAACGTAGAATTTTTGGTGAATGGGCTCTTGGAAAGTTGGCCGAAGATCCACTTTTTTACCGAAAAATTGTGTTCAGCGACGAAGCTAATTTTTGGCCCAATGGGTAGGTAAATAAGCAGAATTGTCGATTTTGGAGTGAATATCAGCCAGAAGCATTGGAAGAGCCACCAATGCATCCAGAAAAAGTCACAGTTTGGTGCGGTTTATGGGCTGGTGGCATCATTGGACCGTACTTCTTCAAAGATGATGCGAATCGTAACGTAACTGTGAATGGTGAGCGCTACCGAGAGATGATATCCAACTGTTTTTGCCCAAAATGCAAGAGCTTGACTTGCATGACATGTGGATTCAACAAGACGGTGCCACATGCCACACAGCACGCGGAACAATGGACTTATTGAGAGGCCAGTTCGGTGAACATTTTATTTCACGTTCGGGACCGGTCAATTGGCCGCCTAGATCGTGCGATTTAACGCCTTTAGACTATTTTTGTGGGGGCTATGTTAAAGCTCATGTCTATACAGACAATCCCGCTTCAGTTGACGCATTGGAAGACAACATTGAAGCATTTATTCGTGAGATACCGGCCGAAATGTTGGAAAGAGTATGCCAAAATTGGACTAAGCGGATGGACCATTTGAGGCGCAGTCACGGTCTAGATTTGCATGAAATAAGTTTCAAACATTAAATTATATGGACCATACTATCGATTCAAATAAAGATTTCATGAATTTTTCTGAATTTTATGTGTTTTTTTTTTAACTTTCCTATAGCTCTTAAAAAATCACCCTTTATTTAGATTATTTAGTTTTTACAATTAATACAGCATAAACAAATTTGTATATCGAGGGCTTATATTCAAAACTTGTTATCGGCATCAATTAATATTTTAAAGAGAGCGTGTAAAACTTATTTATTAATAAGAACTGACAGTAATTGTAGATTGATTTGCTACAATATCTATTAAGAAATAGTCGTACTAATCATGGATGATATCAAAATTAATATTGTATTTGACAGTTATATCAGAGAACAGTTTGGAATCAAATGTAGATAGCACTTTTTGAGTATAAGCCCTCGATATACCTTTATATGAATATAATAATTCTGAAAGAAAAACAAGTAAGTTTCAAAGTGTTAATCGTCATCACTTTCTTCTTTAGCTGATGTGTTTTGCAAAATTATTAAATGCAGTGCCATCTGTGGTATATGATGAATTTTTTCCGATAAATTTTTCTTTTGTCGATAAGTAGTGGATCTGAACTAAGTAGAAACCTATTAAATATATCTTCATTTGACGCGCATAGTGTTCTCTATAATTTTTAAAATATTTGTTTCGAGCGTCTTGAGCTTGCTCAGATAGTTGGCCAATTGGGGGTAATGCATGTGATACTATTTCTAACCCGTGAATATGGGAGGCATATAAAACCACGGGTAGAGCTTATAGAAATGTCTGGCCGTGCTGTGAGTATAGTTTCTAGACTTTTCAATTTGAATCCACAGGATACAACAGTAAGTATCGCACGCAATCGTTCATTTTAAGTATGTTGCACTACAAAAAATATTTTTCCACAATTTGTAATATTGAGACTTACTGTTGTTTTTAATTTATAGAATAAAGTAAAAGTAGTGAGTTTTATTAAATACTAGCAGATTCCAGCCCACGAAATTCGAGCGCAAATTCTAGGAAATTTAATTTTTTCATTAAATAAAGACCCTAAAGGTATGCTAATCAATTATAGCCAATTCACAAATCAACACAAAAAACAAACTCATTTTAATTACAAACACATTAACAAATTTAATAAAACACACATAGCATATGTACATATAATTTTATGTATGAGGTAGTAGCAAATTTAAATGAAATTTACTCAAAATAAAGGAAACAATTTGAAATTCTGTAAATTTGCGGATCGGCTAAAAAGAAATACCTTTCAAAAAATATACGTTTGGTCAAAATCGGGACAAAACGGTAGAACAAAACATCAGTCACAAGAAATCGCCTAGCCTATTAATATTATTATTAAATATAATGCATTTGCATTTAGACGATGAATTTTTCGCAAACCTGAAATTTTTATTCCAATTTAAAAAGTTTTCTACAATTTGTCTTATTATTGAAATTTTTCGTCCCACTCTAATATAAAGGGTCCGCCATCTAACGTGTTTTTTTTTCAACTAGCGCTTATTTCGTGAATGGTGACACTTAGCTCATGTCTGATTTGACAGATAATTAGTTTTATCCTTCCGCTGAACGAATATGGTTGTGTGTACGCTTGAACAACGCTGTGAAATATTGCGACATTACTTTGAAAATCATGGTAATGTTGCAGAATGTGTGCGAAAATTGCGTACGGATTTTGGAAGAAGAGAAGCACCGTCAGCTCCGTATGTTCGTTATCTTGTGAAAAAAAGTGAAAGATACTGGCATCCTCATCGATAAACCAAAGCTTGAAAAGCCAAAAACAGTGCGTACACTCGAGAATATTGCTGCTGTGTAAGAAACGATACCCTATACCATGCGTTCAGATACCCTATCTCTCAGGCCCAACTAACTGGATATAGAAAATAGGCATAAACCAAATTTGAGTGGGATTTTTATTAATTTTTTCGGCTGCAGATATGAAAAAGTTCATATCGGATGCTATATCTATATGGGGACTAGGCCCAAAAATGGACTGATCCTGACCATGTTTGGTAAAGTCTCTTGTATTTCGCAAAAATATATACAAACAAAATTTGAGAAGAATCAGTGCAAAATTTTTGTTTTTTGATAGATTTAAGTGAAGATCGGGAAGCAGCTCTATATAGGGCCTATGACTAAGAGTTGTCCAATAGGGATCATTTTTAGACTACTGATTAATGGATGTAATATATACATACAAACCCACATTGACTAAGATTTGTATAATTTGGATCTTATGGCAATATATGTTGATTTCATAGGGGTCATTTGTATGGGGGCTAGGTCTGAACATGGTCCGATTCTCACCAATTTCAATAGCGTTCATCCCATGGCCGATAAAAGATTAAATACCAAATTTCATCAAAATATATTCATATTTGCGACCTGCAGTTTGATTACAAGCTTTACATGGACACACAGACGGACGGACGGACGGACGGACATCGTTAAATCGAATCAGATAGTGATTCTGATTCGATCGGTATAATTAAAGATGGGTGTAGGTCAAATATTTTTGGTTGTTACAAACAGCAGCACAAAGTCATTATACCCAAACCACATAGTGGTATAGGGTATAAAAATTGAAACTAGGACACATTTTGAGTACCCCATGCGTTAATTTCAGAAAATAAGTCCAGAATATTATTTTGTGGATTATCAAAATGTTATCAACAAGTTTTGTCGAAATCCTTCCACAAATATATATTATTTCGATATTTTGTTTAAAAAAAATTTAAATATCCTTAAATTTGACCTTTGACCTTAAAGGGGGACAATTTATAGTGTTTCAATTTAACCTTAATTTTCAGGATTGAGAACTTATATCAAGTATAATAATATTTCGACAAAACATATTTTAAATATGAAAACACCAAAAAGATGTGGCCTAACAGTTGGAAAAGTATGAAAAATCATATTTTTCTTCAAATCCGCTGAAATAAAAACGCTGCCCTCGCCAAATTAAGAGCAGGATATCAACAATATTTGGCATTTTTAATCAGATGTGTCTTGTTAATATGACCTTAAAGTCCAATCATTGATATCGGAAAATTTCTTGAACAAAATTTTTGAAAAAGTAAAATTGGAGATTTTGAAATAGTGCTATAAATACGAACCGTTTTGACATTAATTTAGAACGGCGTAATAATAGACGAGATGCAAAATACTTTATATAAGATCACTTTGGGGTCAGAAGAATGCAAAAATGTTGTTGTCGTAAATTATTTCAATGTCTTTAAAAATGTGAGATCGATTTTCTTAATCAAGTGGTCTGCTACGCATTTATTGCCTGGGGAACTTCATATATCTTGGCTGTTTTTCAACCGATAATAGATTTTGTTGTTTTATTAGAAAGACAATTTACTCTAGATTAGGGTTTATAATTAATTTAATTGAAGCGCAATTATTAATATGAAAATTTTTGTGAAAAAGAATATTTTTTATAATTTTTACATATAAATTCATATTTGAAATTTGAACTCAATGCGCGTCCAGAAAGCATTGGCCGATGTGGGTCAAATTTTGCGCAATAAAGTTTTAGATCTAGTGTCACAATAATCCGACCCGCACGTATTGAAATTCAAAAAAAAATGGCTGTCACGCTAATGACACGGTTAATGAATTATGGCCCCTAGTTAAGAGTAAAAGTGAAACAAGGGCTGATGTTATGATTTATAAATTAATTTAATTGAAGCGTAATTATTATTGTCAAAATTTTTGTGAAAAAAAAAATTTTTTTTTTTTTGATAATTTGAACTCAATGCGCGTCCAGAAAGCATTGGCCGATGTGGGTCAAATTTTGCGCACTAAAGTTTTAGATCTAGTGTCACAATAATCCGACCCGCACACCTCAAAATTCGACCAAAAATTTTTTTCATACAAACCGCTGTCACCCTAGTGGATAAGTATGGAATTTATAGAAGAGACAGAATATAACAATTGTTCTATTTTGTAGATATCTTAGGTTCATTTTGAAAATATTACAATTAATGATTTACTATTTAAACTAGTCCCATATAGTAAATATTATAAAAATACCCAATCAAAGCAAATACGAAAATCAAAGCCTATTTCTATTTATTTATTAAAAAAAAAAAAAACATTATTTATATCTTTTATCCCTTTTGTAGAAAATTGTTCAAATACATTATGTCAAATTTTTTGTTTACTAATAATTTAGAGATTCTGAAGACAAGAATCTTTTTCAAAAAGTATTTGTATCTATTGTCTTTGTCCATACAATTGAAAGGTGTGTTGCTGGCTTTTAAGGCAAAAAGGTATAATCCATGATCAATAAAGAATTACCAATATTTGTTTTATTAGTGTTTGTTGTATTCCATGTACTTTTCCTTAAATGTCATTGTGGGACAGCCAATACTGATAAAAACAAATCCCAATGCTACTTAATAAAAATAAGCTCAGCTGAGTGCAAAAGGGTTTTTTTTTATCGTAATTTTAAATATAAATAAGCTAAGTAGCTTTATATTTGTTATACTGGTTATTTTTCTAAAAACAAGGGGACGAAAGTGGTTTGTTTTTATTTAAATATAAAGTGTTTTGTTTCCTCTATTTTCTTTTGCTTATATTTAGTTAAAAGCTAGCAATTTTCTTAAAATGTTACAAATCGAAAAAAATATGAAAAAATAATTGTCTAGGGACTATAGTTTGTAATATGTATATTTTGCTATATTTTTTTTTCTTCTCTAATTTACCTTTTTCTTGTATTTTTAGTATTGACGTTTATTCAAAGACAAGCATTTGATAGAGTTATTTGATATGATGATAGATGGCTCGATAATTTTTATTAAAATGCAAATTTTTATTTGAATTCATGAGGATGGTATTATGGTTTCTAATGTGAAATATGTTTAGTTTTTTTTTTTTTTTTTTTGTATTATACTCTTTCGACATATATTTATATTTAATGAACACGTGTCAATTCTGCTTATGCTTTTACAAATTTCTATCAATTTTATTCATTTCTTGTTTGTTTTTCATTTAGGGTTGATTACGACATAAATACAGTTTTTCCATTTTTCTTTAACAACCGCTTAACATAATAAGTGATGTTGGTTTTTTATATCAAAACTGTTAAGGAAGTCTGAGGGTATTCACGTTGTGGTATTTCTGATTTTTTTTAAGCGCATGAAAGTTTTGTAAAATATTATCCTATAAAGAAATATTATTCTATAATGAAATTTATATTTTAAAGCCCAGCAAAAACAATTGTAGTTTGGGAAGCAGTGTTTTATTAGCTGTCTTTCTTAAAAGGACCATGCACACAGAAAAAAATTCGCCAACCGAATTATTCTAAAGTTGAGCAACTTTATATTCGTTTTAAGCAAAATAAGTTTTATAACTGCTAGCAATTTTCTATAAACAGAAAATCTTAATGTTAGGTCAACAGAATTCTGATTTTAATCAACTCGAAATTCGGTTAATAAGTCCACCACAATTCGGTTGGCAATAAATGCGGTAGCCACAATGAATCTCTTTTTTAAGCAGATCATGACATCATTAGGATAAAGTTTTATTTATTTTACGTTCTTGCCTTCATACCTGCTTCAAAAAGATTTAAAAATCCATTGTTAACAGTGCTCCCAGAAAATCCCGACCTTAACTATAGATGGCGGCAGTAGTTTGAAAAAATTTTATTTGGTGAACACTGGCACCTTTATAAATCATATGTTTTAAGTTTCAAGGCGCCACATTTTTTTCGATCTCAGTGTATTTTTAAAGATTGCAAAAATTGGTCACCGTTATGTATTTCATTATTAAAGCCAAAGTAGATCCTACTCTATGACAGTCAGCTCTTTCGTTCAAGACTATAAAGAATCGGGTGGCAGAGTTTAAACGAGGTCGTACGAACACCATAGCGCTTGAACAATTGTGGTGGCCACGAAAGAAATGCTTAAGAAATTCCAGAAAATCGTATCGTCGGCTGAAGGTGTGCGACCTACCTGAAATGATAGACATTTCAAAAAGTTATATACATTACATATTGCCCGAAAATTTTGGTGTCGTGTTTGCTCATAATGTTTCCAAGGTGTAATGTTGGTAAGATGGTACATGAGCGAAAAGGAGACCGGGTGTGGGTGCGTCAGTTGTCCTGACAAGATACCATGACGGAGGAATTTGAGCGAGAGGTTGGGTCGAAAACGAGTCAAAGGCGTTTGAGACAAGTGCACATGTTAATACAGCGTCCAAGACAAGTCGGAGACCAGTTGAAAAGCGAATTACCGAAAGTTGACGTAAGCATCATCTAGCATGATGTCACCGATTAGTAAGTTCGGAGCGTAGTAGACGGAGGTAGGCATTAGTCGAAAAATTCGAAGCTGTGAATGGATGAGCTAGTACCAGTCCTAGCAAAGATGGCCACTGCAGTAGAATAAGTAGGCAAGAGGTTCGGATGGAAGACGAGTCCAAGAGCGCTTGAGTCATTTGACAATAGAGTGTTTCGCGAATGAGACGGAATCGGTTGAAAAGTTGGTACCGAAAGTTGTACATATCAGGGCCACCTGATAATAACATCTAGTAAGAACGAACGTAGTAGACAAATGTGCGGTTATCAAAGGTATGTGTTTTTGCAAGTGCTGCTGATGACCGACGACAACGTGTTGTACCCTTAAATAGCTTTTTTGGGAATGGCCCTTCGGGGAGTTTCGTGGTGGCTGTGGTAGCCCAAAAGCGCGGGAAGAACACAGTTCGATGTGGAGTTGCATACAACCGGGTTCTACGACCCATAGAGTAGAAGGCTTTTAGATCGGGCCAACTCAATAGCAGAGGGAGGAGAGTGTGCCAAATCAACTGTCCTAGTTTGCTACCATCTAAGGAAGGGGCGCTGGTGGACGCTTTGTATCTCACCTAGTGCTTATAACACCGTGTGGTTAAGTCGACAAGACAGGCACACACGTAAAACCCAATATGATTTCTGCTCATAATGTAACAAAATACAGCATCGTGAAGATGTTCCAAATAGACTGTTTGGCGATAATTCACAGCAATAAAGCAAAGTTTTTGCATCGATTTACAAACCATGGATGAAATATGGGTCCACCGTTTCACACCTGAGACAAGCGAACAGTCAAAACATTGGACTGAAATGGGAGAATTTTGCCCAAAGAAGGCGAAGATAGTTCCATATCACGCTAAGGTTACGGTTTCTATTTTTTGGGATGCGCGTGAAATAATTTTTATTAATTATCTACAATCTACGGCGACTATTACGCTAACTTATTACAGGGTAATTCCATGCCCAGGTCAACCAGTTTTAAAATTTTAATTTAAATAATTTTTACTGATACCATTTAAAAGAAGAGGGTATAAAAATATGCAAATAGTTTGTTAGATGCATTTTTATAGCCCCTAAAGGCACATTACAAAATACTTCTTTTTACTACAATTTGTTTTAGCATTCATGTTTTTTATATGCTTTATTAATAAACTAGCTCTTATATTATAAAAAACTATAAAAAAATACATATTTCTTATTTGTCATACAAATAAAATCAGAGCTTTTCTGTGTTTATCCTATAATGAAATTTATATTTTAAAGCCCAGCAAAAACAATTGTAGTTTGGGAAGCAGTGTTTTATTAGCTGTCTTTCTTAAAAGGACCATGCACACAGAAAAAAATTCGCCAACCGAATTATTCTAAAGTTGAGCAACTTTATATTCGTTTTAAGCAAAATAAGTTTTATAACTGCTAACAATTTTCTATAAACAGAAAATCTTAATGTTAGGTCAACAGAATTCTGATTTTAATCAACTCGAAATTCGGTTAATAAGTCCACCACAATTCGGTTGGCAATAAATGCGGTAGCCACAATGAATCTCTTTTTTGTGGGGGCATTTTTTATTGCTGCGGATGTAGTAAATTTTAAGCAGATCATGACATCATCTATATATTAATACGTCAAGGTAAATTTTTAGTTCCCTTTTTAAGCAATATTCGGGCACGGAGGAGTGTGAAAATTGGCATAGTTATAGTTCATATAGAGGAGAAGTAGAGAATGGTAACATTTATGTTTAATCTGCCTTAAAAATGTATATTAAATAAAATAAAATATAATTCGGCTTCAACAACATAAAAGGTCAACAAAAATCTAAATTATCAACATAAAATAAAGTATTTATAATGATTTGTTACACCCTGTTAATGCGAATGATTTAAATTATACATATATCAGACGCTCTGTGCTGAATTGTGAATTGCTAAAATTGATTAACATACATTTAGGCTCATTTAAATATTCATAATTTTTATACCCTATACCACTATGTGGTTTGGGTATAATGACTTTGTGCTGCTGTTTGTAACAACCAAAAATATTTGACCTAGACCCATCTTTAATTATACCGATCGAATCAGAATCACTTTCTGAGTTGATTTAACAATGTCCGTCCGTCCGTCCGTCCGTCCGTCTGTGTGTCCATGTAAAGCTTGTAATCAAACTGCAGGTCGCAAATATGAATATATTTTGATGAAATTTGGTATATAAGCTTTTATCGGCCATGGGATGAACGCTATTGAATTTGGTGAGAATCGGTCCATGTTCAGACCTAGCCCCCATACAAATTACCCATATGAAATCGACATAAATTGCCATAAGATCCAAATTGTCATATAGATCTTACTCAAATTGGGTTTGTATGCGTTCATTACATCCACTAATGAGTAGTCCAAATGTGATCCCTTTGACCCCATATAGAGCTGCTTCCCGATCTTCACTTAAATCTATTAAAAAACAAAAATATTGCACTGATTCTTCTCAAATTTTGTTTGTACATATTTTTGCAAAACACAAGAGACTTTACCAAACATGATCAGGATCGGTCCATTTTTAGATATCGGTCCAGATAGATATAGCATCCGATATGAACTTTTTCATATCTGCAGCCAAAAAAATTAATAAAAATCGCACTCAAATTTGGTTTATGCTTATTTTCTATATCGAAGTAGTTGGACCGAAAGGTAGGGTCTCTAAACCATGGTATAGGGTATCATATAGTCGGTCTAGACCGACTATAATTTTCTTACTTGTTATATATATATAGATTAAAAAACACTGGAAGACAAAAATTGAATGAAAAATAATATTTCCTATAATTTGCACCCGAATTTCGAGTGCTGGGCTATACTAGTTAGTATAAAGCTTTATTTATTTTACGTTCTTGCCTTCATACCTGCTTCTAAAAAGATTAAAAAATCCGGTCCCAGAACATCCTGACCTGGCGGCAGTACTTTGAAACAATTTAATTTAGTGAACAGTGAAGTGTGCGAGGTTAGCCCCCCCATTTTTGGAAATAGAATTTTTTGAAGATTTTTTGGCACCCTCAGATCGCTCTGAAACTTGAACATGTTATAGAGAAGATGTAAAATTAAGGGACTCGTATATTTGGGGTTGATTAAAATAATGCTGAGGGTGCCGTTCAGGATACCTCGTATGAAAGCAATTTTGTTATCTGTACGTTAACTTTCGTGTTGCATTAAAAAGTTTAAAATTCGTTTTTTCGATTTACCGGTACAAATTATATTTTTGGAACTCATCGATTTGGAACATTATAGCACAATCCCAGAACAATTAAGAAAAATCTTCAAAAAATTTTATTTTCAAAAATGGGGAAGAAATTTTGGAATCTGTACGTTAACTTTCGTGTTGCATAAAAATATTGATATCGTTTAGTAACGTTGATATCGCAGAAAAATGTTTTTCGTTCTCATTTGCATACGTTACTTTTCCCGACATATCTATTTTGGAACAATGTTTAGAACAACTAGAACAACCGCCAAATTTTGTTTTTTCCAAAAGTGGGGGGGGCAAAGCTTAAAATTCGTTTTTTCGATTTACCGGTACAAATTACATTTTAGAAACTCATTGTTTTGGAACAATGTAGAACAATCTTCAAAAAATTTTATTTCCAAAAATGGGGGGCTAACTTCGCAATCGTGAAACAAATGTTTTTTGTGCTAATTTGCGTACGTTACGTTTTGCGACATATCTATTTTGGAACAATGTTTAGAACAACTAGAACAACCGCCAAATTTTTTTTTACAAAAGTGAGGGGGGGGGGGGCAAAGCTTAAAATTGTTTTTTTTTTTTTGATTTACGGGAACAAATTACATGTTGGAATCTCATCGTTTTGGAACATTGTAGAACAATCCTAGAACAATTCAAACAATCTTCATAAAATTGTATTTCCAAAAATGGGGGGCTAACTTCGCACACTTTGAATAGTGGCAACTATAAATCTTATGTTTTAAGTTTCAAGGCGCCACGTTGTTTAGTATTTTTTTTTGAGCCTTCAAGAAGAAATGATCTCAGTGAATTGATTTATGCCCATGGAAAAAATTGGTCACCATTATGTTATTCAATACTCTCATTTGAAAGATCTCAGTCGTTCTAATATTAAAGCCGAGCTAAATTCTAATTTGGGGGGGGCTTGTGGTCTGCTTCTTCGTTTACGACTATAAAATATGGGTTGGCACAGTTTAGATGAGGTCGTACCAGCTGCCAAGAATAACACTGTAGTGGTCAACCAATTGAGGTAGACACGCCAGAAACAGTTAAAAAAAATCCAGAAGATGGTATTGAATCATTGTCGCCTAAAGTTGCGAGAGCTAGCTGAAATGATAGGCATTTTAAAAACTGCGATGCATCGCATATTGACCGAAAATTTGGAGACCAGAAAGCTGTTCGCAAGATGGGTGCCGCTTTTGACCATAAAAGAATAAAGACAAACAAAAAGAAACAGTTAAAACACTAGACTTAAATAGGAGAATCGTGTGCAAAGAAGGCGTAGACAGTTCCATCAGCACGCATGGCTATGGCGTCTGCTCTTTGGTATAAACTATGTGGTCAGGGTATAATGACTTTATTCTGATGTTTGTAACTACCAAAAAAATTTTACTTAGACACATCTCTTATTATACCGATCGTCTCATAATCACTTTCTGAGTCTATTTAACGATGTCTGTCCGTACGTCTGTATGTCCATATATATCTTGTATTTAAACTACAGTTCGCAAACATGAATATATTTTGATTGAAATTTAGTATATCGCCTTCTATTGGCCATAAGATGAACGCTATAGAAATTGGTGAAAATCGGTGCTTGTTCAGTCTAGTCCCCATGTAAATAACCCCTATGAGATCGACCTAAATTGCCACACTATCCAAATTATCATATTGATCTCGGTCAAATTAGTTTTGTGTATATTTATTACATTCATTAATCAGTAGTCCAAAAATAAACCCTATAGTATAATTCTTAGCCATAGCCCCCATGTGAAACTGATTCCCCATATTCACTTAAATTTATCAAAAAACAAAAATATTGCACAGGTTTTTCTCAAATTTGGTTTGTATATGTTTTTGGGAAAAATGTGTGACCTTACCAAATATGGTCATTTTTCGACCTAGTCCACATATAAGTATAGCATCCGATAAGAACTTTTTTATAGCCGAAGGCAGAAAAATTTATAACAATGCCACTCAAATTTTTTAATCATATTTTCCATATCTAATTAGTTGGAACTAAGAGATTGGGTCTCTAAACGTGGTGTAGGCCTAGACCGACTATGATTTTTTTTTCTTATTTTCATTGATTATCTTCAAAAAGGAAAAACTTTAAACGCCGAATATTATGCTATCTTATTGCAGCGTTTAAGTGATGAAATTAGGGAGAAAACGCCGCATTTGGCGAAAAATAAAGTGTTTTTTTTTTCATCAAGACAATGCACCTGTTCACATATCCAATATTTCGATGGCCAAAATCCATGAATGAAAGTACGAATTGCTTCATTGCCCATCTTATTCGCCAAACTTAGCTCCCTCGGATTATTTTCTAACGGGTGATTTTTTAAGAGCTTGATAACTTTTAAAAAAAAAAAAACGCATAAAATTTGCAAAATCTCATCGGTTCTTTATTTGAAACGTTAGATTGGTCCATGACATTTACTTTTTGAAGATAATTTCATTTAAATGTTGACCGCGGCTGCGTCTTAGGTGGTCCATTCGGAAAGTCCAATTTTGGGCAACTTTTTCGAGCATTTCGGCCGGAATAGCCCGAATTTCTTCGGAAATGTTGTCTTCCAAAGCTGGAATAGTTGCTGGCTTATTTCTGTAGACTTTAGACTTGACGTAGCCCCACAAAAAATAGTCTAAAGGCGTCAAATCGCATGATCTTGGTGGCCAACTTACCGGTCCATTTCTTGAGATGAATTGTTCTCCGAAGTTTTCCCTCAAAATGGCCATAGAATCGCGAGCTGTGTGGCATGTAGCGCCATCTTGTTGAAACCACATGTCAACCAAGTTCAGTTCTTCCATTTTTGGCAACAAAAAGTTTGTTAGCATCGAACGATAGCGATCGCCATTCACCGTAACGTTGCGTCCAACAGCATCTTTGAAAAAATACGGTCCAATGATTCCACCAGCGTACAAACCACACCAAACAGTGCATTTTTCGGGATGCATGGGCAGTTCTTGAACGGCTTCTGGTTGCTCTTCACTCCAAATACGGCAATTTTGCTTATTTACGAAGCCATTCAACCAGAAATGAGCCTCATCGCTGAACAAAATTTGTCGATAAAAAAGCGGATTTTCTGCCAACTTTTCTAGGGCCCATTCACTGAAAATTAGACGTTGTGGCAGATCGTTCGGCTTCAGTTCTTGCACGAGCTGTATTTTATACGGTTTTACACCAAGATCTTTGCGTAAAATCTTCCATGTGGTCGAATAACACAAACCCAATTGCTGCGAACGGCGACGAATCGACATTTCACGGTCTTCAGTAACACTCTCAGAAACAGACGCAATATTCTCTTCTGTACGCACTGTACGCATTCGTGTGGTTGGTTTAATGTCCAATAAAGTAAACTGAGTGCGAAACTTGGTCACAATCGCATTAATTGTTTGCTCACTTGGTCGATTATGTAGACCATAAATCGGACGTAAAGCGCGAAACACATTTCGAACCGAACACTGATTTTGGTAATAAAATTCAATGATTTGCAAGCGTTGCTCGTTAGTAAGTCTATTCATGATGAAATGTCAAAGCATACTGAGCATCTTTCTCTTTGACACCATGTCTGAAATCCCACGTGATCTGTCAAATACTAATGCATGAAAATCCTAACCTCAAAAAAATCACCCGTTATTTCTAAACTTGAAAAAAAAAATGGCTCGATGGTAAAAGATATGGCTACAAATTAAGAGGTGGAGTCTGCGGTTGATAACTATTTTTAGGAGTTAGACAGTTGGACAGGATGTTGAAGCTATTGAATATCGCTGGGAAAAGTGTATCGAGCTAAAAAATGTTTATGTTGAAAAGTAGGTAAAAAATTTTCCCAAATTTGTTGTATTTTCTTTGTCAGGTCCGGTTGTTCTGGGAACGCCCTCGTACTAAAATGTTTTTGAACGATTTTACAGCTTCTTCGGAGCTTTGAAAGATATAATTTCAATTATTCAATAAAGTGAAATTTATTTGCCCGAAAACATTCCAACCAATTGCGAATAAAACTCATATCTTATAGAAGCAGCTTATTACGCACCTGCAACGTTTTTAACTAAGATTTCAACCCTTACTTAAATTCAATAGCTTTCTGGTAAAAATACCACTTCACCATATAATTTTTTCAAATCTATTTTTTTGTTTGGGTTCATTTTATTTTAATTGTTTCCTACAATTATTTTTATACCCTATACCACTATGTGGTGAGGGCACAATGAGTTTGTGCTGATGTTTGTAGCTAGCAGAAATATTTGCCCTATTTCCACCTTTAATTATACTGATCGAGTGAGAATCACATAATGAGTCGATTTAGCGATGTCCGTTCGTCTGTCTGTCTAGTTAAATGTCTCCGAGTCCATTTAAACCTTGTAATAAAACTACATGTCGCAAATATGAATATAGTTTGATGAAATTTAGTATATAAGCTCTTTTCGGTCTGGACCGACTATACATTTCTTTCTTGTTACACGTAAAGTTTTTTTATTTACCTCAAAATTTTTTAACGTCAATATTTTAACTTAATTTTAATTGTTTTCGACGTTATTTTCCTCACTCACATAATTTATTCACCTCAACAAAATTTTATTCACCTCAAACTTTTGTATCGTTGATTTTTTGTTTTTTGTTTTTACAGTAACAAAAACCCAATCAGAGGGACAACAAGTATAAAAAAGAAAAAAAAAAATTTTTTGTGTTATTTTATTATTTTTAAATACCCCCGAAGTTGATTAGCGACGCTAATTGAAATATTGGGAATAATAAAAATATTTAAATAAAAATCAAAAGTTTTTTATTTATTCAACGACCCTGCAGACAAACAAAAACAACAAAATTTTTAATTATTTTAATTACGTCAACATTTTTTATTCACCTCAAAATTTGTTCACAATGCTAATTGATTTCAACAGACGTCCTTCCGTAATTTCCGTCACAGGCCAATTCTGAATATTCTCGCGGATTTTCCTCCCGAAAAAAAATCCTTCAATTCCAAACAGACGGGGTAAATAAAAATAACGGATAGAGAATTACGAATAATCGAATTTCGTTTAGTTTTGGGTGCTAAATGTAAATAAATAAAAAAGGGAAAAAACTCCCAGGGAGGGGAAAGGGAAAAATATTCCCGCGAAATTTTTATTTAGTATTTGGCTGAATTTGTTTACCCAAACATTTTCTTATTCCCCTCAAATTTTTATTTTACTTCAAATAATTATTATTTAACACAAAATTTCTTCTCCTTGTTAATTATTTTTGGCAGACATCATTCCTGTGAACATTTATTGCCCTTAAATATTTTTTTTTATATTGAAAATTTTTTTATAGCCTGAAAAATTGTATATTCATCTCAAACTTTTGTATTGTTAAATGCTTGTTTGTTGTCAACCCCGTGAAATCTATACTACCCTCAAATATTTTCTCACAATAAAATTTTTTAATCACCTCAAAATTTATTTAAACCAATAATTTTTTTATCGCCTCAAAAAAAAAATTCTCAAAAATTTATTTTTAACAAAAATATATGCTTCATTTCAAATTTGACTAGTTTTTTTTTTTTTTATCAAATTTGTTTTATCAATACACAGTACAACACATGATTTTGGGACTCAATTTTGACAATTGCACCTGAAAGTAGCCCCAAAAATAAGAACTTCTGCATCATTCGTGTTATAATTTAATGGCCATACGAATTTTTTTGCTCAAGGTGGATTTTTATCACTTTCAGTATATTTTAACACGGTTAAAACTCTGTAAGCGTACGGAATATCTCTTTTGTGTCTGAAACAAAGTTGTAGATATTGAATAGGAGAAAAAAGAGCGGAACAAACCTACCCGAAACAAGTCCAGTGCCATAAAAATCGCAAAAATGCCCACTTAATTTTTTTTCCCCCATTTTCACGTTTTCTGCTGAACAGGTGAAAAAAGAGCGGAACAAACCTTCCCGAAAAAAGTGCATCCAGTGCCGGTGCATCCTTTGCTCCGCCTTGAGCAAAAAAATTCGTATGGCCATTAAATTATTATGGCAGCCAACTTGATAAAACTAATGCATGAAACACATAGACGACAGCGGCTATACGAAAAGACGACTACAAATGCTGCTGGCGGCAATTGTAGTCGTGTAGTCAGCTACTTAATTTTTTTGATAACGACAGCAACATGTAACAACAATTTATATAACAGATGTTTTTATACAAATGTATTTTTATTTCAGTAGTGCCAATTATATTTTTTTTACTTTATTAAAATAGAAGAATATGCATGATTCTATATAAACTTGACTTAAATATACAATAACTAATTTATAATGCATTATTATAACGTAAAAATAAATAAATTAATTTATTTGACCTCTTTTGATTATTAATAGAATTAAAGCATTTCATTTTGCGAATTTTTTTTTTTTTTTTACCAAATAAAATATTTCATAGCACTAATTTCTTTTACATATTTTGTTATATTGTCAACACTATTTTTGTTTTGTAGCCAACAAAAATAGAAATTATCCTAAGTTGACTACAGCGACATAAGTAGTCGTGTAGCCGTGCAGCTGTGTTGGTGTCCAAATATCCTTTTCATATAAACGTGTGAATTTTGTTTATGACAAGCTGTAGTCGTGTAGCCGCTGTCGTCTATGTGTTTCATGCATAATGCTACTTTCAGTTGCAATTCTCAAAATTGAGTCCCAAATCAATGAGCTGAAAAATGTTGTAATGTGATAATTTTTATACCCTATACCACTATGTGGTTTGGGTATAATGACTTTGTGCTGCTGTTTGTAACAACCAAAAATATTTGACCTACACCCATCTTTAATTATACCGATCGAATCAGAATCACTATCTGATTCGATTTAACGATGTCCGTCCGTCCGTCCGTCCGTCCGTCTGTGTGTCCATGTAAAGCTTGTAATCAAACTGCAGGTCGCAAATATGAATATATTTTGATGAAATTTGGTATTTGATCTTTTATCGGCCATGGGATGAACGCTATTGAAATTGGTGAGAATCGGTCCATGTTCAGACCTAGCCCCCATACAAATGACCCCTATGAAATCGACATAAATTGCCATAAAATCCAAATTGTCATATAGATCTTACTCAAATCGGGTTTGTATACGTTTATTACATCCATTAATGAGTAGTCTAAAAATGATCCCTGGGACAACTCTTAGTCATAGGCCCCATATAGAGCTGCTTCCCGATCTTCACTTAAATCTATCAAAAAACAAAAATATTGCACTGATTCTTCTCAAATTTTGTTTGTATATATTTTTGCAAAATACAAGAGACTTTACCAAACAAAGTCAGGATCGTTCCATTTTTGGGCATAGTCCCCATATAGATATATCATCCGATATGAAATTTTTCATATCTGCAGCCAAAAAAATTAATAAAAATCCCACTCAAATATGGTTTATGCTTATTTTCTATATTCAGTTAGTTGGGCCTGAGAGATAGGGTCTCTAAACGCATGGTATAGGGTATCATATAGTCGGTCTCGACCGACTATAATTTTCTCACTTGTTTTATTCAATATTTTTTTGTTAAAAAAAAATATGTATAATTTTTATTCACCTCAAAATTTTTTTTAACTAAAATTTTTTCGCCTCACAGAAAACTTCACCTTAAAAATTTATTTTTACAAAAAAGGTACGCTTGCTTATAAATTTTTGAAGTTTTGAGGTGGATAAAATTTTTTTTTTTTTATTTTTATTAAAAAAATATGTTAGGGAAGAACACAAAATTTGTTATGCAAAAAATTTTGTGTTCTTCCGTAAATTTTTTTTTTGATTAAAAAAAGGAATTTTTATTCACCTCAAAAGTTTTTTTTAACTAAAATTTTTTTTTTCGTCTCAAAAAAAATTTTTTTTTACCTTAAAAATTTATTAAAAAAAAATTTACGCTTTTTTTTCAAATTCAACTTTTCCTTTCTGATAAAAATTTTTTTTATTTCTAATTTTTTTTTTAGTTCCAAAAAAAAACATTTGTTTACAAAATTGTTTTTTTTTAACGCAAAATTTTTTTATAGCCCTAAATAATTAATATTTGGATTAAACAAGTATTGGAAAGTAGCCGAATCTGAAATAAGCCGTATTTTAAGTCATGACTTTAATCTTATTAACGGAATACCTCTATTGTTATAAGTGTTTCTTTATTTAAAATTAACTTATTAAATGTACATTTTCTTATACTCATGTACTTATAATACTGGTACAAGACGACTTGTGTATATAATTATATGTTCCTTTACCTACAATTTTGTTACTGTTGTGCCTTTGGAAGAAAACTATAATTATCATTTAGTCTTTCTAGATAATTGATGCTCTTTTAATTAGGGGTTGCAATGCAAAAAAAGCAAAAAAGATAACTTAATATTTCATTTCCTTAGAAGAAAAACTTTCTATGAAAATGATTTCTAATGACAGTTTTTATTATTTGTTTTTCCTTATGAACAAAAGATATTTATGTCATTAAATTTATACTTTTCTGATTTGTTAACTAATTATGTATTTTTTTTTTTTTTTTTTTTGTTATTAAATAAATTTTTTTTAGAAATTGGTCTACAAGTCATTACAAGTACAAATAATTGAAATAAAAACCAACAAATTATTTGAATTTAATTGGAGCCAAAACAATCTTTGCTTTCAGTTATGTAACTCTTTAAAGATTTTTTTCAATATTACTTTTTTGAAAGTACATTTTTTTAATTAAATGGAAAAATCTATGTTTGAAGGGGAAGAGTTCTAAGGTAAAAAAAAGAAAATTTTTAAGCTATAAAATCCTCTAAAAGTCATGGTTACAGAAGGTTTGAAAAATATTTATTTGAGAGCTTAAAAAAGTCGAATATAGCTAAACAGATCTTGTTTTTTAAGAACTTCTTTCGATTATCATTTAAAAATCTTAAATTTTTTTTGTTTACATTTCTTGTTTTATATTAATATTAATTATATATATATTTTCTGATTTATTTCTAGGTAAGTGATGATTTACTTGCAAATGCCTTTAATCACAATCAAGTAAGAAGGATTTTCTTTTATTTTATTTTGTTATTTTTATGCTTTTATTGTGACTTTGGCTTGATTAAGTTAATTTATATAACATTTCTATATCAATTATGTAAACAAACATAGCTCAGACCAACAAACACATATTTTTATTTTAAGTTCGTTTTCTTGCACGTGTACTGCTAAAAAAACAGAACATGTTCTTCAACGCTTACATCTAAAAATGAAAACATTATCCACTCGCGATCGGAAAGATCTGAAACACCCCTATAATAACTACAACAATTGTTTCCAGCAAATTTATTAAAAAAATATAAAATAATTCATTAGCAATTATAAAAAAATAAAAATAAAGAGATAATAATAAAAAAAAAAAATATATATATAAAAAGATAATAACAAAAATAAAATAAAAATAAAAAGTTAGTAATAAAATAGGAAACAGATAATTTTTTTATGTTGTTTATGACTTAATTTCGTTTTTTCCGATCGCGAGTGGATAATGTTTTCAGTTTTAGATGTAAGCGTTGAAGAACATGTTCTGTTTTTTTAGCAGTACACGTGCAAGAAAACGAAAATAAAATAAAAATAAAAAGTTAGTAATAAAATAGGAAACAGAGAATTTTTTCATGTTGTTTATGACTTAATTTCGTTTTTTTCCGATCGCGAGTGGATAATGTTTTCAGTTTTAGATGTAAGCGTTGAAGAACATGTTCTGTTTTTTTTAGTAGTACACGTGCAAGAAAACAAACTTAAAATAAGGCTATACTCGAATCTGTGTGGTTTATTTGTGTTCGAAACAAAAAATACGTGATCGAAAAATGTTCCTGTAGATAACGAAATACTAAAACGAAACACTGTCATGATTGTGTTCGGCACCGTACAAAACTTAGAAACACACATAATTGATATGAAAATAAAAATATGTGTTGGCTGCTTTAGAACAGAACATTGTGTGTTTGATGTGTGTATTTTCTGAACCTTGTAATTTACAATAAAATTAATTAAGGAGCTGAAAAAGCCATGTTTTCAGAGAACTTGTTGTGGAGACCAGGGGGCTAATCGCCGCATTCGATATCGAGCCAAATCACTTTTACTCTTAACTAGGGTCCATAATTCGTTGATTGTGACAGAGTAAAATTGTTCGTAGTATTTTATTTTGGAAAATAAAAAAATAATTTTGAATGAAAAATTTCGATAACGAATGCGACGATTAGATCCCAGATCTAAAACGATTCGATTATGGTGATATTTGATTATGAATAAATAAATTTTTTTTGGATTTTAACAGACTAAATATGACCCTAAATTACTATATTTTGTTTATGTTATTTGAGCTTATGATATTATACCGAGATAAAACAAAATTATAAAGCTCTATAAGATTTTATCGTGGCAATAATGTTCAAAAATAATACTTTCCATAAGCTTCAATTGTTAGTGGTTCTCAAAAGCTACTATACGGGTACCAAAGAGATCTAAGAAGTTTTATAAATTTTTCAAAATAAATACGCATTTTAAGTCCCAAAAAACAAAACAAAAATTTTAAATTTAAATTAAAATTTTGCATTATTATTTCGCTGTTATATTAGTGAAATAGTTTTTACAGTAACTGTTATATATTACACATTTTTGTAATGTTAATGGTTCTCAAAAGTTACTATACATACGGGTACCAAAGAGAGCTAAGAAGTTTTATAAATTTTTCAAAATAAATACGCATTTTAAGTCCCAAAAAACAAAACAAAAATTTTAAATTTAAATTAAAATTTTGCATTATTATTTGGCTGTTATATTAGTGAAATAGTTTTTACAGTTACTGTTATATATTACACATTTTTTTATTTATGCATATCATTAATTATACATAAATGTTTCTTGAAGAAGGTTTAATTTAAAATTTTATAACAGTTATCTTTGTAACTGTTATACATTATAAAATATTGCAGTTATTTTTATTTTTCCGCAGTGTCTTAAAAATATAATTTTTATATTTTATAACAGTTTTCTTGGTAACTGTTGTACACAGTTAACAGTCTTTAGCAGATAAACAATTCAGGTAATCAGTTGTTATCTTCTTTAATTTTTTAGAAAATAGAAAAACTTTTGGAAATATTTTTTTTTAGAAAAAAGTTTACTAAAGCCGATTTCTTTTTCAATAAAAAAATTCGCATTTAATTTACTCTTTTTTCAAAAAGTTTCTTTTTTGTACATTCTAAACAAAATACATTCATTCGTGACAAGGTCTAAAAGTGTTGGCCCTGGGAATTGGAAAAAATTGGGGCTATTGCCTTTTTGTACATCATAGGGCAGCTTATAAAAAAATTCTTCCCCTGTTTTGCAATATCGTCACCTTAAAAGGAGGCAATTATCTCAATTATTTGTACTTTAGGACGATAAAGCTTTTAGACTTTTACACGATTGAATAAAACATAGTTGCATTTTATTTTGAAAATATAAAAGCAATACTTTTTGTAAAAAGTGTAAACCAAACGCCCTTTTTTTTTGTCAGAAAAGAAAACGGCATTAATTTTTCCTGAAAAAATTATTTTTTCTTTAATTTTAATAAAGGGTTTTGGTATAACAGTTTTTCAACAGCTTACTTTTGTATCTAAAATTAAACAAACATTAATTGTTTCAATTTATTCTAATTTTAAACCTCAAGATTTTTAAAATAATTTGATTATTATTTGTGGCGGTTAATCTGAAATTGGAGATTTGTAATTGAATTTTCACCAAATTTCCAACTAACTAGAGGTCTCAAAATGTAAGCATTGAAGTAAAGCATTAACCAAAATATAATTTGATTAATTGGATAAAATTTAATTCCTTGTGTGCCAATACAGGGTTTAATCAATTTCTTGATGAATTGGTCGTTATTTCTCGCGGTTATCCTGGAAGTGTATAAACGTATTTCTTCAATTATTTTATATTTTACTTGTTTTATTGAATGAGATGGGGAATTGAAATTATTAAAAAAATAAAAATTTTTCGCCTTCCCTACCACTGTGCAGAGGGTATATGTAAGTTTATCAATCCATTTGTAATGCATCGAAAAAGCATTTGAACCTTATAACAACTCCAGTCATTATAGCTATGTCCGTTCGTCGGCCTTTTGAAGTCACGTTCATACACAAAATAAACCATTTACCTAAGTAAAGATATGACAATATTGTTTGCCATTATTACGAGCAGGTTGGTATTGAAAATGGGGTAAATCGAGCACAATTGTGCCGAAATATGTTTAAAAATTATAAGACACCTCTAAAAAAATTTAAAAATTCAATGTGTTTGTTGTAATAATTTAACGTAAACCTATGTGGAGTATATCAAAGACTCGGCACAGCCGAATTTATTGTTTTCATAACATCTAACTGATTTCATTAAAATGTATTATATCGATCTTACATTATTTCAAAAAAACTTTTATACATGTATAACTATTATATTAGTATACAAGTTTTTTAAATTTATTTATTAATAAAAAAATTCAAAATAAATTTTGGTAATAAATTTTTCTTTACCGAGGAAGTATATTTTTGTTTATCATTCCTCTAAACGTTTTTTTATCATTCCTTTAAAAATTTTTTTTGTATAACACTTATGAAAATAATTTTTATACGGGTACAAATGATAATATAATATAGTTTAAAATAATCGTTTAAAATCCCATAATTATAACACAATTTTGTTATGGTTCGCGGTAATTAAAAAATTATTAGTACGAGGGCAGTCCCAGAACAATCCGACTTGACAAAGAAAACACATAAAATTTGTGAAAAAAAATTTTATTTTCTCAACATAATCCCTTTTCGGCTCGATATACTTTTCTCAGCGATATTCAATAGCGTCGATACCTTGTTAATAGTAAGAACTGTCTAGGCTCCACCTCTTCTATGTTGGCAAATCTGACCACCGAGCAATTTTTTCAAGTTTGGAAACAGAAAATAATTCGGGGGAGTTAAATCTGGCGAATAAGGTGCGTGCTGAAGCAATTCGTACATTAATTTATGGATTTTGGCCATCGCAACAGTGGATGTGTTAACTGGAGCAATGTCCTGGTGAAACAAAATTTTCTGTTTCGCCAAATGCGGCTCTTTTTTTTCGTATATCACGACATAAAGGCTGCAATAAGTTGGCATGATGTTTAGTGTTGAAGATAAAATTATCCCACGCGCATCCCAAAAAACAGAAGCCATAAACTTCGCCTTCTTTAGACTTAATTCTCCCATTTCAGTCCACTGTTGACTTTTCCTTTGTCTCAGATGTGACATCCATGGTTGCGAATCGACGCAAAAATTCGGCTTTATTATGGTGAAACATCGTCAAAAACTCTATTGAAACATCTTCACGCCGCTGTTTTTGTTCTGTTGTGCACAAATGCCATATTGCGGACAAGTTCCTCATCTCCAATTTTTCGATCAATATGCGATGTATATTACTTTTTGAAATGCCGATCATTTCAGCTAGCTTACGCACCTTCAGATAACTATCATCCAAGTACCATTTAGTGGATTTTCTTAACCATTTCTATGATGTTCATCTTGTCACTATGATGTTCATCTTGTCAGTTCGTACGGCGTCGTTTAAACTCTGGCACCCAATATTTTGGTTTCAAAAATACTACTCAACATGGTGCTTTGAAATTTAAAACATATGTTTTCTAAGGTTGAAACTTCATAAAAGTATTTTTTTTTTTCAAACCACTGTCGCCATCTTTACCTCAGGTCAGGTTGTTTTGGGACCGACATCGTATAACAGATAAAATATCATGATCGATGTTTAATGCAATGTTTAAGAAATTCTGAAGCTGATTAACTTTTTTCGGAATTGAAAATCATATTACAGCTGTGGACCCACTTAAATTGTGTTCTAAAGGGTGATTTTTTAGCTATTATCTTTTTGGCAACACTGGTTTAAACAGCTGACGCACGTTTCGTGTTTTGTTTCATTGTCAAACATCTTCAGTTTGGTCTATAATTTAACCATGAATCGTCTTACAAACGAACAACGCTTGCAAGTTATTGAATTTTATTATCAAAATGCGTGCTCTGTTAAGAAAGTTCATCGCGCGCTTCTTCCATTTTATGGTCAGTTTAATCGACCCACTGCAGCGGCTATTTGGGCTATTGTGACTAAATTTCGCACCAAATTTACATTGTTGGACATTAAACCACCAACACGCTTACGCAGAGTGCGAACTGAAGAAAATATCGCAGCTGTATCGGCCAGTGTTAATGATGACCATCAATTATCGATTCATCGCCGTTCGCAGCAATTGGGCCTGTGTTACTCAACAACGTGGAAAATTTTGCGGAAGGATTTAGGAGTGAAGCCTTTCAAAATACAGCTGGTGCAAGAATCGAAGCCGAACGACCTACCGCAACGTAGAATTTTTGGTGAATGGGCTCTTGGAAAGTTGGCCGAAGATCCACTTTTTTACCGAAAAATTGTGTTCAGCGACGAAGCTCTATGGGTACGTAAATAAGCAGAATTGTCGAATATCAGCCAGAAGCATTGGAAGAGGTACCAATGCATCCAGAAAAAGTCACAGTTTGGTGCGGTTTATGGGCTGGTGGCATCATTGGACCGTACTTCTTCAAAGATGATGCGAATCGTAACGTAACTGTGAATGGTGAGCGCTACCGAGAGATGATATCCAACTGTTTTTGCCCAAAATGCAAGAGCTTGACTTGCATGACATGTGGATTCAACAAGACGGTGCCACATGCCACACAGCACGCGGAACAATGGACTTATTGAGAGGCGAGTTCGGTGAACATTTTATTTCACGTTTGGGACCGGTAAATTGGCCGCCTAGATCGTGCGATTTAACGCATTTAGACTATTTTTTGTGGGGCTATGTTAAAGCTCATGTCTATACAGACAATCCCGCTTCAATTGACGCATTGGAAGACAACATTGAAGCATTTATTCGTGAGATACCGGCCGAAATGTTGGAAAGAGTATGCCAAAATTGGACTAAGCGGATGGACCATTTGAGGCGCAGTCACGGTCTACATTTGCATGAAATAATCTTCAAAAATTAAATTATATGGACCGTACTATCGATTCAAGTAAAGATTTCATTAATTATTCTGAATTTTATGTGTTTTTTTTTTTTTTTGGAAAACTTTCCTATAGCTCTTAAAAAATCACCCTTTATAACGATTGTGTTATGTAGAACAGTTATTGGAAATAAACAGTTACTAAAATAAATTTTGAAATAATTCTTCAACTTCAGCGAAAATATTAATTTTTTAAATTTTAATCTCCAATTTTAATTTTACATTTTATAATTTTCAAAAGGTATATTAATTTTTAAGGGAACTGTTATACTGGTATAACGTATTTTATATGTTTAAAAATAAACTTTGAAGGGGAGATAATATAATTTTGTTTTGTATAACAGTTCATGCAAAAAAATAAAAAGATGCAAAATTCTTTTTTAAAAAAATATATAAAACTAGCTAATTTTTATAAGGAATCGTATAACAGTTAAGAGAGCTACCGGGTGGGCCAAAAGTCACCATGAGGTTTAAAAATTTAATACCTCTTTCGTTTATATATTTTTTAAAAGTTTTATTTTTTTTTATAAAATATAAAATAAAATATACAAAATGGAAATTTTTTACACTAAGTATGGAAAATAATGACATTTAAATGGTGGGCTCGTCTTAGAGCCTTTTCAATAACTTTTTTCAAAATTTGTAGCTGTAGCTTTTGAATTTCTGCAACAATGTTTACCTTGAGTTCAAGAGTTGTCTCGGGCTTGTACACATATACTTGCTTCTTCAAATAAACCCAAAGCAAATAGTAGGGTACTGACAAATCTGGCGAACTCGCTGGCCAATTAATTTCCCAATTTCGGGAAATTATTCGCTCTCCAAAAATTTGCCTTACAACTGCAATTGTGTCTCGGGCAGTGTGGACAGTGGTTCCATCCTCTGAAACCACAACTCAGATCTTTTTTCTAGAGCAGGACGTAAAAATGTTCTATCATAAATCGATACCGCTCTCCATTTACGGTTACAGCACTTCCATCTTGATTTTCGAAGAAATAGGGCCCAATGATATTTTCAGATGTAATGCCGCACCTTACTGTACACCTAATGGGATGCAATTGGGGTGAAGTTCCGCTTATTAACGAAGCCATTCAAATGAAAATAAGCTTCATTGCTCATAATCAGATTTTCAATAAAGTTAATTTCATTTCGGCCAACTGTTGAAATTTAACTGCAGAATTTTGACGTTGCCGATGATCTACTGGTTTTAATTCTTGAGCCAATTGCACCTTATATGTGCATAACAGTAAATCTTTTCGAAAATGCGAATTATACGTGGTTGTTGGTGAATATCAACTAAGCAACGAATCATTATTTCAGAGAGTGCAATTCTGACGGTAAAATGGCGACGATATGCTCTTTGCGTTAAAATAATTGATCGCTGATTTAAATAAAATTCTATTATTCTGGTTCTTTGTTGAGTTGTGATTCTCCCCATTATTTATTCTCCAGGTGTTATTTTTATAATCTGAAAATAATAAAATAAAATAAAAAAGATATATAAAAGAAAAAGTTATTAAATTTCTTAACCCCATGGTGACTTTGGCCCACCCCACCCTGTACTAAAAATCAAAGCACTTATTGACGACTGTTTATATTCAGAACAAGCTTCTCTAATTAAAAGTTTGTATTAATGGTTTTAATTTTTACGAGTATTATTAGAGAAATTTGCGAGTTATAGACGTCATTAATATGAGAATAACATGAAAGCAGAGTTAATCCATTTGCCAAGTAACACAGCTACTGATTTGAAAATAAATTTTAAAAATATTCTTTAACTTTTTACTTCTTTTTTTTTTTTTTTTTGATAACAAAACAGGTATAATAGTTATGAGACCCATTGATGAAAATGAATATTGTTAAGTTAAAAAAACTTAAATGCCATAACTATTTTTGTTAAAATATAATATAATCCGCTATTAGCCAAACAATTTAATAGCAGCAGTTATAGTGACTTAATGTTTTTTTTTAATTTAGATTGTAATTTGCACACAAGACGCAATTCTTTTTGCTGGCAAATTCTAATAATGTCAACGCCTTAAACACCGGCAACATGTAACAGTATGTTGTTAATATCATATAGTACTTAGATGATGTTGTTCTTCTTCTTGTTTGTTATACCTTAATACTCAATATCTGATTTACATACCAAACACCAGGCATATGGAGATGCTACAAACATACAAACGAAACTGGCAATAGAATTTACCTATCTGTTCAAAAATAGTTGCCTTGTAAACTGTTCCTTTTCTCCAAACCAGCAAAAAAAAAAAAAACAACAACAAGAAAATAGAAGGATACAAACAAAGTATGTTGTAAAATGACAAAATGTATGTGTGTTTCATGTTTACGTGCACAAACTGTTATACACAACACCATAGCAATATTTAAATTTTTGTCTTGACAAGATAAATACATGCAAAGGATTTCATATCCTCGATAGATGTTATGTACATGGTAGGATAAATCATCATCATCATCTTCATTGTGATCATCATATGCATAAACACTGTAATTATCATTTGTCACCAATCTTGAAATGATGCTTTAACAGCAGCGCTTTCCAGGAAGGGGAGAGCAGGCAGGCTAAAGGTTCATATGTTTGTGTAAACATAGTTTTAGAATTTCATTTGTGTTTACTTACTTTTGGGTTGGAAGATGATGATACAATCTTCCTCCATTCGTTGCTGTTGAACATACATATACAGATTAGTAAAACTGATTGTACAAACAGGCATATGCATGCAGATGCAATTTTTTTTTTTTTTTCTAGCATTTTTCTATTTTCAAGTACTCTATAGAGAAGGCGGATGGCTCTTATTACGTAGAAAATTAGCTAGCAATTGCTTGTTAACACTTGTATGCTAGTAAGTAAGCAATTTCATTCTGCTTACATGAAAGATTTAAAAAGCCTAAAGGAAGGCCGTACATTTTTCAAGATTAGGGATTTAATGAAAATTTCGAAATTTAAGCTGTTTGCTAAATTTGCTTTAAAGTTTATTGGAATTCTTTTATCTGTACGGTAGAGATGTTGTTGGGTTCAAGATTATTTAATCTCAAAACGAAGAATATTACTGATTATACTTTCAACGTTCAAGCTAAAGATTTCAAAGATCCCTTAAATAAAAAAATAAGTTTTTAGATTTAGCATTGCCTAACAGTAGGCATCATTTTAAGCTTTCCATCATTTAAATAAAAGTATTTTATTTTTTTTTTTTTCGAATAACTTGGACTTATATTACACAAGTTTTGAAGAACTCTTAACCGATTTGTTTAAAGTGACTTAAGTTGATATACTGATAAATATAGATATTGTTAGTTTACCATGAGTAATAATGGCCATAAACAATTTGACACAATACTTAGAACACATAACAGTAATGAAATGAAAAAATAACTAACTAACACTATCACACAAAAAAACGACAACACAGAAACTAACCAACCAAAAACCCCAGCCAACCAGGCGATAAATGCATTGGTAAATGTTAATAATTGTGTTTGTTGTAGATATAAATAAAGTCCCCACATGCATACAGAGAGAGGGACCGAAATATTTACATATACATACATATGTAAATGCATTAAATATAACACATGGCTTCATCCAACTCTATTATTGCCGCATACACACATAAATATATGAATAATAAATCCAAAAGAAGCTTTTGATTTTAGTTTTTAGGCATAAAGAAAATCCATACTCTTTCCATAGACGTATCTAGTATTGCTACTAAATAAGTCAAGCTTAGCCAATACTTCAATAGAAAAACTACCCATACAAATTGTAAATTAAATTGTTGTAACGAAACTTCATTTAGGGCCCTTCGAACGGAGATATTATTTTCAAAAAATACTTTAGTATTAAATTAAGCTATAACTGAACAAAAACCATTGATAAAGTTGGATCTATTTGGTTTTAAATTATAAAATTTTTGGTCCTTCGAACCATTTTTTTTTTATGAATTTCTCTTTTAAATACTGTTCCTTTAGTTATTGTAATGGTTGAGTCTCACAAAATACAGATTCAAAAATTGCTTCATCAATACTGCAACCTAAAAATTGTAAAAAAAAAAAACAACCAATATTTTTGACAAATGCTATAACAACATAGAAAAATGTAAACATTATAAAACTGTAATCAATTATGAAAAATTTGTTCCCCTAGTTCAAAAAAAAGCTCTTGAAAATGTTCCCAAAAAGTAACGAAACGTTGGGCAAATGATGAAATAAGTTGTTTTATTTACATCACCAGTAAGGACCAGTAAGGTCGCATAAAATATAAATCATCGTAAACTAAATTATTTTACTGAAAGTCCGTCTATAACCTTTCGAACGGCATTTTTTCCACATACATATTAATATTTTAGTAAACTGTATGCGTGCTTAAGAATTAATATAATTGGGCATATTTAAATGGATTCTCATCAATAAAAATTTTTTAATAATTTTTAATATTGTAATCCTGATTTCAAAAGATTTCCATTAATAATATTTTTGGACCTTCGAACTGCATTTTATTAATAAATTTAATTCACTATGCTATATATATCTCGTTTACTGTAATGGTGTGTCTCACCACATACAGATAGCTAGGATGCATAAACAATACTTTCTGGTAAAAATTACAGATGGAAATTGTAAATTAAATTGTGCTGTCTTAATTTTAAGGTCCTTCGAACCGATTTTTCCCCAAAAATATTTAAGCATTGAATTAAACTATATGGCCGCTAAAACATTGTTAAAGCCGGGCCTATTTAACCATTGGTTTCTAAGAATTTTCGTCATATTTTTGGTGCTACAATTTTGGTGCTACGAACCGCATTTTTTAATTTATTTCAAATTTCAAAGCTAAAATATTTATCTTCTAGGTCTAATACAGCTTTAAATTAATTTTTTCCTTAACGTATTTTGTCCCTTGAACCGGAAATGTGTTCGTGAATTTAGTTTTTCCTGCGGAAACAATTATCTCTTAATAATTGCTATAGTTCAGTCTCCTAAAACAGAAAAAATGTTTTTAAAAATGAGCCTATTTCAATAACCCTGGTTAGAAAGGATTTTCATCAATAAAATATTAGGTCCTTCGAACCATATTTTTTAAATGAATATAATTTTCTATACTGAAATAGTTTGCTCCCTTTTATTTTAATGGTTGAGTCTAACCAGATTCAAAATGTTTTTCATGGAAAAATATTTTTTAGTTATTGATTTTTTTACGCTAAAATAACTCCCGTAATAGTGGCATTTATTACGTCTAACAAAATTCACATCTTTAAGGTACATTTGACATATGTTCTTTAATATCGATTATGGTCCGTCGAACTGGAAAATTTTTAATAAAGAATTTGTTTATTCTAAAACAGTATTGTCATAAATGCTTTCATATTCTTAACAAACAATGAAATTTCATTTCTCATGAATTTTGATTATGGTCTTACAAATCAACAATTTTTTGATCGATTACACTACTCATAGGAATTTTTTTTTTTGGGAGTTTAAATGTGTAGTAATAAAAAAAGTTTTTATTCGCAGATTCAGTATTTGTTTTCACATCGAATATATATATAAATTCTTTTTTTTTTTTTTTTAATCTTTTTGAAGGCCATTAATCGCGCATTCAACTTTTTAAGGATTTTGATTTAAGCACCACATTTCTGGTCTTATTAATTAGCTTTATACAAAATCGTTATCAAGTACGATGGACTGTGATTGTTTAGGTAGAAGCCTATATACCATTAATAAATAGATTCGATTCTAGTTATGGTCCCTCGAATTGAATAATGATTACATTTTCGCATTAATCTTCTTAATATTTTAATCCTATCCGGGTAAGCTACGTTAGACAAATGCACTTTTAGTCGAATATATGGTTCTTCGAACCGGATCATATGTACATATTATTATTATTAAACCTTTCAAAAGAAAAATTCCGCCAGTGCTTTAGGATAATGGATGTTCTTTCTCAATTGTGTTAATTCAACTTTTCCATACCGAAGCTATCCCTTAACCGTTATAGTTATATTTATTCAACTTTTTCATGCATTTTTTGAAATAAAAATTCCCATTTAAATTGGGGAAAGTATTAAGAACGAAAACAACTGCAATTCAATACTCTTTAAATTTTAAACATTATTTATGGTCCTTCGAACCGTATTCGTGTTTTAAAAAAATGTAACTAAAGTTGTTTAGAAAGTATGTTTTTTCAACAAATCCTCAATTTTGGAATCTCCCCCTTTTTATAGCTTTCTAATCAATTGACACCGCACTGTAGCTACACATTTATATGTAAACTACGTTTGTATTTGAGTTTTAGTTGACATTTACATACCATAAATTATTCAATTTTCATCACATACACATACATATAAAACGATAAAATATTTATTTTGTTATTGTTATGTGCTTTTTTGAAACAAATAATTAATACGAATTTTATTTTGGCAAATTTATTTAGCACTATAGCAAAAAAAGTTGAGTTTTTGATAGTGTGAGAGTATTATTTAAGTGTTAATCAGTTATTCAAATCGAATTTTATGTTAATTTGAAAAAAAATCTACAACAAATATTATATTTATTTAGCATACGCCGATAAGAAGGAAATCTATGATATTATATTTTCTATGATAATTAAATATGCAAATTTAAATTTTGTTAATAAATATAGTCTTAAAAATAAAATTATATTATCTTAAATGAATATTTTTGTAAGTAAGCTAGAAAACATTGTTGTTAAAAATCATCTGAGTTCCGGAATTTTTTTCGCAGTAGCTTAAATGTAGTTTTCTAATAGAAGTTTTAAAATAAAAAATTCTTAAAAAACGCCATAGGTTGTAACATTTCGCTCCTAAAACAATGGTTTGATGGTCTTTCCAAAGAATAACTAGAAAACCTTTGAAGGCTTTTTTTTGCTAATCATCTTAGTTCCGAAACTTTTATCGAGTAATTCAAAAGCAAAAGTTTTTCCTAACCAATTTTAGTTTGAAAGAAAAAAAACCAAAACAATCAAAGAAACCTTAGAGTATAAATAATAATGAAAAAATAAAATAAAATTTAGAGAGAAAAAGTTTTTAATTAATAATCCATTCCATGTCGGAAACTTTTACTTAGTAACGTATAAATAATTTAATATAAACATTACTAAAAGTTCTTAGAAGGATATCTTTTTTGTTACAAATCCCTAGTTTTTTTCCTATTATTCCGGAACTGGTTACAGAACTGTTTCCAGGGGTATCACTGTTAGCTTGGAGCAAAAGCCCCAAAATATTATTTAAAGAAAAAAATATTTTTGCTTAATAATTCGTAATTAAAAACTTTCCAATGGTCCTTCGAACCACTAAAGACAAGCAATCTAAAAAAAAAACTTTATCAAAAGTACACTAAGGGGTTTTATGTTAAAAATCCATCTTCATTCCGTTACTTGTTTCGGGTAACTCATAATCTTGTTATTCAATGGTCCTTCGAACCATAAATAACAAACAATCTATAGAAACTAACAAAAGGAGTTTCTATGTTAAAAATCCATCTTCTTGTTATTCAGTGGTCCTTCGAACCGAAACAATCTAAAATTAACATTACCAGAAGTACACTAAGAGGTTTTTTATATAGATACTAGATCTTGATTCCATTATTGTTCCTAATAATTCATATGTTGAGCTTTCACTGATTGAGAACTAGATCTAAAGGGGCCACTTTTAATTTGGAACAAAATAACCACTTTAAATCTCAAACGAATTAAAGAGGAATATCGGGTTCTCCAGCCACCATATTATTTATCTTACTTACAAATTGTTCTACTCCTTGTAGTTCAATAGTCCTTCAAACCGTTAACAAAAATTGTATAAATTGATATCATTAAAACTACACGGAGTGATATTTTTTATTAAAGTTAGTCTGACTTCTGGAATCGTTGTATAAAATCTCAATTTTAAGTTTTTATCTGATTCAGAACCTTATCCAAAACTAATTCTATAGTAATCAGTTTTATTTAGCAATCACACCATGACAATCTTTAACAAAATCATGTTTTAAAGAATTACAACTAATTGTTCAATTTCTTTGGAACGGAAAATTGAAAAAAAAATTATTATTTTTTTTTGTTTTTTGTGTAATAATTCCTTATTAAAAAATAATTCAACTCTTATTGTTGTAATTCAATGGCATTGTAAATTACATATATTCATCCATACTATAATGTCAACAAGTTTCTTGTTTTTGGTTTCGTTTTCTCTTGAGAAAAATTACGAAGATAGTTAGCTAAGTTAATTAGTGTAAAATCGTTCTAAATCTTATGTAATTATGTATAAAGATTTTTAACTTCAATGGGAAACATATGTCTGTACGAGTAGTATGACTACAGAAAATAACAACAATAGAATTGGAAAAAATTCTTGCTCCACCTGACAAGTAAAAAATGAAAAAACAAAAAAGAAAACAAGTCGTAGCATGAAAATAAGAACAATACCAATAGGTTTCTCGCAAATATGGTACAGTCGTAGGATTGTAAACAAACAGGAAAAAAAGTAATAAACGTACAACTGCCACGAACTAGGTCAACAAGGTATTTATAACCCACATCTCTCTTAACTACATAGCAGTTTACCTATTTGGATGCTTATGTATTGTTGTGTGGTTGTATTATAGGTAATACTCTACTACATAAATAGTTATTCTTTTATTATTTAGACGTATAGAGAAATTTTAAAAGAAATTAGAACAAGTTTTTATTGACATTAACATTTCGTTGGTAGTGAAAGACATTTTAATTTAATAGCGTATAAAAATTAATATAGAAATTTTTTAATGAAAATTGTATAATATAACTAATTAAAATAACTTTGTACAATTTTTTTAAAAGAAATTATTTTTTTTTTTGTTAAAATTTTATTTAAAAACCGAATCGAGTCGAATTATTTGCAAATTTGAGTTAGAGAAGAGGGATTTAATAATATTGCTTTATTACATTAAAAGTTTAAAGTACGAAGCATAGTTTTTTTTCTAGTCCTTCGAACCTTGAACTTTACACTTTTATTTACTCAAAATATATGAAAATCAAACATTAAAATTGAATTATATTTTTGGCCCTTCGAACCGTAATTTTGCAATTCTCTTCTGTTTTACTTAAAAAACGTAGTTGTAAAAATCTATATAATCAATTATTTACATGATTGTAAAGTAAAGAGAAATTATCAAAACTGAATTTACCACTCACATTTCTGAAATTAATGATATTCATTAAATTAAATATATCTTCCCATTTCGCTATCCTTGGGCTCTACACAGAACGTTTTCAGTTTCTTAAACTCAACGTAATTATTCATTTATAATTATTATCTATAATATTAATTGGCTAGGCGATTTCTTGGGACTGATATTTTGTTCTACCGTTTTATCCCGATTTGGACCAAACGTATATTATTTTAAAGTTATATATTTTTAGCCGTTTTGCAGATTTAAAAATTTTTTAATTTTTTTCTTTATATTGAGTAAATTGCATTTAAAGTTGCTACTAACACATACATAAAATTATACAATGCTATTATGTGTGTGTTTATTAAATTGTTTTAATGTGTTTGTAATAAAAATGAGTTTGTTTTTTGTGTTGATTTGTGAATTGGCTATAATTGATTAGCATACTTTTAGGGTGTTTATTTAATGAAAAAAATAAAATTTCCTGGAATTTGTGCTCCAATTTCGAGGGCTGGAATCTGCTAGTTCCTATAATTACAGTACATGATTAATTAATTGTTATTCCTTGACATATTGAAAATGATTTTTTTCTCTAGCATAACCATGTAAAGAAAATATAGAAGCCCTGTTTGACATTGCTTACAAGATGTAAACAATTATTTTTTTCAACCAAAAAATATAAATATACAAATTTATTCTATGAAAAATGGCAAAATATATAAAAAAAAAAGTAAAACTCTAAAATTTGTTTGTTTAAAATATGTAAAGATATACTTTTTAAACAAATTTTATTTTTTTACAAGTATTAGCTCTAAGGATTTAAAAAAAATTAAATTTGGATTATTTACATGATGTAAAAAATAAGGTAAACAATGTAAACAATTTTTAAATTTTTATATTTATTGCCTGTGTAAAAGAAAATAAAGGTTAATCAATTTTATGCACTTTTTTTCAAAACATGCAATGAAAAAGCTAAAATTTTAAATTTTTTACATACATGACGGAAAAAATTTCGTTCCATTACCTAAAGTTCACTTTTGAGCTGTAAATAAGCAATGAAATATGAGCTTTAATATGTACAAAAATGCCCAATGATAAGTTAGTTAATTTGTAATGTTTTGATACTGGTCTTATTTTATAAGATAAATTTTTACACAATTTAGATGACGTAAAAATATATAAATATAACCCTTTTGTGTTTAAATTTAATGGTCAAGTTGATTTTGCGTTTTAAAAACATAGATTTTTAATTATTTACATGTTGTAAAAGATAGGCTAGACTGTGTAAGGAATTGAAAAATCTTTTATTAAACAAAAATTTGTAATTAAGTTTATTACTTTTCAACCAAGGCGAAATAAATATAAATATAAGAACAAAAACTTTTTTTTAAATTATCTTTATTGTACAACATTTCGGATAAAATGTAAATTTTTTCTACATTAAAAAAAAACTCATGTATGAATTCATAGAAGATAAAATATTTATTAATACTAGCAGATTCCAGCGCTCGAAATTCGAGTACAATTTCTAGGCAACTTTATTTTTAAACTTAGCCAATTCACAAACCAACACTTTTTTGGTTTATAATTAATGTGAATGAAGATAACAAACTCATAACAAACACATTAACAAATTTAATAAACACACACAACATAGCATATGTATAATTTTATGTATGCGTTAGTAGCAACTTTAAATGCAATTTACTTTAAATGCAATTTACTCAAAATGACGGAAAAAAGTTAAAAATCTGTAAATCTGGTGAACTGCTAAAAAGAAATACCTTTCAAATAATATACGTTTGGTCAAAATCGGGATAAAACGGTAGAACAAAATATCGGTCACCAGAAATCGCCTAGCCTATTAATATTACAGATATAATATTTCTTAGTTTTAAAGTAATATTAAAAATAAATATGAAATATTAATTTTTTGCATTAGCAACGCAAATTGTAGATATTTGCGTAACGTACAAGATCGAATAGACTCTGTGAGGAATTCAACAAGGTTTGCTAAATTTATATTTTTTTAAATTTAATATTTTTTAACCAGACGCATAAAATATAAAAAATATAACAAGTCAACAATTAGGTACATAATTTATGAAGTGCATTTAAAAATGGTATTTAAACAAATTGTAAAACTTTTAAAAAATTATTTAAACACTTACACCATGTAAATAATTCATAGGATTATGAATTCCTAGAGGATGAAATATTTCATTATAACTTTTTTTTAGATTTGAGATAGAAGGGTTTATATGTATTTTATAGTTTAAAACATAATTTGAAATTATCTACATGATATAGAAAATTATGTAGACTAAGTAAAGAATTCTAAAAAGTTTATAAATTAGATATTTGTAGATATTTTTAACCAAGACGAAATGTATAGAAATTGAAAAAAAAATACTATGTAAACAATTCGGTAGATGACTGTACAAAAACTTTCGGACTGCAGCTCTGTGTAATTAACCTTTTAAATTCTTATACCCCTTTTTGATCAGTATTTATTATAGTTTATTATTTATTTTATTTCTTTAAAAATAATGATGACTTCTTTATAGAAAGAATTAATTTCTATCTGAAAAATGTATACACTGTTTAACAATTTTTAGATTGGTGTACAATGTAATTAATGAAATTCATTTAATATACCAAAATATTTTTTATTTTGAAATAAAATGTAAATCTTTGTTTTAAAAAAATAATTTAAAAATGTTTGCCATGTAAACAATTCTTTTAAATAAAATAAATAAAATGTCTATAGGCTTTTTATGCTTTAAACAGGCAATTTCTAATTATTTACACAATGTAAAAAATCGAGTAGACTATGTAAAGAATTCTAAAATAGATTTTTTCATTGAAAGCTATTATTTTCTAACCAAGACGAAGATTATAAAAAAGAAAAGAAATACCATGTAAACAATTCCTTTAAGATACTAAATGAATTTTTTTTATACGATTTTTAAATAAAACATAAAATTGTTATTTTGAAAAAATATTTTAAAATATTATACAATACGAAAAACAACAACAACAATTTGAAAATGTTTTTAAATTAACTAAATGTCTGAAATTCTGTTTTATAAAATCCCGGTTTTATAAAATGCTCACTCTCTCACAGTACCGAAGTCATTAACAACAACAAAAATTAATGCAAATAAATTAAAATTTCCCAAACAAAAAAGAGGAGAGAAAAATACCAAATCCTTTTAATGTTTTACAAATCACGTATGGTGTTGTTCAGAACAATGTACAGTGTAGATAAGCACAAACTCGTGCATATCAGTGACACACAAATTACTTGTGAATCCAAACAAACACTTTAGTGTATGTGGCATGCAAACAATATGGAGCGAAGTTGAGGATGGGAACAAAGTTAAAACTAATGAAGGATATTGTTTGTTTATGGCTCTATGATTAGATGTGATAATACTACAAAATGAGTTCAATTTTCAACATCAGCATCAGCATCAACATCAACAACAGCAATAATAAAATTAACAGCAAAATCCAGTAGGTTTATCGCCATATATGAGAGAATATTTGCTATTCACTCAAACATTCCGCATTCTATCATCATCATTTACATATTCGTACTTACATATATTAGGATATTGTGATTGTTGTAATGATGACAACAACCACAACAACAACAATTAAATCTCCAATGGGTTTATCCTTTTTTATTTGTTTGGTTTTATGTTTTGTACTTTTTTTGTGAAAAATTTACATATGAATTGAAAATTGCATACAATGTAATTGCTTGTATTAGGGGGTACCAGACTACTGTTTGCAAGCCATTAATAAAATTATAAAACACAAATATTTGCTAACCCAAAGCTAAGTGTTTTTAGAATTTCCGAAAAACAATCGCCTAAAGTTGATATTTATTTCCATAATATTATTTGTACTGCCCTAATGTTTACGTATCATTCCGTAAAAATTAAATTAATGGTGTTGGCTTTGTTATGTTTTACTACTCTGATTATTTAGATAAAAGAACAGAGAGAGAAAGAGAAAGGAGTCAGCCATATGTGAAATGATGGCCAACATGTTGATGATGGGTTTTATTTTCAAAAATACCATGTTTAATGCATGTTTCACTTCAAATGCTTAATTAAGTATCGATATCCAATGATAGGTGTCATTAGCAGATACATTGCTAAAATTATAGCATACAATTAGGGGTCGCTTGGTTAAATGTTACAATAATATTTGCAATAATGATACTCTTGGTAAATTTTGATTAAACAAATTTAATGTGCAAAAATGTACAATTTAAAAGTGAACTGATTGTAATAAATAGAACGAATTTTTTCCTTCATGTAAATAATTTAGAATTTTAGTTTTTTCATCGTATATTTTAAAAAAAAGTGCATAAATTTGATTAAACTTTATTTTCTTTTGCACAGACAATAAATAATAGTTTTTTAAAATTTTTACATTGTTTACCTTATTTTTTACATCATATAATTAATTAAAATTAGTTTTTTAAATACCTTAAGGCTTACACTTGTAAGAAAAAATAATTTTTGTTTAAAAATTATTTGTTTACATCTTGTAAACAATCCAATTTTACATTTTTTTAAAATATATTTATGTCATACTTTATAGAACAAATTTTTAAAACATTTTTATTTATTTTTAATAATTGTTTACTTATATACATATCCTTAAATAAATAAACAAATAAATTTTCTTAAACAAGTACCATTTCTTTAAAAAGCACTTTTCCTTAAATAACTACTTTTTCTTGGAAAAGTTCACCTTCAGAAAAAGTAAATTTTTCTTAAAAAAAAATTCATCTTCGGAAAAAAGTAAATTCTTCTTCAAAAGGTATCTTTCATAAAAATAAACCTTTTCTAAAAATAAGTGCCTTCTCTAAAATAAACCCTTTCTTTAAGAAAAAAATGTTTTTTTTAAAGTAGCTTTACCTCCCCACCACTGTGCAGGGGGTATATATAGGTTTGATATTCCGTTTGTAACGCCTCGACAAATGCATTTACGACCCGTAAAGTATATAAAGTGTATAAATATACATATATATTTTGAGGTGTGCGGTTTGGATTATTGTGACACTGGATCTAAAACTTTAGTGCGCAAAATTTGAGCCAAATCGGACAATGCTTTCTGGACGCACATTGACTTCAAAGTTCAGATATGAATTTATATGTAAAAACTATCAAAAAAAAATAATTTTTCACAAAAATTTTGATATTAATAATTGCGTTTCAATTAAATTAATTAATAAACCATAATCTAGAATAAATTATCTTTCTAATAAAAGAACAAAATCTATTAGCTGTTGAAAAACAGCCAAGTTATATCAAGTTGCCCAGGCAATAAATGCATCGCAGACCACTTGATTAAGAAAATCGAGCTCACATTTTTAAAGACATTGAAATAATTTACAACAACAACATTTTTGGTTGCTCCTGATCCCAAAATGATCTTGTGTAAAGTATTTTGCATCTCGTCTATTCTTATGCCGTTCTAATTAATATCAAAACGGTACGTATATTTTAGCACTATTTCAAAATCTCCAATTTTAGTTTTTCAAAAATTTTGTTCAAGAAATCTACCGAAATCAACGATTGGACTCTAAGGTCTTATTAACAAAATATATGTGATTAAAAATGTCAAATATTGTAGGTATCCTATTCTTAATTTGGCGAGGGTAGCGTTTTTGTATCAGCGGATTTGAAGAAAAATGTAAATTTTCATAAGTTTTTAAGTTTTAGGCTACATCTTTTTGATGTTTTCATATTTCAAATATCTTTTGTAAAAATATTATACTACTTGCTATAAGTTCTCAATCTTGTAAATTAAGTTTAAATTAAGATACTATAAACTGTCCCTCTTTAAAGTCAAAGGTCAAATTTAAGGAGATTTACATTTTTTTAAAACAAAATATCAAAATAATATATATTCGTGGAAGGATTTCGATAAAATTTTTTGATAATATTGTAATAATTGTAAAAAATAATATTCTGGACTTTTTTTCTGAAATTAGGGCCACGATACTCTTGATGTCAAATTGACTCTTTATGAAAATCTATAAAAATATTTGCTTCATCAGGATTTTTTGAAATAAAATAAATTTAATGTATTCATAAAAATCTTCAAATTTATTCGTTATTTTATGAAAATGCATAGATTATTTCCTGGGGAACTTGATATAACTTGGCTGTTTTTCAACGGATAATAGATTTTGTTGTTTTATTAGAAAGATAATTTACTCTAGATTAGAATTTATTAATTAATTTAATTGAAATTATTAATATCAAAATTTTTGTGAAAAACAATTTTTATACCCTCCACTCCAGTGTGCAGAGGGTATATATAAGTTTGTCATTCCGTTTGTAATAATTAGAAAAAAAATTCTGGACCCCATAAAATATATATATTTGTGATCCTTATAACAAGCGAAGTTGATGTAGCGATGTCCGTCTGTCCGTCTGTCCGGCTGTCCGTCTGTCCGTCTGTCCGTCTGTGGAAATCACGATGACGGCTTCAATCGGATAGCTAGGGTGCTCCTTGGTATAAAAAATAATTCACTAACATCCTGAGAAGTTTGCTATTTAAAATCGTCCAAATCGTTTAATCTGGTCCCGAGAATTGAGCGAAGAATTAAAAAGTCATGAGAAAATATGATTTGAATATGTGTTCTTGTGATAACGCCCTCAATAGGGCAGATAGGGCGCTTGTTTTTAGTGAGAATGATTCACTAACATCTTGAGAAGGTTCCTGTTTTTAAATCATGACAATAGGTTTCATAGGTGCCGAGAAATCACTGAAAAGGTAAAAAAAATATGACGTTTTCCTATATTGTTTTCCTAAATTTTGTATTTTGTCATAGCTGTGCATGTTGTTTTTGTGGTCGTTGTGTTAATAAGATAAAAATTCATCAATATCAATATTTTTTGGTGTAATATTTAAGTTAATTAATTAATAAAAGAAACTATATAAAATCAATATCAATATTCTGCGATTTTTATAACATCACAAAATGTTACAAATTGATACATACTACTGTTGCCAATATCAAAATACTATAAATAATATTCATATATTCTGTATATGTATATCCATAATAAGCGCATATTAAAATTAATCGGTATTTTATTTTATTTTTACAAAATTCTGAAATTTTTAGAGTTGAAAAAATAGTATGGTTTTAAGAGTTGTATTTTTAGTACATGTATAAACCCTGCAGCATACTTGCTTTCAAAAGTAGTAGGTAGGTAAGCCATAAAATATTTATTTACCCTGTAAAAAAATTGTTGTTTAGAAAAATACTATTTTTTGTCAGATGTTAATTACAATAAATTTTTAAACTTTGTTATTTAATGTCGGAACGGAGGCAAACGCCATTTCCAAAATTTTGTTTCAACAGTTATCCACATTAAGAATAACCGCGGAGCTCAGCTCAATCAATGTGCAATGATCGAGCCTTGCCCTGGGAAACATGCGTTTATGCCTTTCTTAACACAAACGCCATTCCCAACTACCAAAAATTTTTGACACGAGCTATTCACATTATGAATAGCCGCGGAGCTCAACTCAATCATAGTGCAATGATGAAGCTTCGCCCTGGGAAACATATATTCATGCTTTTCTTAGCACAAACCGAACTTCTTATGGCACATTAAAAATAAATATCGTATATTTTTGTTAACACACAAACATATGCATAGCAGCACGAGTAAACCGAACTCAAATTGGCTTCTTATATGTATATAGCCGAACAAAAATGAAAATACTCACCAAAGAGTAAAGTAAGCAACAATTTCATTCAGTCTTATGGAAGCTTTTGAACAAAGCAAGTCATTGTCGCGTTGTCTTGTGAATTTTTACATTGTTTTTTAATAGGTACTAGTGATGCCAGGAGATTTTTTCAGAAATCTCTACGCTTATAAAAAAAATTCCCTTTTTTCCCTACACTACTTTTTTTAAAATTTATTTTTAATTTGTACATTTTGAATTTCAATTATGTAAAAATAAAAAATATAAAAAATAAGATAAAAATATCATGAGAATTACATAAGAATAATATAAAAAACATACAGATATAAAGAAAATATTTTTGCAATTCTGTTTAATTCATCTTTTTGATATGGTTAGATGTGCATTTAAAATTTACACAATTAAAGGTGTGTATTTTCCATATGTAAATTCAGTTTTACGATCCATACGTAATTCGGCGTGTGTGTCAAAATTGGCGTTTTACATACAATTCATCATTTTTGCGATCAAACGTACATATGTATTTCCGTATGACATAACCTCTAAATGTAAACAACAGCTGATTTAATTTGTGAATTTACAAAAAGTTATTGTTAAAAATAAAGTAATATATTTTTTAATTGTTAATTAATATTAAACAATTTATTTTTCTTTCAATATTTATCTTTATAATTTACTCTGTTTTTCTTTCGCCACAAGCAGTATTGTATTTTAATATGGTTGTCATGCCAAAATAGAACCTGCTCTAATTGAAAAATTTACATATGTTTTGCCAAATGTGTTGTACATAAACAGTTTTTGAAAGGGTGCACACTATGTGTACAAATTGCACGTGCTAAAACAATAAGAAAAACACAAGCAAAACACATAGTGTGAACGCAGCTTAATTAAAATGGTTTGCAAATGAGATGTTACAACTCAAACAGAATATTTGTTCTTGGTTTTCAGTGTTGCCGTTTTAGCTTTTTAGTTGCTAGATTTAGCAACTTTTTTTGTCGTTTAGCATCCAAAATTTATCAAAAGATGCTAACTTAGAATCTTTTATTAATAAAAAGTTGCTTTTAGCATCTTTTTTTGATATTGTTTTTTCATAATTTTTGAATATATAATTTTAATGGTATTGATATGTTTTTATTTCTCAAAGTGTAGTACAGCAATTTTGTGTACTACTCCTTTTACCACACTGCTCGTTTCTTTCAATAAATATAACAAAACATTTTGAAATAGAAGAATGTAAACACCAACAACAGTTTTTAATGAATTTGAAAGTCGATTGCCAAAAAATATTATTGTATTAAAAAAATGCCAAAATTTTCAATACAAAACACATTAAATCGGGTAAAAGAACAGATAACCAATATATTAGAAGAGTTTAAATTTATATCATCTGAAACAGAAAAAATTCAAATCCAATGGAGTTATATCAAAGAACAAAACTGGGATACAACACTGAATACAACCTCTTTATGGATTGAAAAATTCTATTGGCGAAAATCCATTTTAGGAGTTATCAATATTTGTATTGTCTATATTAGTTTTGTCTTTCTCAAAAGCCGAAGTTGAACGTTTGTTTAGTTTAATGGCTTTAGTTAAAAGCAAACTTCGAACAGAATAAAATCCGAGTTGTTATGTTCTGTAATACGTATAAAAGAAGGATTGAAATTGAAAAATCGGTGCTGTCACACTTACAATATACCGATGTCGTTGATAAGAGTCGATCGTCAGAAAAATATCAGAGCCAAGAAGAACTTGAAGATGAAGACATCACAGAAATGTTAGATTCCATAAACCAATTATTCTAATATAATCGTATCTTTTGATAATGTAATTTCTGTTATATTTTAAATAAAAAAAAAATCCCTCTAAAATTAATAATATTTAATTTAAGTTTAAAATAAAATCAATTTGATGTTAATAAAAATTTCAGATGAAATCCAAAATAATTTTAATTAAAATTTAAAAAAGTTTATTATTTTTTATAAAAATAAAAAATCTTATTTTCGATCTTTATCATTTTAATGATTGAGTTTGAAATTATTTAGGCTCAAGATCAAATGTTTTTACTTTAAATAAAGAAAAAAAAAAACATTGGCACATTTGTTTCAAAAAATTGATCTATACTCTGCATGACAGGTTATACAGCTGTTTCGGGAAGAGTCACCAACCCTCATCAGTAACCAAAAGCAGTAGATAGTTTGTTTGGTAAAAAGTTAAATTCATATATATTTGCTGAAAACAACCAAATGAGAATTCAAGCAAAAGTTATACTATTTAAGCCTCTTCCAATATAACGAACTAAAAATATAGAACAACTTTGAAACAAATATGTTTTGTATACGAGTACACATTGCATACTACAATATACATGTTTGTTTTTGTCTTGAAAAAACAAGAAAAACAATTTGTTTTTGCTAAACTTACATTTAGAGTTAACGGCGTGCCCTCCGTATTTTTAAGTTTATTATTTTTTATAAAAATAAAAAATCTTATTTTCGATCTTTATCATTTTAATGATTGAGTTTGAAATTATTTAGGCTCAAGATCAAATGTTTTTACTTTAAATAAAGAAAAAAAAAAAAAAAAAACATTGGCACATTTGTTTCAAAAAATTGATCTATACTCTGCATGACAGGTTATACAGCTGTTTCGGGAAGAGTCACCAACCCTCATCAGTAACCAAAAGCAGTAGATAGTTTGTTTGGTAAAAAGTTAAATTCATATATATTTGCTGGAAACAACCAAATGAGAATTCAAGCAAAAGTTATACTATTTAAGCCTCTTCCAATATAACAAACTAAAACACGGCGTGCCCTCCTTATTTTTAATTTTATTATATTTTATAAAAATAAAAAATCTTATTTTCGATCTTTATCATTTTAATGATTGAGTTTGAAATTATTTAGGCTCAAGATGAAATGTTTTTACTTTAAATAAAGAAAAAAAAAACATTGGCACATTTGTTTCAAAAAAAATTGATCTATACTCTGCATGACAGGTTATACAGCTGTTTCGGGAAGAGTCACCAATCCTCATAATAATAAACTTAAAAATACGGAGGGCACGCCGTTAACTCTAAATGTAAGTTTAGCAAAAACAAATTGTTTTTCTTGTTTTTTCAAGACAAAAACAAACATGTATATTGTAGTATGCAATGTGTACTCGTATACAAAACATATTTGTTTCAAAGTTGTTCTATATTTTTAGTTTGTTATATTGGAAGAGGCTTAAATAGTATAACTTTTGCTTGAATTCTCATTTGGTTGTTTCCAGCAAATATATATGAATTTAACTTTTTACCAAACAAACTATCTACTGCTTTTGGTTACTGATGAGGGTTGGTGACTCTTCCCGAAACAGCTGTATAACCTGTCATGCAGAGTATAGATCAATTTTTTGAAACAAATGTGCCAATGTTTTTTTTTTTTTTTTTTCTTTATTCAAAGTAAAAACATTTCATCTTGAGCCTAAATAATTTCAAACTCAATCATTAAAATGATAAAGATCGAAAATAAGATTTTTTATTTTTATAAAATATAATAAAATTAAAAATAAGGAGGGCACGCCGTTAACTCTAAATGTAAGTTTACAAAAACAAATTGTTTTTCTTGTTTTTTCAAGACAAAAACAAACATGTATATTGTAGTATGCAATGTGTACTCGTATACAAAACATATTTGTTTCAAAGTTGTTCTATATTTTTAGTTTGTTATATTGGAAGAGGCTTAAATAGTATAACTTTTGCTTGAATTCTCATTTGGTTGTTTCCAGCAAATATATATGAATTTAACTTTTTACCAAACAAACTATCTACTGCTTTTGGTTACTGATGAGGGTTGGTGACTCTTCCCGAAACAGCTGTATAACCTGTCATGCAGAGTATAGATCAATTTTTTGAAACAAATGTGCCAATGTTTTTTTTTTTTTTTTTTTTTTCTTTATTTAAAGTAAAAACATTTGATCTTGAGCCTAAATAATTTCAAACTCAATCATTAAATTTAAAAAATATAAATCGAAACATATGTTTTATATTAATTTTTCGATTTAAAAACCAAAGAATTTATTAATAAGTATATAATTTTTCAGTATAAAGGTAATGAAATTTGAAAAAAGAATTTAGCATCCAGTACCTTTAAGCATCTTTTTTTTGCAATTTAGCATCTTTACAATTTCAAATTATGGCAATACTGTTGGTTTTAAAAGATTTTTTATAGCAGTGGTTATAAGCATGTATACTTAGATCTGATTTATGTTCTGTATTTCTTTGATATGTTTTCAACATCATCGAAAAACGAATCGGACATTTTTCTAAAATTAATTATGTTTCTAAAATTAATTATGTTCAAATTTATAATATTTTAATGTAATGCACAAAAAAGTGTTTTTTTATACTTGTCATTGTTATTAAAGAATCCACATATTTACTTCCTTCATATTATAGAGTTATTACCAGACTTAAAAAGACTTTTTAAAGTTTAAAATTGAAAAAAATTATGCGATATTTAACAAATACAATCAAAATAGTTTTGACTGAACTTTTTGGCAGTTTTAGTTTTGTCTTGTATCAGTAAAATGTTCAGATATTAACTAAAAAAAACAGTTTGTTAAATATTTTCATCTTAATTATCTTAATTAATTTAAAGACTCAAAGATAGATTTAATACAATAAAAAGAAGTAAGAGTTGAAAGTTGATCTATGCGGACTCACAAATGTGCCCTATACTAATAGGTCTGGAAAATTGAAAAGGTTTGTAAAAAATAAAATGCACCTTTATATAAAAAAATTTAAATTAAAAAGAAAATTACAAAATAAACCATTTACCTGGTTAAACTTAATATTGTTTGTAATTATCTGGATCAGGTTAGTATTTAAAATGGGATAAATCGGGAGTCATTGTGCCAATTTATGACCTAATATATGTAGACACCTCTATAAAATGCTGAAAATTCAGAGCATTTGTTGTAATAAATCAGTAATAGGTTTATCAAAGTGTTTACATACTCAAATATTTTATATACATTTGTTACAAATAGTGCAAGAAGTCCAGATATTAATGTAAACGTAAAACCCAGGTGGAGGGTATCAAAGATTCGGCATAGCCGAATTTAACACTCTTACTTGTTTTTGATAATTTTTACAAATAAATTCATATTTGAACTTTGAACTCAATGCGCGTCCAGAAAGCACTGTCCGATTTGGCTCAAATTTTGCGCACTAAAGTTTTAGATCCAGTGTCACAGTAATCCGACCCGCACGTCTTGAAATTCCAAAAAAAAATGTTATAACAACTCGAGTCGATGTAGCGATGTCCGTCCGTCTGTCTATCGAAGTCACGCTCATTCACAAAATGAACCATTTACCTGCGTAAAGTTACGACAGTATTGTTTAACATTATTTCGAGCAGGTTGATATTAAAAATGGGGTAAATCAGGCGTCATTGTGGCGAGATATTCCAAAAAGATGAGGATACCTCTAAAAAAATGTTAAAAGTTCAGTGTGTTTGTTGTAATAATTAAGTATTAAATTTATCAAATTATCAAATTGTTGCTTTTTAAAATATTTTGTTTACATTTGTTATAAGTCCAAATTAATATATAAATGTAAAACTGATGTGGAGGCCATCCAAAATACGTCACAGCCGAATAAGCACTCTTTCTAGTTATGAAATGTACCTTTTCTTCAAATATTACATTTTCTTAAAAAACTCATCCTTTCTTAAGAAGTATCTTTCTTAAAAAGAGAGGTTTTGCTAAAACCTTACTTTTTTTGAAAAAGTAGTTTTTTATGAGGCTGGTACTTTTTAAGAGAAAGTAGAGTTTTAGAAAAAAATTTTCTTTTTAAGAAAGATACTTTTTAAGAAAGGATAAGTTTTTTAAGAAAATGCAATGTTTAAAGAATGCGTACATTTCGTAACTAGTAAGAGTGCTAATTTCTCTTAAAAAGTACCTGCCTCATAAAAAAGTACCCTTTTCAAAAAGAGCATATTTTCCCATTAGAACATTATGAAAATACAGTACATTCTCAAAACAATGTAAGCTTTTTTAGAAAAGTAGATTTTCTTGCAAAGGGTAAAAAATTACATTTTCTTAAAAAAATATATTTTCTAAAAAAAATATATTTTCTTTCAAAAGGTACCTTTTCTTTAAAAAAAAAAAACACAATATTCTTAAAGAAGTACTTTTCTGAGAAAGTGTCATTATATGAAAAAGAACATTTTCCTAAAACACACATATTTTTATTTTTTTTTTAAATACAACTTCCTAAAAAATTTTGTTTTCTTAAAAAAAATATATTTTGTCAAAATATACCTTTTTTAAAAACATCTTTTTCCGGAAATAGTTTATATATACATATATTTATTTAAAGTAAAGTAGCTTTTCAAAAAAAATATCTTTTTAAAGAAATAAACTTTCTTAAAAACTTACTTTTCTTTAAAAAAGGTACTTTATCTTAAGAAAGTACGCTTTCTTGTAATTAGTATCTTCTCTCACCAAAGTAGCTTTTCTTAATAAAGAGTATTCTCTTAAAAAACTGCCGTTAAATAAGTACCCTTTCTTAAAATAAGTACCTTTAATTAAAATAGTACCTTTTCTTAAAAAAGTGCCTTTAAAAAATGTTAGTTTCTTAAAAATGGCCGTTTTAAACGATATTGTCCTTAAAAAGTACTTTTTCTTACAAAAGTAGCTTTTCTTAAAAAAGTTTATGCTCTTTAGAAAATACCTTTTCTTAAAAAAGTACTGTTTCTAAAAGGGATATTTCGTTTGCAATATACTTTTTCCTTTAAAAGTACCTTTTCTTATACCTGTTTTGAAAGTACCAAAAATTAAATTTTCTTAAAAAGTAACCCTCCCTCATGAAAGAGTATATCTATACTATTAGTAGGCCAGGCGATTCCTTGTGACCGATGTTTTGTTCTAACGTTTTTTCCCGATTTTGACCAAACGTATATTATTTAAAAGGTATTTCTTTTTAGCTATTCACCAGATTTACAAATTTTTAAATTTTTTCCTTTATTTTGAGTAAATTGCATTTAAAGTTGCTACTAACACATACATATCTAAAAGTATACAATGCTATGTGTGTGTTTATTAAATTTGTTAATGTGTTTGTTAATGAGTTTGTTATCTTCATTCACAATAATAATAAACCAAAAAAGTGTTGGTTTGTGAATTGGGTAAGTTGAAAAATAAAGCTGCCTAGAAATTGCACTTGAATTTCGAATGCTGGAATCTGCTAGTTTTCTTAAAAAAGTATGATCCTTTTTTAAAAAAATATGATACTTTATCTTTTAAAAATTAACTTTTTCTTACCTTTTTTAACTTTTTCTTTAATATGATTATGTGTGATCAGATTCGAAGAGATGCTAATTTGATATAGTTTAATTGAATTAAAAATAAAATTTAGTTTTTGCTTTCATAGCCTACTTTTAGTGTAAACGAAGAAACTATATTTTAAAGTCTTCGTTTAGGCTTTGCATTTTTTCAGTTTCCATGTTTTATCAATATTTATTACATGACATAAATTTTAAATCATTTTTCATTATTGTCAGTATATTATTTAACAAATTATTATCAGAAAATTTTCCTCTACATATTTTTGAAACAATAGCCGCCACAACATTGTTGCCTTAAAATGTTTATCATAATTTATTTTATGAACGAGTGCACTTTGTGTGTCAAATTTAATGTCAAAAGTTCAAAAATTTAGACAATTGTTTACAACTGCTGTAATTATGGAAATAAATCAAAACTATAACAAAACAGCTAATTTTAAAACAAAACCAACTTATTATGATTTCAAAATAATGTTTATGAAAGAATAAATGTTACCAAAAAATAATAGATTTGTTTTGAAATTTAAACTATTTAAAATATGGCATTTAAAACCAATTTAAAATAAAAAAGGGTAAATATTTTTCGAAACAAATTTGTATTTATTCATTGCTTGCTTGCTTTCATTGGTTTTTTTGTAATTCCGTTTTAATAAAATGTTCATTTCATCATTTGGGCACGTTTTCTATTATTGTTTTTGAATTTGTTATGGTTGAAAATGTAAATAGTAAAATCCAATTTATTTTCTTTTGTATTTTTATTTGTGTCGACACTATTTAAGTTAAAATTTAATTGATAGGTGAAAATTTAAAATGTATATTATATAATAATGGAAAATTTCCTTTGGAAAGCGCCCGATAGCAAAGTACTTTGTGCAGAAAAATACCACAGAATTTGAGGATGGCTTTAGGATTGTTTAGGAAAAATTTCTTAGACTCTGAGTGGGTTGTACATAACAAAGTGCATCAGTTTGTTTTCTTAAGGGGTTCCTATAGGAAAAATATCCTATCATCTTAGGTTATTTTTAGTGAAAATTTTGCCAGAATCTGCTGTTTTTCTATAGGAAAGATATATATGAAAAATATATAAACGTTTTTATACCCTATACCATTATGTGGTCATCAGACTTCGTGCTGATGTTTGTAACTACCAAAAATATTAAATACTAAAGCTATCAAAAAACAAAAATATTGCACAGATTTGTAATAAATAATTTTATGCGAGCCTAAAGGTGTGCTAATCAATTTTAGCCAATTCACAATTCATCGCCTGTGCATTTGTTATTGATGGTTCCAAAAAAGAGTACATTTTAATCGCCCTGTGTTGAATTGTGAGTTGCCTCAAATTGATTAGCATATCTTTAGGCTATTATAAAATTATTTATTAACAAACCAATTTATATTAATTCCGTGTGTCCATCAAATATTTATAATGAAATTAATTGAATTTTATTTAAAAATTCACAATTTAATGAATTTTATTTAAATATTCACAAATTTTTTATATATAGAGATTAAGAAAACAATTGAAGAAACAAATTTTTTGGAAAAATAAAATTTCCTAGAATTTGCACTCGAATTTCGAGTGCTGGGCTCTGCTAGTGGAAATGATTCCTCCACATGTAAAAGATTTTTCTATAGGATAAAAGTCACAGCATCTGCTGGGTTTTTCTGTAAAAAAAATCTACGAATATCACTTTTTTTCTATAGGAATAATTCCACAGGTTCTGAGGGTTCCCAGAACCTGAGAGGAACAACACCTGAACATCTGAAAGGCTCTTGCCATAGGAAAAATTCCTCAATACCTGAGGGGTTTCTCTAGAGAAAAGATTACTCTGCATAGAAGCGTTTTTTTTTTATAGAAATATATTCTATTATAAGAGTTTTTCTATAGAAAAAATGTGTCAAAATCTGCTTCAGCATACGGGGAAAAAATTCCCGTATTTCGTTGTTTGTTGACACTCTCAACATACGGTCGTGTTATTAAAAATTCAACTTTTCTCACGTGTTAAATTTTTGTAAACAAACAATTAATTTTTTAATTTCAATTATTTGCAATAATTGAGAATGGTCCCCACACAAAAACGCAAAAAATTCTGGGGTAACAACCCTAGATTTAAAGTACCCAAACCTCTAGAAAATAACAGATTCCAAGTGCTATCTGATATGGATGACGACACCAGCGAAGAAGAAGGTGAAGTAAGTGGAGATGCAAACAATATTCCTCCAATTATTGTTGATAGTGGTCATAAGTTCACTGATATCATAAAGATATTGGGCTCGAACTCCAAGTATAAGAGAATGTCGATAGGTACAAAAGTGATGCCAAACACTTTGATTGACTTCAATGAAGCTTTAAAAAAACTTAAACACGAAGAAATTAAATTCTTTACGCATCCAGTTAAAGACAACAAGAAATTTAAACTTATGCTTTTTGGTATACCACAATTCGAACTAAAAACGATTCTTGAGGAGTTCAAAAATACGTACAATATAGAACCAACAAACATAAATGAAATTAAAACCACACGATCCACATCTGACGATGCTTTGTATATGCTAGAATTTAACAGAAGTCAGATTTCTAAAAGAGAAGTATTTAAGATAAAATGCTTTTATGGTATAGTGGTCCACTGGAGAAATCCCCGGCGTCGTGCAAGAGGACCGACACAGTGTTCAAAATGTGCATTATATGGTCATGGCTCATCAAATTGTTTTAGAAAAAATGTATGTCTAGGTTGTGGAGGTCCACATGACTATTCGTGTTGCCAGTTAAATAAAGTTGCAAATGACGGCCCTGTGATATATAAATGTTTTAATTGTATTAAGAATAACTTGAAAAATTTTAATCATCGAGCAGATGACATAAACTGTCCATCGCGCCGCGAGTACCTAGAAATACGACAAAGAGTTTCCAGAAAACAACACATTCGTAAAATGCCACAACATTCGGAACCTGATCCTTTCATCTGGGATGACGATATCCCAAATAACCGTGATATATCATCAACTAATAAGGTGCGTATTTTTCCTCGCACCGATGAAATTCCATCAAGTAGTAGAGCACATAATGCTCTCAATAAAGTTTCCTACGCAGCAAAAGCTAAAGCAGCTCAAATAATAGATCATGATAACGATGAGCTCTCTAATGAAAAGCTATTAGAAATTTTCTTTGATGCAGTCGATGCTCTAGAAAAATGTCAAAACAAATATGACAAGCTGCGAGTACTTGGAAATATGCTTAAACATGTCATATAAAGAAACAACAATGTATAGAATCAATGTTATGCTTTGGAATGCCCAAGGCATAACTAATCCAACAGCTATATATCAATGGGAACAGTTTTTAAATGAAAAAAAAGTCGATGTAGTTTTTATTAATGAAACTTTTTTAAAACAAAAACACAAATTCAAATTGCTTAATTATAAAATCTACCGTCAAGATCGATTAACCCATGGAGGAGGTGTATTAATAGCGATTAAAAATACAATTCCTCACCAATATATATCAATAATGTCAACAACAATTATTGAAAATGTTTCCATTGTAATAAATATTAATAACCGGTCAATTAGATTTACAGCTGCATACTGCCCACGATACACTAACAGCTTCATTGAAGATTTAAACAAAATCACCACAACAACGTCTGAATTTTTTGTTTTCGGCGATTTTAACGCTCACCATACTAGTTGGAACTGCCAAGGAAACAACACTGCTGGTAGAAAACTATATAACCATAAAATGAATTCCAATTATTACATCCACTCGTCCAACACCTCTACTCGATTTGGGCAGCGTTCAACATCCACACAAGCATCAGTTATTGACCTTCTTCTTACAAACTCGAACTTAAATATTTCGGCAATAGAAACTCATCCAGGTATGTTAAACTCTGATCACGTTCCAGTTACATGTCAAATTTATGGTTCCATTATTGAAAGAAAAATACTTATTCCTCTGTATCAGATGGCAAATTGGAATGAAATCAATCAATGGGTAGACCAAGAGATTCGAAAAAATAATTTACTATCTGCAATTATAACCGAGTCAAACATTGAACAAATTATAAATAAAATTACTCACATAATCCAAGAGGCTTCCAAAAGAATTCCAGTTAAGGAGAAACAAATTTGGCAGAAAAAAATTTCTCAATTAACTTTATACTTAATTGGCCAAAGAAAAAGGTTTGTACGTAAATTACAAAGAGCAACCAACATTTCGGAGGGACATTACTTATCATCTATTGTTAAACAGCTGAATATTTTAATCAACTTTCACGTATCAAATGACAGAAATGACAACTGGAATAATTTTATTAAAAAATTGCCACCTGGCAACAAAAAGTTCTGGCAGCTGAACAGAGCAATAAGAGGGAATAAAGCAACTGTAGAAAATTTGACAATAGATGGCGCTAATGTATTCAATAATGAAAGAAAGGCAAATATTATAGCGGATGTTTTTGAAAATTCACACCAAATAACTTATAATCAACAATCGACAGTTGAACGTATGGTATCGAAACACATTCAATGGTTAGACTTACAATCTGTGCCTACCAATGTAACTGATATGTTGACAACCGTGGACGAAGTAAAATTTTTCATTTTTAAGCAAAAAAATTCAAAAGCACCTGGTATAGATGGAATAAAACCAATAGTTCTAAAACGGATGTCAAATGTATTTTTCAATTTTGATACAAAAATTTTCAATTGGTGCTTAAAAAACTGATATTTCCCGAAGCAATTCAAAATTGCCAAGGTAATACCAATACTTAAACCAGGAAAAGATAAAAAATCACCCGAAAGCTATCGTCCCATAAGTATGTTGAATGGTTTAGACAAAATTTTTGAAAAAATCATACTAACGCGACTAAATGAATATACAGAACAAAACAATATTTTGAGTAATGAGCAGTTTGGTTTTAGAAGAGAACATTCAACGATACATCAGGTGAAGAGAATTGTAAATTTAATAAATAGCAACAAAAATCAACGTAAAAGCACAGGAATAGCTTTTCTTGATATTGAGAAAGCTTTTGACTCCATATGGCACAATGGAATTATTTTTAAGCTCAATAAATTTGGTTACCTTATATATTTACAAAAAATTATAAAAAGTTTTTTATCAGACAGATACTTTGCAGTCAATTTGGATAACGAAAAATCTACACAAAGGCACATTCCTGCAGGAGTTCCGCAAGGATCAATCTTATCACCAACGCTGTACTCTATATATACTTCAGACTTTAAAGCCCTAAGAAACCAAACAGCGGCCTTCTATGCAGATGACACCGCATTAATAACGAGTGGAAAACTTTCAAATGCAATAGTGAAGAACATGAAAAAAGCTTTAAGCCATGCTGAAAAATACTTCAACAAATGGAAAATAAAGATAAATCATGGGAAAACACAAGCAATTATTTTCCCTTTTAACAAGTCACCAAAAAGAATTCCGCAAATAACACTTTGTATGCAAGGGACTGAAATTCCAATACTTGATTCAGTCAAATATTTGGGAGTTGTTTTCGATAAAAAAAACTAACATTCAAAAATCATGTCACACAAGCGGGTGATAAGGCACTAAAGTGCGGAAGAGCGCTTTTCCCTCTGCTTAACCGAAAATCTAAACTAAATTGCAAAAATAAGCTGTTATTATATAATATGTGTATACGACCAATAATGACATATGGCTGCCAGGTATGGTCAACGAGATGTGCCAACACTTATCTTAAAAAGCTACAAATAATCCAAAATAAAAACTTGAAGATTATATACAACCTGCCTAGAAGATACTCAACTGCACTGCTACACAGAAATTCTAAACAAGATCTGTTTGAAACTGTCATTAGTAAAATAACAACAAGATTCGAAGACAGAAACAGGTCTTCAAGTTTTGATTTAATAAGAAATTTGTAAAATTAACTTTTTCTGTAACTTCTGAATAGAAGATGCAAGAAGGGATTAAAGAAAGAATTTCTTAGAAAACTTAAAGGTTTTTTTCCTTATCTTTTTACCTACATGTAATATTTCCAAATGTTTTTTCACTTATTAAAAAAAAAAAAAAGTAAATTATTTGTTGCAATACTTTCAGTAAAATCTCAAAAACTGTAGATATTAAATATATGTAACGGGTGATTTTTTTGAGGTTAGGATTTTCATGCATTAGTATTTGACAGATCACGTGGGATTTCAGACATGGTGTCAAAGAGAAAGATGCTCAGTATGCTTTGACATTTCATCATGAATAGACTTACTAACGAGCAACGTCTAATTTTCAGTGAATGGGCCCTAGAAAAGTTGGCAGAAAATCCGCTTTTTTATCGACAAATTTTGTTCAGCGATGAGGCTCATTTCTGGTTGAATGGCTTCGTAAATAAGCAAAATTGCCGTATTTGGAGTGAAGAGCAACCAGAAGCCGTTCAAGAACTGCCCATGCATCCCGAAAAATGCACTGTTTGGTGTGGTTTGTACGCTGGTGGAATCATTGGACCGTATTTTTTCAAAGATGCTGTTGGACGCAACGTTACGGTGAATGGCGATCGCTATCGTTCAATGCTAACAAACTTTTTGTTGCCAAAAATGGAAGAACTGAACTTGGTTGACATGTGGTTTCAACAAGATGGCGCTACATGCCACACAGCTCGCGATTCTATGGCCATTTTGAGGGAAAACTTCGGAGAACAATTCATCTCAAGAAATGGACCGGTAAGTTGGCCACCAAGATCATGCGATTTGACGCCTTTAGACTATTTTTTGTGGGGCTACGTCAAGTCTAAAGTCTACAGAAATAAGCCAGCAACTATTCCAGCTTTGGAAGACAACATTTCCGAAGAAATTCGGGCTATTCCGGCCGAAATGCTCGAAAAAGTTGCCCAAAATTGGACTTTCCGAATGGACCACCTAAGACGCAGCCGCGGTCAACATTTAAATGAAATTATCTTCAAAAAGTAAATGTCATGGACCAATCTAACGTTTCAAATAAAGAACCGATGAGATTTTGCAAATTTTATGCGTTTTTTTTTTAAAAAAAGTTATCAAGCTCTTAAAAAATCACCCGTTATAAATTATTTTAATTGTAATGATGATAGTTTTAAAAAAAAAAAAAAAAAAAAAAATTCCCGTATTTAAGCGTTTTTTGTATTTTATTTGTTATTTTTTATTCATTTATTTTTTGAAAAAGAAAAAAGTTTTTCCAAAGGAAAAAGTCTCAGAACTTGCCTCCAATTCGTGTGGTTTTTGAAGAAAAGCATGCTAATAATCTGTGGGGTTTTGCTGTTGTAAAAATGTCTCATAATCTAATGATGTTTCTATAGGAATCTGAGGAGTTTCTCTATAAGAAAAATACTTCAGATTCTAAGCGTTTTTTATTGGGGAAATGAATCCAGTTTCTCATAGTCTGTTTCAGAATCAGAACGTGTTTTGCTAAAGAAAAATATTCCAAAATCTCAGAAGATTTCTTATAGTATGCCTCAAAATCTGAAAGGTTTTTTTAGAGGATAAGTGCCTCCGAATCTGCGTGGTGTTTCTATTGGAAAGACTCTACGAATGTGACTTTGTTTTTCATAGAATTTTAGGGGTTCCAGAATCTGAGAATGTTTTCTCTAGAAATATTGCCTCCAAAGGGGCTCTTTTTATAGGAAAATTCATAAAGTGATGGGTTTCTTGATAGAAAAGGTTTTTTTTTTTTGTATAAAAAAAATTACATTATAAGAATTTTTCTTTAGAAATAATGTCTCAGAATCTGCTTCAAAATCAGAGGATGTTTTCTTAAGCAAAAATGTCGCAGTAGAGAAGATTTGCTAGAGGAAAAATGTCTCAAAATCTGAAATGTTTTTCTAGAGGATAAACGTCTGAGAATCTTCTTCTCAGATTATAACGTTTTTTCTGTATGAAAAATTACTCTGAATTTTAGGGTTTTCTCTATAGGAAAATACCTCCGATTGTAAATAAAAACCTCTGATTATGAGCGTTATTCTATAACAAAAATATCCCCGCATCTGCTTCATAATCAGAATGAAAAGGGCCTTAAAAGCTGAAGAGATTTTCTTAATTAAAATGTTAGCAAAATTGAAAATGTTTTTCTATACCAAAAAAAGGTTTTTGCCTAAAATATTGAGTGATAGGTTGCTTAGTTTTCTAGTTTTCATTTCCATCATCTTCCCAAGCAAGTGGTTTACTTTGAATATTTTTCCTGTACTAAAGCTTCTCAAGAACAATATATAAGTATGTCCTTTCACTGTACTTGATATGTTTCCTATTGACAATTTTTATATTGTTCTTGAAGTATACTTAAAGGGTGCCTGAAGTGCGTTTTTCTTTATTTGTTCGGTTGGTTTGTTTTTTACAACATCGCCCACATATAATCAATGTCCTTGAATTAATAAAATACCAACAATTGTAATGTGGACCACCACACATTTGTGGTGAAGCAAAAGAAGCGTGACATGTGAATATCACCGACCGAACGACCGACCGACCACACGGACCAACAAATATTAAATATGAATTTGTTATTTTCGTTATTTTTTATTTTTCATATTTTGCTACGTTTTATTTTCGGGTGAAGGTCAACAAAAGCCAAAAAACATGTAAACGACATGGAGAGCATAAGAAGATTTGTAACAAGTTTTTTTTTTACTTCGTTTTTGGAGGACTTAGAACTTTTGTACAATTTGTATATAAATGGCTACTTGTTTGTTACAAGAGAAGTATACACTCGTACTCGTGCATATTTTGGAAATGATGTTAACAAATTTTAGAATTTTATTTATTTTTTTTTTAGAAGAAAACGAATCAGATTTATGCAAATTTAAAGCATTCTTTAAGGATTTTAGTCAACTGTTTTATTATTTATTTATTTTTGATGAAGAAACATATTCGTATATGTATTTGTCTACATAAATTTCTGAATAAACAAATCTGTATAAAAAAAAATTAGGGCTAATAAGGTGAATGAAAAATTTTATTAAAAAAAGTAATTTTTGTTTTATTAAAAAAATGGGCAAAAAAAAATTAAAAATTTTTATAAAAAAAATAGCTTTAAAAATTAATTAAATTACTAAAATAATTAAAATTACTAAAGAGGCCGAAACGACATGGCAGAATATATATATATATATATATATATATATATGTGTACCCTATGTTTCAAATTTCACCTATTCACTTTTTTTGGATTAGTATATAAAAACCTTAAATTTTCATGAAACCGCTCGTAAGTCCCAAAATCATCAAAAAGTATTGTAAAAATGCAATGATATAAAATGCACACTATGAAAATGCAACACATAGGGGAAACTTTAATTGTGTTTTACTCAAAAACTTGTTTTGACATACTAGGTGGGTTTTCAGATGCAGGGTAACATATATTTTTTTTAATACAAAAAATTCAATTTAAAAAAAAGACAAAATTATATTAGAAATCAAGTAAGATACCCTATACCATGGTTTAGAAACCCTATCTCTTCGGTCCAACTAACTGGATATAGAAAATAAGCAAAAACCAAATTTGAGTGGCATTGTTATTAATTTTTTTGACTACAGATATGAAAAAGTTTATATCGGGTGCTATATTTATATATGGACTAGGTCAAAAAATGGACATATTTCGTAAGTCACTTATATTTTGAAAAAATATATACAAACAAAATTTGAAAAAAATCTGTGCAATATTTTTGTTTTTTTTTTTTATAGATTTAAGTGAAGATCGAGAAGCAGCTCTATATGGGGCCTATGACTAAGAATTGTCCAATAGGGATTATTTTTGGTCTACTGATTAATGGATACAATAAGCACATACAAACCCAATTTTATTAAGATCTTTATGATAATTTGGATCTTATGGTAATTTATGTCGACTTCATAGGGGTCATTTGTATGGGGACTAGGTCTAAACATGGACCGATTTTCACCAATTTCAATAGCGTTCATCCCATGGCTGATAAAAGCTTATATACCGAATTTTGTCAAAATATATTCATTTTGTGACCTGTAGTTTGATTACAAGATTGACATGGACACACAGACGGACGGACGGACATCACTAACCCGACTCAGAAAGTGATTCTGAGCCGATAGGTATAATAAAATATGGGTCTATGTTAAATATTTTTGATAGTTACAAACAGCAGCACAAAGTCATTATACCCAAACCACATAGTGGTATAGGATATAAAAATTAATGCGGTTTTATTTTTTTTCATAATTTAATTTAAATTTAAATTTGTTGATGTTTCTTTTAACAAAATTGTTCAAGTTGTTCTCAAGTTATGAAAAAATCAGTGGAGCATCCTCTTCAAAAATCCCAAATTTTTGAAAATAATTTTAAAAAACTTATAGAATGTTAAATTTTCACTGTTTTTTTTTTTTTTTTGTTGCATCTTGTTATTATCACTAGCATAACCCGGCACTCGAAATTCGAGTGCAAATTCTAGGAAATTAATTTTCCCATACAAAACAAAATCTAGCTCGTTACTAGATTTTGGTAAAATCTCGCAAAATCTTGTCAATGGGCACTACCAAATAATACTACCATGTTCTTTTAATATTGTGGTAGACAATTGCAACGCAGTGACTGAAAAATTGACATTTGAAAACTAAAACAAAAGCAAACAAGTTGAATAAAAACGAAATAAAATATTAATTATTAATAAAAAATTACGAATCTATAATAAAAAAATATGGTAGAAAACTGACTCTAACCACACTGCTCGTAGGCCTGACTTTAGGTGAGTGTGCTAAAGCGCTGACCAAAAAGTGCAAGTACGAGTGTATGTGAAGGTTCATGGTTCACGGCCGCCCTAAGTAGAAAAATTTTCATATAGAAACAATCTATTCAATTAAAAAAACATAACAATTATCACAATGTTCAATAATGAATTTTTTTATGAATTATGAATTTATGAATTTTTTTAATATATGCTTTCTTCTTCTTTACCACGCACCATTTAAATAAAAAAAATATTTAGTTATTGAAAAGTTATAACTTTTTATACTGACATGTGCCCATTCCAATCTTTCTAAATAAATAATAATTGTGGAAAATGTATTTGTTTTTTCTGTTCAAACAAATGCTGATTTTTTTTTCGCAAAATTTCTATTTCATTTTTGATGCATAATATATTAATAAAATCTGTTCCTTTTTAGAATTTTCTATATATCCATTTTCTTATTGTTTTGCATATTTTTGGTATTTCTAGTTATATATGTTATTCAGATGTTTATTTTTGTGGAAACAAAATTTCACAAAATGTCAAAAAAGTTATATGAAATAGATTTCAACTAAAATCTACTAGATTTTCCTCAAAGGTAAACACATTATAAGAGCATAAAAGTGTGCTAATCAATTTTAGGCATTCACAATGCACCACAGGACGTGTGATATACTATTATAACGAAATTCGATGAATTGTGAATTGGCTAAAATGCTTTTAGGCTCTTACAAAAATACTTATTATTATTTATTATTAATATTTAATTTAATATATTTTTAACACATATACATACATTTTAAAATTCTGCACTTCTGTTCCATACTAACTATAACTTTGCTAATTTTCACACTCCTCCGTGCCTGTATTATGCTTAAAAAGGAATGAAAACATTTTCCTTCACGTATTTATAATAATATAGATTAATTTTTAATTTTTGCCTTTCAATCGAATGACAATATTCTTAGTTTTACGAAATCAGCCGTTTGTGAACTTTACAATCCCTTTAAAGTGTCAAATTTGACAGAACAAATGGTTTACAAATTTAACTTAAAATTATGGCATACTTTGTTGGTGCTTTTGTTTTAACACTTTCGTAGCATAATATTTTTGAATTTCTTATTGCGTATTAAAGTTATTTCTATTTGTAGATTTCCACAATTAAGTGAAATAATTTGAAAAATTTTCTAAAATGTATGCAAAATTATTCTACAGCAACAATACGAGTAGTATACTTTTAATTGTATTGCAGTAAAGCAATTTTATAGCATTGTTTAGTCGTAATTATTTAAGGTTTTATTGTGCTCTATTGTGGCCTTTACTTTAATTAAACCGCTCTTTTCTTTGTAATTAAATACTTGCCTGGGCCTATTACAAAGTTCTTCTTCTTCTTTTTTTTTTTTTTACTTTTTGTTTAAGTATAGTAGTTTTAGTTTTTTGTTTTAACTTTAACAAATTCCTGTTATTAAAATTCATGTTCATTTTCCTGTTTTAGTGTAAATTACAGACGACCTTTTTATATTTGTATATATTTATATTTTTGCTTTTTAGGTTTGTTGTTTGTAGTTTTTTTTTTGTTTTTTTTTGTTAAGGTGCGTGTGAAATCAAAATAAAACAGCCAAAAACCATTTCATTTTGCATTAGGATTTTGTTAAAAGTACATTTGTTAAAGAAATCACGTAATTTCATCGCTTCCACACAAACATCTACACACTCATTTTGTGGTGTTTTTTCGGTCTTTTGTTTATTCTATTTGTTGTTAGTATAGTATAGCATACTTTAAGGGCTTAATTTTGCCATAGAAAAGGTTTATTTTGCTATTTTTGTGCTGTAACAAGTCTTGCGATATATAAAATATATGAGGATGTCATTTATTTAAATTACTTTTTTTTTGGTTGTAGGAGGGAACAGTAAAAAAAACAACGTTACAGTAGTTTCAAAAAGATTTGCGTGTTTGGTTACCTTCATATCTTAGCCAGGTTTTATTTCTCATACAATATTTTGTTTGTTTCTTTTTATAGTTAAGTGTTGAGATATACAGTTACACCTAAATAAAGTGCAAACTACCATTTCTTTTTTTATTATTTTATTTCTTTTTTTAGCGTTGTAGGCGCCTCAATGTGTCACCAAGTTATATTTTTTTGTTTTGTTTTGTTTTAATTTTAACGGGTGCTTACTAAAAAAAAATTTTTGCACTTGATTGAAAGAAAAAGATTATTTTTTTAAACAATTTATTTATTTATACAATAAAATATTGAAGTAGAATAGGAAAATAAATAAAAAATTATGTATTGTAAAATTACTATAAAAATAAATGCTAAATAAAGATAAAAAATATAAAATTTTATAAAAAAAATTAAAGGTAATAAAAATACTAATTGAATCTGCTACACGTCCCATGATCTGCTACGAGCCGAAGTTTCTTAAAAATGTCTCTACAAGACTTGTATGCAGATCCATACAGTTCCATTTCTTTTATATAGATTTTTACTAATTTCTTTAAATTCTTAACAACTCTTATACCTCAACTTATTCTTGTGTACCAAAAAAATTAAATTTCCAAAAAAAAAATCCTCAATCATCACTCCTCATCACTTTGCCAGCATTCCACTCTTTGGGTACAAATTTTAATTTTTCTGCCTGTTAATAACTTTTTTGTGTTATTGTCACATACTTTGTGGAGCCTTGTTTGGCCAAAACACCAAATTATTATTAAAGTAATGTTTACTGGTTGATATCTCAGCAGATATCACAATATACACCATTACGTTAGGGAGACTCAAATTTGTATTTATAACTGTATATCAGCTTTACGCGAGCTCTTATATTTCCGAAAACTTGGTTTTACTTTCGTCATACCAATTAAGTGATTTCGATCCAATGACTTTTGACTTGTATTATTTAATCTTCTTAAAAATCCAAACACTTTATTTAAGCATTGTAAAAGATGTGCAAATGTTGGATTGGGAATATTAATTTTGCTGGCTAAGAATGTCGGATTACGTAAATTTCAGCACCAGCTTTTATTGAATTTTTTTTTTTTTTTTGCAAATATCTGAGGTATTGTTTCCGCTATGCCAGTCTTAATTATAGCATACATGAACTGTAATGCCTCAACTTTAAATTATTGATAAAATAGATTTTTCCTAAACTTACATTGTCTGCATGGAATTCAAATATTTTTCTACTCTCCACACTAGTTTGCAGAGGGTATATGTAAGTAAGTTTGTCCGCTTGTACAAATTAAAAAAATAATCTATAAGCCATCAAATCTTTAATATTAATAGGCTAGGCGATTTTTTGTTACCGATGTTTTGTTCTTCCGTTTTATTCCGATTTTGATCAAACGTATATCATTTGAAAGGTATTTTTTTTAGCCTTTTTGCCGATTTACAGATTTTTTTAATTTTTTCCTTAATTTTGAGTAAATTGCACTTAAAGTTGTTACTAACACACCCATAAAATTATACATATGCTAAGAGTGTGCTTATTAAATTTGTTAATGTTTTTGTTAATGTTATATTCATTCACAATAGTAATAAACCAAAAAAGTGTTAGTTTGTGAATTGGCTAAGTTGAAAAATAAAGCTGCCTAGAAATTGCACTCGAAATCTGCTAGTATCTATATTATTGATCCTTATAACGAGCGAAGTTGGTATAACGAAGTCCGTCTGTCCTTTTGTGGAAATCACGATCACGACCTCAATATGTCAGCTGGTATGCTCATTTGTAGTGAAAATGATTCATCGATATCCTAAGCAAGCTGCTATTTAATATCATTAAAATCGGTTCAATAGGTCCCAGGATTTCAATACAAATGTAAAATATAATTGGAAAAATATGATTTTTTTATGTCATTATTGTTATAGCTGTTATTTTAATTTTGGTTTTTGTGTGTGGCAGCTGTCATTGTTGTTGTTGTTATGGTCGTTGGTTTGTATCATTTGCTTAATGAGTGTTTATGTATCGTTATACTCCGTCCAAAGGTCCTATTCGTCTTAAAGCTGGCTTGACGAAGCAGTCTACTCTTTTTTTTAGTGCTGGAGTCGTCACCGAAAAAGGCGGAGAAGTTCGTCAGATATTTCCTAGCCGAATTAGCCATCATGATCAAATTAAATTTTTTCAATATTAGTATAAAAAATGGTTAGAAAACAAGAGAAGATTTGTTAAAATTAAAGCATTTAAATTAAGAATGCTGATAATAAAAAAAAGTATAAAATCTTGACATTTTTTTGAAGCTTTTAATGGCCCAACCAGCTAAAATTGTCATGCACACGTATCTGCTTTTTAATTGGGGTAGGGTTTAGCCGGTTTCTTTAATAATAGAAAAATAATAACATCTGAAAAATGAAAATTAATTCTTTCTCTGAAAAAAAAAGTTAAACAATTTAAACGGATTTAGAACTTAAAGGCTAAGTAGCTGTATTAAAATAATAACCGTACCCAACATTGGTTATAATACTGAGTTTAAAATACAGGTGGAGGGTATCAAAGGTTCGGCAAACCGATTTTGTACTTTTGTTTATTTTTAAAAGGTTTATGAGATTTTTAACCTCCAACACCCCGGATTTTCTAGCAGATTGAATTTTTTTAATTTTTTTTTATATATTTGGCCACTGTTTTTTATTTAAAATACCTTCAGAAATTTTTTTACAGGACCATCCCTTGGTGGTTTCGAACCCCCGCAACATCACATTTGCCCTCAACATCTGCTGCTGTTTGTAACTACCAAAAATATTTGACCTAGACCCATCTTTTATTATACCGATGAATCAGAATCACTATCTGATTCGATTTAACGATGTCCGTCCGTCCGTCCGTCCGTCCGTCCGTCCGTCCGTCTGTGTGTCCATGTAAATTTGTAATCAAACTGCATGTCGCAAATATGAATATATTTTGATGAAATTTGGTATATGAGCTTCTACCGGCCATAGGATGAACGCTATTGAAATTGGTGAGAATCGGTCCATGCTCAGACCTAGCCCCCATACAAATGACCCCTATGAAATCGACTTAAATTGCCATAAGATCCAAATTATCATATAAATCTTAGTCAAATTGGGTTTGTATGTGTTTATTACATCCATTAATCAGTAGTCCAAAAATGATCCCTATGGGACAACTCTTAGTCATAGGCCCCATATAGAGCTGCTTCTCGATCTTCACTTAAATCTATCAAAAAACAAAAATATTGCACTGATTCTCCTCAAATTTTGTTTGTATATATTTTTGCAAAATACAAGAGACTTTACCAAACATAGTCAGGATCGTTCCATTTTTGGGCCTAGTCCCCATATAGATATAGCATCCGATATGAAATTTTTCATATCTGCAGCCAAAAAAATTAATAAAAATCCCACTCAAATTTGGTTTATGCTTATTTTTATATCCAGTTAGTTGGGCCTGATAGATAGGTATAGGTATACGCATGGTATAGGGTATCGTATACTCGGTCTAGACCGACTATAATTTTCTTACTTGTTATTTTTATTTAATATATCGAAACTATTTCTTATTTTAAATACAATCGAAAAATCCCTATCCTCTGTTGGGGATTGAACTTCTCGCCATGGAATTCAGCAAAAAAAAAAAAAAAATTATATAATTAACAATATTTTTATTTAGTAGTTAATCATAGCACAAATTATTTTAGAAACACCCCTCTCACACCACCTTTCGTTGTTACAGAAGTTTTAATTTTTAATTTTGCTTCATATAAAAAAATACTATCGAACTCTTTTTCTTAATTTTGAAAGCAGAAATTTTGAATTTTATTATGCTATACGAAATCCGATTAACCGATCTATACCTAGCAAAACTTTCCATTACATGTAATGAGCTTAAAAATAAGAAATCAAAAGAATTCAGTAGTTACCTTTCCATTACGAAACCCATTATTTTAACATGGGGATGTCATTGGAGGAAAGGCCTTACCGGCACCTTACTAGGTACTGATACAAATAACTAGTTACTTTATAGAGAACAAGAAGGGTTTTGAGTAATTTGTTACATGCAGGGAGTAAAGTAAATTTCTGTAAAAACATTGGTATCGTACAATATGTTGCAAAAATAATGTACCTTAAAATTTAACAGCTTTTGCTGTGTTTTTTTTTCAAATGATGACTATTGCCGCGAAATAGTTTGTTTCATTAAATTTAACTCAATACTTATAGTTTTTACTAATACCAACAGTGGTCATTACCAGTAAGTATTTACATAAATTATTATCAGGAAGTACTTGCATTTAGCTTGAAATTATTCAAAAGGTATGGGGTTAACATTGCCATGTAATGCAACGGTAATAACTAATCATTACCAAGGATTTGCTGAGATATTTACATTTAAAAAGATTTTTTTTTTTTTTTGTTTATACAAAATATGAAATAACCCCCATTTTCCATTTTTATTGAGTTGTTTCAGTATTAATATTTAAAATAAAAAAAATAACCCATAAAAACCATGTTTTTATTATAATCCCTTCCTTTGTAAATTAAGTTTACCGTATCGTCAAAAATTTTTTTGCAATATTTTTTTTAGCAATATTTTCTTTCATCGTCGTCAAGAGTGCCTGTAAAGTTTCACGGGAAAAGGGTTAAAATTCGATCCAAATTTTTTTTGGGCAGACAAGAAGACAATACGAGTTAAAAAAAGGGAGTAAAAATATGAAACAAAACCGGTTTTCCATTTTTGATTGAAAAAATTACACAAAGTAGCAATTTGTAGCATTTGTTTAAAGTGTTTCCTTTCATTTGAATACATCAAACCAAACCCTTAACCTACAAAAAAAAAAAGTACCAAAAATAAATACGTGCAATTGCTTAACATCCCCGACTTTGGGAATGTACTGGACTCATGGATCTAAACTCAGGAGCAAAAAATTTTGCAAGCATTTGTATAATTTTATTTTCTATCGATTGGCTATCTTATTTATTAAGATGTCTTAAAATTATTGTAAAACGCTTCATTTTGCATTAGTTTATTGTGAGAAAATAATGGAATTTTAAAATAGCTTGAAAACTATTGAAATATGGTAGGTTTTTTTTAAGTGAACACCCGTTATATAAGCTTAACTTTACAATTTAATTGCTTGGAATATGTCCCCAGCAGCGATAGTTCTATATTAATTACTTTGAAAACCTGTTCTACTAGAAAAGCCTATTGTCGATACTGTCACAAAACAGACAAAAAAATCATTAAATTTAGTAGGTTTAGTCCTTATTTTTGTATTAGAAAATCTGTTTTATATTTGTCTATAAAATAGTTACAACTCTGAATAGACACAACTAGACAATTAGGGCATTCACAAGGGTGTCCTAACTGTTGTATATGTCGTATGTACTAAAATTATACAACAGTAGTATAACTGTTGTTGATATTTTTAATACAAAAAAAATTTACGACAATACACCGTTTGCAGGCATGTTTTTGCGGTGTATTATGTGATCTGCTATTCTTTATTTACTATTTAATCAGCTTTTGTATGTTATTCCAAATATTTTTTGTACGTTTCTTAAAAATGGAAAGAAATAATTATATTCAGGTAAAAGAACAAACATTTTACTTTTATATGAACTTTTTTCAGATTGTTGTATATGAATATACTACAGGTTGTTCACATATACACTATTTGACGACTTGTATTTCTTTGCAACTTACAACTTTAGTACACCTTATGAATTCCCTAAATATTTTTAAAAACTATTAAGAAAGTTGCAGCCTATACCATAAGCTTCGAAAAAGATCCAACCACACTGAATGAGATCATTAATGGACATCCAGAAAAAGAGCATAAACCGATTTAAGAAATTAATTGTCAGGTATCTTTTAACAACAAAATTTTGAAGTTCATATCAGATGTGAATATTATTATGGGGCCTAGATACAAAAATGGTTCGCTCCAGATCACATTTAACGGAATTATTTAAGTGCTCATCATAAAGCAAACCAAATATAATATATTTGTAAATCTTTAGATAGATCTAAGTGGATATCGGGAGACTGTTTTATATGTGGAATAATTTTGAAGTTATGATTTATTTATTGATGGCTTAATATAAAAAAAGCCTAACTCGACTTTTTGTTACTTTAAAGGAGCAGGAAAAAGCTGTATAAAACTTGAAAATATTTGGATATACAACATTTATCTTTAGAATGGTTATCGAGCAACCAACCATGGGAAGGCCTCAAAGGCTTAATAAAACATGTAGTTTAAGCGGAAGATAATTGAATTGAAAATTAATTATCCAAAATAAAAAATTCTACTTTAAATAAGGACTTCTTTTTTTTAAATTATTATTTCAACATTATTATTTCAACATTTTATATTGCATTTTATATTGCAATATAAAATGTTAATTCGTCCATACGCATTGGTATTTTGACTATTGTCACTCGCTTTTGTATTTTCTGAAGATGCCAACCAGAGGTTGGCGAAATATTGAAAATAAAATAAATAATTATAATTTTATATATTAAAATACAGACCTCGAGCTTAAAATAATAATTTTTTTTTTAAATTAAAACGCAAAGGCCAAATAAAAATACTCATAATAGAAGGACTTTTTTGCTAAAAATAAATAAATAACCAGTAAGAAAATTATAGTCGGTCTAGACCGACTATACGATACCCTATACCATGCGTTTAGAGACCCTATCTCTCAGGTCCAACTAACTGGATATAGAAAATAAGCATAAACCAAACTTGAGTGAGATTTTTATTCATTTTTTCGGCTGCAGATATGAAAAAGTTCATATCGGATGCTATATCTATAAGGGGACTAGGCCCAAAAATGGACCGATCCTGATCATGTTAGGTAAAGTCTCTTGTATTTTGCAAAAATATATACCAACAAAATTTGAGAAGAATCAGTGCAATATTTTTGTTTTTTGATAGATTTAAGTGAAGATCGGGAAGCAGCTCTATATGGGCCCTATGACTAAGTGTTGTCCCATAGGGATCATTTTTGGACTACTGATTAATGAATGTAATAAAAACATACAAACCCAATTCGACTAAGATTTATATGATAATTTGGATCTTATGGCAATTTAAGTCGATTTCATAGGGGTCATTTGTATGGGGGATAGGTCTGAACATGGACCGATTCTCACCAATTTCAATAGCATTCATCTATGGCCGATAAAAGCTTATATACCAAATTTCATCAAAATATATTCATATTTCCGACCTGCAGTTTGATTACAAACTTTACATGGACACACAGACGGACGGACGGACATCGTTAAATCGAACAGATAGTGATTCTGAATCGATCGGTATAATAAAAGATGGGTCTAGGTCAAATATTTTTGGTAGTTACAAACAGCAGCACAAAGTCATTATACCCAAACCTCATAGTGGTATAGGGTATAAAAATTGAAATTAGTTAGAGCTTTTTTAAAATGACTATAAATCCGCTATTTACGATTATAGCGCAGGAAACTTTTTGATGGAGGTTGATTCGAAAAAATCGAATTACGTTTTTTTTTTTTTTTTCTATATTAAGCCAACGATATATAATAAACACTCAGAAACCAAATTTGATAACGATTTGTGTAGTTTACTTACGCTAATCATGGACTCACTGACTGTGTAACACAGTATACGCGTTTTAAATTATTGATATAAATAAGTTGGCGCTAGCATCGCCTAAATGATTTATGAACTCAATAATGCAAAATATTCTCAGAGTGTATCAGGAGCCTTATAACAAGTAGTTTATAACAGGGCAATTTAAGTCAATAACACATGTATGGGAACTAGGTCAAAATTCAAAGCCGATAGTTCTGTTGTTGATAGAAGCTTATATGACAAATTCAATCAATATATAGGTGCCTATTATGAGCAACTTTCGATTTTTGATTGTGGTCGAATTAAATGATCGAACGAATTTTCATTTGGTATTATGGCGCACATTCGATAAAATAGCGCAGGGTGCCATCTGTTTGCAGATTTATAGCAAATTTATGGCTGCAAAGAGGCGTTTATGGGATTGCTGTCAACCACAGATGAACTGCAGCGACAATGCACTCAAGGCAGATCTGTTTCATGAAATTAAAATAATTTACAACATTCAATATTTTCAATAAGTTTTACAAACTGCCATCCAGCATCGAAAGCAAAATTTTGTTCGATTGAAAATTCGTTATACAACGAAATTTTCGACCGTGCTACCAGCTCATAATACGAATTTGACATTCGATAGTCGATGTTCGGTAGCCAGCGAAGATCGAAGATCGAATGCAACTCATAATAAGGGCCATATTTTCATTTGCGACCTAAGAGTATAAAGAGTGCGATCGGAAAAATCTTAGAATACATAAAATGTAATAATCGGGAAATTATATTAAAACCTACACCAAACGATAATTTTTATACCTGACGTTAGGTAAGCGTGCTAAAGCGCTGGCCAAAAGTTCAAGTACGAGTGTATGTGAAATAGACGCAGATTCAAATCTCAAGGCCGCCCTAAAGTAGAAAAATTTCATATAGAAACAATCTATTCAATTATAACATAACAATTATCACAATGTTCAATAAATTGCTTATGAAGGCTGATATGCCAGAAACTGGAACGATTAAGAGTACAGTGTAGTTATGAATTTTCTACCACGCACCATTGAAACAAAATTAAAATTTGCATATTAATTATAGTATTAATTGCAACTAGCAGATTCAAGTGCTCGAAATTTGAGTGCAATTTCTAGGCAACTTTGTTTTTCAACTTAGCCAATTCACAAACCAACACTATTTTGGTTTTACTATATAATTGTGAATGAAGAAAACAAACTCCTTAACAAACACATTAACAAATTTAATAAACACACACAACATAGTATATGTATAATTTTATGCATGTGTTAGTAGCAACTTTAAATGCAATTTACTCAAAATAAAGAGAAAAAAAATTAAAAATCTGTAAATCTGGTGAACAGCTAAAAAGAACTACCTTTCAAATAATATAAGTTTGGTCAAAATCGGAATAAAATAGTAGAACAAAACATCGGTAACAAGAAATCGCCTAGCCTATTAATATTATAGATATGTCTGAAAAATGACGTCAAATCTAACAGAAAATTTTTATAGTTCTAAGCACTACTCATGAACTTATGGACCTTTTCCGGATTTTAAGAATTTTTTAGTGGGTTCCGTCACTTTTTGGGAACAGGTAGTCAGTCCATCTCTATTTAAAATCTTCTACATTTTGGGACACCTTTTTGCGCTCTTAAACTCCCTTCTCACAAGAGCCCAACATCTCTGCACTGACGTAAGCTCCGTACAGTTTAGAGGATTCGCCAATCAAGAGTTTTCTGAACGTAGTGACATGATGCCAAAATTATGCGGACACATTGTATTGGCTTACGAAACGAAGGAGTTTTTTGTTCAAACACTCCTTAATATGAATTTTTATAGAATCCTTTGTAATAATTGATATTGTTTGCCGTACTAGGAAAGTTTTTTGAATCGGGTTGTCATTAAGCATCTATAATTTTAATAGGCTAGGCGATTTTTTGTTACCGATTAGTTGTTCAACCGTTTTATCCCGATTTTGACTAAACTTATATTATTTGAAAGGTATTTCTTTTTAGCTGTTTACCAGATTTACAGATTTTAAAATTTTTTCCTTTACTTTAAGTAAATTGCATTTAAAGTTGCTACTAAAACATACATAAATTATACATATTCTATATTTGTGTTTATCAAATTTGTTAATGTGTTTGTTAATGAGTTTGTTGTCTTCATTCACAATAATAATAAACAAAAAAAAGTGTTGGTTTGTAAACTGGCAAAGTTGAAAAACAAAGTTGCCTAGAAATTGCACTCGAATTTCGAGCGCTGGGATCTGCTAGTTATAATTAAGATATTTTTGAAAGATAATTGGTCTATAATGTTTTCATAAAAATTTAAGAGGAAAACCGTGTGCTGAGATTTTTTCAATATCACTTTTTAGTTGGCGCACCAGGTTTAAAAGGAATCAAACTAAAAAAGTGAATACGCGATGATCGTTATCTAGGTTTTTTCTAGCCACACCGTGGTGCAGGGTATTTTTAAAAATCACCTAAAAGTAGACCATAATGTTTGTGTATTGTGTTTGAATATTTGATGTTTGAGTATTTGATTGTTTATTCCCCTAATTGTTGGCCTTGACTTTTTAAAACAAATTTTCCTAACAATAGGCTTTAATTTTTTGTTGGATTTTTTATTTTTTGCTTTGTACTTTATTTCTACGATTCTTAGCAATTAGGAAAACTTAATTAAACAATTAATATGGGCTAACCTAAAAGCATGCTTTAAATTATTTTATTTATGTGAGTCACATTTGAAATCTTTTCATGAAAAAATGTTTTTTGGCATTTATGATTATTTAAAATAAAAATCCTGATAAATGAAAACATGTAAAATTAAAATTAACTACCGCTAGTCATGAGCTCTGGCGGTAAATGGCCTGTCCAGCTGTTATTATGTCTGTCTGTCTGCATGTCCATTAAAAAAATATATATGTTCACACACGGCACTGAACACAGACATGACTAGTCTGCACTCACTGTCAAACAAACATACAATGACATTTTATGTGTGTGTGTGGAATTTTTTTATTTCTGTTAAATACAATGTAGATTGCCCTGTGTGTTTTTTTTTTTTTTTTTTTTTTTTTTTTTTTGGTAGTAGTTGTATTTTAGTTTAAAAGCATTTTTAATTTGATTTCATGTTTGCGTGGCTTAATGCATTTTCTAACTAAATTACAGCTTACAGCAAAAATACATACCATTTAATAATACAACAACAAAAAAAAAAAGAGAAAAACTACAAAAAATATATATACAGAAATACAGACATTTTGCTACTACACACATAGAGAGAAATATGAGATGAAAGAAAAAAGAATATACAAAAGCAGGGAACTGCACAACAACATCTATAAATGTGTAACAACTAAAAATGTAGTTAATATGTAAAAGTGTGTTGTGTTGTTGGTGTCCTTTTTTTTTATTTATAATATTGTTGCATACATTATTTATATGCAAACGACTGCTATTGCTACTTTTACACACACACACACAAAGACACACACACATACATTTGGATTGGAAAATCTAATTTTGCATGCACTTAATAAGTTGTCAGAACTAAAACTCAAACAAAATAACATCCAGCAAATTACATTTACTGTAGATATTCTATTCTAGTATATTGACTGCCAGCAGACGTGGTCCGTAGTACGGCTGGCAATATGTAAAAGTTTTATAAGATATATTATCGATTTTTTTGTTTCTTCTATAACACAATTTTTTATTTTATTTTTTCACTCCATCTCTTTTTCTCGATATGGCCAAAAGTGAGTGACAAAGGACCTCTTTTTTTTTGTTGTTGTTTCTGTTATCTTTGTAATGTATACCATTTTATGCTGTTGTGTTTTTTGTTGTAGTACTTTTAGTTTGTAATTATATTTACCTAGTAGATTTTTTTTTTTTTTTTAATGTTTGCACTAACAATATGGAGGCATACGAATGATGTGAAATTGTGTGTGAGTGTGAAAGTTTTAGTTTTTCTTTATTTTATTTTTTTTATTAATAGATCTTTTCTTCCAAGGTGTGTCCAATTATTTGTCAAACCAAAAGAAAAAATAGGAAACTTAAATAAAGTATGGTTTTTCAGTTTGTTCTGTATTCATTTCAAGGATGTTGCAAGTTTTGTTTAGTGATTATAAACAAATTTCTTTTTAATGTGCATTTTTTTAATCGGTATAAGATCTTTAAAAATAATAGTAATTTATTTATGCATGTTTAATATTTTATACCCAGTATTTGTATACCAAAGTAAGTCATCTTCAGGGACTTCTATAATACAAAAACAATATAAAGAAGATATTGTTGTTAATTATACATCATTAACAAAATAATAGAAAAGGTCCTAAAGGGATCCTTGTTTCAGTGCAGGCTACTTTCCAACTAATATTTACTTTAATTTTCTTATTGTCTTATTGTGTGTCCATATACATATTTGATAACATTTATCAGTCAGTGTCTTATAATTTAGTCTCTTTTTAGCAGGTACATTATGTGGCTTAAAATTTATTTTTATTTTCAAAAGATAAATAAATTAATATATTGTCATTTTATGCAACTAACATTTCCCATGGTAGTATCTATACAACAGTGATACGCAACCCACATTCCGACGATGTTCCAATAAGTCAATAGAGTTGGATACCCTACTGCCAATGATGAGCATCAACGCCCTCCTTTGCGCACGGTCCAACAACTCCAAAATATTCTTTGAAGCTCCAGCCCAAATATGGGAGTTGTATTCCATTTTCGCTCGGATGGAAGTGGTATAGATTTTAAGGAGATCAGATGCAGAGATGTAATTTTTGCACCGGTTTAGAAAACCAAGACACGAATGCTTCTTTCGACACTTGAAAAACATACTGGTTCCAACGAACATCACATTGAGTTCTCATGCCTAGAACATCAAGAGTATCCGACTCCCCAATACCTATACCACCCATATATACAGATGACATTGTTGAATCCAAGGCCCGAAGGGTTAACATACAACATTGAGTCTTCAGCGCATTAAGATCAACCCTATTCGCTTTACCTACTCGGAGATTGTTAACAGGTCTTGATTGAGTGTGTCATTTATTGTCCGCCTTTTGCCCCCAACCACCAAGAGACTTGGCCTACAATTAAAGGAAAATGAATGACAAATGCTGCTGTCATCTGCGAAAGAGTATATAGAGTTAAAAGTTTGACCAAGAATGTCGTTCAGAAAGATATGGAAAAGAGAAGGAAGAAAGCGTAAGAAAAGTAGAAAAGTGCATCAGGTTGTATTAGATGATCGAAAGATTTTGTTCCCAAACTTGAAAAGACGGCTCCAGGGAAAGGGATTTTCCACAAATGAAGAAGTCATATCAGAGACGAAAGTCTATCGTGAAGGGTTTGACAATCGTATTTTTTCAAGGGTATCAAGATGTTAGAGGATCGTTGGAAGAAGTGCATTTCACTTAACGGAGATTACGTTGAAGAATAAAATTGATTTCAAATACAAAAAACTGGTTTTTCATTGTTAGGCCACGAAGTTTTCACTCCATGTAGTAAGTATTACATAAAATGTATTAATTAGAAAACCATTAAACCTACACACAGAAAAAATTATTTGCCAACCGAATTGGTCTTAAGTGGAACAACTGTATTTTCGATTGTATCAACAGAAATTTCATAACATCTGCAAATTTTCTATTATGATAAAATATTTACTGTTAAGGCAATGGAATTTTCATCAGCGTGAACCCGAAAATCGGTTATTAGCATTATCGCAATTCGGTTGGTAATAAATTCGGTAGCCACAATGAATCTGTTTTCTGTGTGTAGAGTTTCGATTTTTTTCATTTAATTCAAATTATATTAAAGCTTACAAAAAACAAAATTTTTATAGTTCTAATCACTACTTATGAACTTATGGACCCTTTCGGGAGACCCATTAGGATTGTACTATTTCACAGTACAATCACAAAAACAGCGTAACATATAAGACGTAAGATAAAATCGGTGTGACTTATGATTGTATTGGTGAAAAAATTATGATATGTAATAACCTGTTTGAAAATGAAAAATGAAAAATAAAAATGAAAAATAAAAAATAAAAAAAATTAAAAAACAAAATATAAAAAATAAAAAATGAAAATCGAAAATCGAAAAACGAAAAATTAAAAATAAATAAAAAATTAAAAATAAAAAATTAAAAATAAATAAAAAATTAAAAATGAAAAATAAAAAATGAAAAATAAAATATGAAAAATGTGAAATAAAAAATGAAAAATAAAAAATGAGAAATGAAAAATAAAAAATAAAAAATGAAAAATAAAAATAAAAAATTTTAAATAAAAAATGAAAAATAAAAAATGAATAAAAAATGAAAAAAAAAAATGAAAAATAAAAAATAAAAAATTAAAAAACAAAATTAAAAATAAAAAATGAAAAATAAACAAGTAAGAAAATTATAGACGGTCTAGACCGACTATACGATACCCTATACCATGCGTTTAGAGACCCTATCTCTCAGGCCCATCTAACTAGATATAGAAAATAAACATGAACCAAATTTGAGTGGGATTTTTATAAATTTTTTTGGCTGCAGATATGAAAAAGTTCATATCGGGTGCTATATCTATATGGGGACTTGGCTCAAAAACGGACCGATCCTGACCATGGTTGGTAAAGTCTCTTGTATTTTGCGAAAATATATACAAACAAAATTTGAGAAAAATCTGTGCGATATTTTTGTTTTTTGATAGATTTAAGTGAAGATCGGGAAGCAGCTCTATATGGGGCCTATGACCAAGAGTTGTCCCATAGGCACCGTTTTTGGACTATTCATTAATGGATGTAATAAACACATACAAACCCAATTTGACTAAGATTTATATGATAATTTGGATCTTATGGCAATTTATGTCGATTTTATAAGAGTCATTTGTATGGGGGCTAGGTCTGAACATGGACCAATTCTCACCAATTTCAATAGCATTCATCCCATGGCCGATGAAAGCTTATATACCAAATTTCATCAAAATATATTCATATTTGCGACCTGCAGTTTGATTACAAGCTTTACATGGACACACAGAGGGACGGACGGACGGTATAATAGATCGGTATAATAGAAGATGGGTCTAGGTCAAATATTTTTGGTAGTTACAAACAGCAGCACAAAGTCATTATACCCAAACCACATAGTGGTATAGGGTATAAAAATGAAAAATAAAAAATGAAAAATAAAAAATGAAAAAAAAAAATTAAAAATAAAAAATGAAAAATGATAAATAAAAAATTAAAAATAAAAAATTAAATAACAAAATTAAAAATAAAAAATGGAAAATAAAAAACGAAAAATGAAAAACACGAAAAATTAAAAATAAGAAATGAAAAATAAAAAACAAAAGTGAAAACTAAAAAACGAAAAAGGAAAAATTAAAAATTGAAAAGTAAAAGTACTAGATGTTTACACGTCTCTCCTGTGATCGGACTCACATGATTTTTTTTATTGGTTTCTGTCATTTGTTTGCAACAAGTAGTCCTTCGCCGTTTAAAATCTTCTACATTTTGGGAAAGCTTTTATGTGCTCTTCAACTCCCTTTTCAAAAGAGCTCAATATCTCTCCACTAGTCTAAGCTCCGGGCAGTTTAGGGGAATGGCCTCCCTTGGTATAAAAACCATCTTATTGTTCTTTTACCAGTCATGACTTTTCTTACCGTAGTAACTGGATGACAAATCGGGCGAAATATATGTGGACACTAGAGTGATCCTTGTTTTCCTTGTTTCCTTTCTATATATAGAACTACGAGGGCGGCTCATAAGTCCGTGATTTTTCGAGCTTGGGTTTAAGAAATCTGTCTGCAAGATGGGTGCCGCGTTTGCTCTCAATCGACCATAAACGTAATCGTGTGACAACTTCACGCGGGAAATCGATTGAAAATTTCAAGTGTGTTTATATGGGGAAAATATGACGTTTTTTCGACAAGTTGTTATGTGGATCGATTTCAGTATTAAATTATCTTTTCAAAAAGCTATATAACTTCAAAATCTAATAAAAACTCGCCAAAAAATAGCAAATGCCCCAGACCACTTTTGTGCCAATAAACACTAGGTCATTATATTTGACGGCACTTTTTTCAACTTTAAGAAATTGATTAAAGCCATCATATTTTTTTTTTTTTTTTTTGGTCTCTATACTTATAAGTACTCAGATATGAAGTATTGTTTTATTACCACGTTGTTAACCCATTGCGCAATGAGACCGAAAATGGGTAATATTTTTGAATGACTTTTGAAAACTCCTTTTTCAAGTTTTAAAAAATTTTCTTAAACAAAATTTAAAAAAAAAAGATCTGGTACTTTAAGGTTTTGTTAAATACATGTTAGAGGTTAACTGTGTGATTTTTTAGGTAAAATCCTTTGTTGGAATTAATTTTTTGCGGATTTCTAGAAAAATTTGATTTTTGTGAAATATTCAGTATCAAAAATTAGTAATTTTTCTACTTTAAAATGTATTAAAATGTTCATCGTTATAAGTATGGGTTAGAGAAAAAATAATTTGACGTCATTAACCCATTTGGACTTGCCGCCACATCTGACCCCAAGCTAGTTTAGGACGATTAAGTCAAAAAATTCAAATATTTTGCAAATACTGTTGAATTTTTAATAGTATTACTTAAAATTTTGGTCCTCTGGTGGAAATAGAAGGGATTATGAATAAGGAGTACTATCAGGAAGGTGAGAATCCAAGGCAAAATCGTGGAAAAATGGCTTGTTGAACAAGAATTCCAAACAATGAAGTGGCCAGCTCAAAGCCCCGATTTGAATCCCATTGAAAATTTGTGGGCAATTATCAAAAGAAGACTCTCCCAATACGAACAGGCACCAACCAACTTAGATCATCTTTGGTCAAGATTTTTAGCGGAATGGGCTAATATTTAAGCGCCCCGGTAGGTGAGTAGGTAGCGTGCTCGCCTATCATGCGGGGATCGTGGGTTCGATTCCCACCAGAGGCTTTGGTCTGTCGCTAAAAAAAAATTACAACACTACTCCCTCTTTCCTCCTTCCCATAACCAATTTTCCTGATATCAACACAATGCACTGCATCTGTAGGAGGCATCCCCTGAGTGTTGATTAATAAATAAAAAAAAAAAAAATATTCCACCTCAAACTTTAACAAATTTTGTGGAAAACATGCCTACTCGCATTAAATATGGACAATACTGGATAAAAGTGTCAAAATTTGCAATATTTTTTTATTATTTTCTTAATGATATAATGTACTATATTTGTTGTTATTGAAGAAGAATGTTTTAAACATATGCTTTAAAAAAATCATTAAAGTTTCTATAATAAAATAAAGATAACAAATTTCGAAAAATCTTGAATTAATGTATCCACTTTAGTCCAGTACTGTACATACATATATATATATATATTTTTTTTTCATATATATCCAGTAACTAAGATACAGCCAATCTAATTGTGTTGTTTTTTTTGTGCCTGTCTCCAAAAATAAAGTGAGAAAATGCTACTGAAACTTATTTCCTTTCAAAGTTTTCTTTTCATCTTGAAAAAGAAAACATTTCGTCGCAAGTTTTTTGAAAAGTATCCACTTCAACAAAGTTAGTTTTTTTTTTTTTAGTTAAGACTAAAATGAATAAGAAGTAGACGAAAACTGTCACTGAGCTTCACTATGGTTATAGTTTCCATTTTTTTTTTTTTTTTTTACTTTTTTGTGATGTTTAGTCTTCGATATTGTAATTGTAATGGTTTAGAAAGTCATAAAAAGTACTTGTTGTTAGGTTTCACTCAGTAGTTCGTAAAAAGAAGTTTTGTAATAGTTGTAGTCTTCTGTTTCAGAAACTACGCTGGTAATAAAATAAGGAGTAATATATTTACATACAACAAGAATTAATGCATAAAATAAAACTTTTTCTTTAAATTTTAAAATTTTTAAAAATTTCTTTTAATATTGTTTTTTATATTTTTCATATCAAAAATTGACTTCATTTGAAGAAGATTTTCTTAAAGGATTTTATTGTTATAAATTTATGAAAAACTTGATTCATCCAAATTCTTTAATATTGCTTTTTTACAGTTTTCAAATCTTTTTAGGGAGATTTTTCTTAAAGGATTTTATTGAAAGAAAAAATTTTAAAAAAATTTAAGGATTTTCTGATTTTTCCAATTCTTAAATTTTTCTTTAATTTTCTTAAATGAAAAGTGAAGAGTACTTTCGTCTTTAAGACTTGAGATAAAGGAATTTTTTTATCCTGAGTATCTCACAAATGATTCAAAGATTCTGAGGATTTTTGCTTACGAAAAACTTCCAGATTCTAATTACTTAAAAATACTCCTAAAACGATCATAAAATATTTATGATTAATAATATATTCTTAAGTCATTATTATAGAATAATTATAAAAGAAATATAAAATATATTTAAAAATGCATCTAGCCTACAATTAGGCTTAAGTTCTTAATAAAAAAATATAGCCTGCTTTTTTACTTAAAAAATTTTTCTGTTTCTCTCATAGTGAAAAAACCATAACTCCTCGTACCTTTTCAGAGGCTGCAATTAAAAAAATTTCAATTGATTATTTAAAAAAAAAATTAAACGAGTTAATTGTTTGCTAATTATACAAAATAATATATACAAGCAGAGCCCAGCACTCGAAATTCGAGCGCAAATTCTAGAAAATTTAAGTTTTTATTAAATATTTTCTTTTAATATTTTTTAATCTATATATTTAAGAAATTTATGAATATTTAAATAAAGTTCATTGAATTGTAAATTTTTAAATAAGATGCATTAAATTTCATTATAAATATTTGTTGAACACACAGAAGATATATAAATGGGTTTGTTAATAAATAATTCTATAAGAGCCTAAAGGTATGCTAATCAATTTTAGCCAATTGAATATTCAACACACACTTCTGATATACAATTTTTGTAAACACATTAACAAATTTAATAAACACACACAGCATTGTATAGTTTTATGTGTTTTATGTATGTGTTAGTAGAAACTTTAAATGATTATTACTCCAAAAAAATGTAGCAGATGGTGCACATCATTAAAGGTGGTGCACATCTGCAAGCAATACCTTTAAGTTGTTATATTTTTTGTCAAATTGGTTGATAAATAAATGCGTAGAAGGGGTCACATGAAATTACCATGCCTATAAATATTATAGATATAATATATAAAAAAAAAAAATATGTCTACTTTTAGGCTTTAATTTTATACAAATATACTGCCTACCTTTTGGCTTAAAAAAGATATCTTAACATCTGGCTTTTACTGTAATAGCATCAAATGTTTCGTTTTTTTTATAATTATAAATTAAAAATATGAGTTTGTTTGTTGAATTTAAAATTTCTTTTCCTATACTTAATGCTGTAGGCAGAGTTCAGAAAAAAACACACACTGAATAAAAAACTCGTACATATATGTAAACAAACATAACTTAGACCAACACACACATATTTTTATTTTCATACCAATTATGTTTGTTTTTAAATTTTCTTCGGTGCCCAACACAACCATGACTGTGTTCGTTTTAATATTTCGTTATTTACACGAACATTTTTGTATCACATACTTTTTGTTTCAATCACACATAAAGCACACATTTTTGAGTGTTGCTTTATTTGAAGTTCATGTTCTGGTAAGTGTACTGAAAAAAAAACACAGAACATATACAATAAACAGGTTCGAGTTCACTTTTAAACACGACTTAAAATATAACTGAACTCGAACCTGTTTATTGTACATGTTGTGTTTTTTCTTACTACACGAGCCACAACACGACTTAAAATATAACTGAACTCGAACCTGTTTATTGTACATGTTCTGTGTTTTTTTTCATTACACGTACCAGAACATGAACTTCAAATAAAGCAACACTCAAAAATGTGTGCTTTATGTGTGATTGAAACAAAAAGTATGTGATAAAAAAGTGTTCGTGTAAATAACGAAATGTTAAAACGAACACAGTCATGGTTGTGTTGGGCACCGTAGAAAATTTCGAAACGCACATAATTGATATGAAAATAAAGATATGTGTTGGCTGCTTTTGAACAGAACATTGTGTGTTTCGTGTGTGTATTTTCTGAACCTTGGCTGTAGGTAATGGGAAATTATGGAAAAAAAACTAAATTAGAAAAGCTTACTGTGCTGATATTCAAACACTTTTCAATCAATTATGTTGGCGGTAACTAAAAAACGCCGAGTATAAGTATAGAACTATATACAGAAAATGAATGCTTGGTAAAATTTTTTAGTGTCAATCATTTTAAGTTAGAGGGAGTTTCAGAGAGTTTCAGGGGATGCCCCCTACAGATGCAGTGCATTGTGCTGATCTCAGAAAAGAAGAAAGAGGGAGTAATGTTTGTGGATATTTGACTTAAATTTTATTAGATTATAACTGTCAGGAAAGAACTCTGCGTGGAGTTTATTCCACATACGGCTAGTTCGACTGATAAACGAATTTTCTGTGTAATGCGTTGTGCGGTCAACTGGACAATACACTACAAACGGATGTGATCTACTAGAGAAGCGGATAGAGCGAAACGAATAACGGGCACTTGGAATAAGTGCGCTAATCTCAGAAGAACATTTCCCTTGGCAGTATCTGTAGAAAAGTGCTCACAACCCACATTCCGAAGATGTTCCAATGAATCAATAGAGTTAAATATCCTACTGTCATTGATGAGCGCCAACGTCCTCCTTTGCACACGGTCCAGTAGCTCCAAAATGGACTTGAAGCTCCTGCCCATATATGGGAGTTGTATTCCATTTTCGGTCGGATGGAAGTGGTATAGATTTTAAGGAGATCGGAGGCTGTGAAGTAATTTTTGCATCGTTTTAGAAAACCAAGACTCTTAAATGCTTCTTTCGACACTTGAAAAACATGCTCGTTCCAACGAACATCACATCGGATTCTCATGCCTAGAGCAACAAGAGTATCCGATTCCTCAATACCTATACCACCCATATATACAGATGACATTGTTGAATCCATGGCCCTATGGGTCAACATACAACATTGAGTTTTCAGCACATTAAAATCAACCCTATTCGCTTTACCCCACTCGGAGATTGTTAACAGGTCTTGATTGAGTATGTCATTCTTGTCCGCCTTTTGCCTCCAGGAGGCTTGGCCTACAATTAAAGGAAAATGAATGACAAATGCTGCGGTCATCTGCGAAAGAATACATAGAATTAAAAGTTTGACCAAGAAGGTCGTTCAGAAAGATAAAGAAAAGAGAAGGAGTTTTGACATGCTATAGAATAATATAGTCGGTCGCGTATAGCTGGAAGGAAGAAAATGTTCTAAAAGAATTACTCAGGCAATGGAGAAAATTGAATTTCAATGTTGCTGAATGCTTAAAAATTGTAGTTGAAAAATACATTATTATTAATATTATTCTTCTGATCAGAAAAACCCAATTTCCTATTCCAAAGAAAGTTTACCAAAATACACCTTTCATTATACCGATCGACTCTGGATCATTTTCTGAATTGATTTAGCGATTTCTGTCAGTCTGTATTTTTTTTTTTTTGTCCGGGAGGTGGATATCTTACATAAGATTCACAAGCATTCCATGTCGTAGTATGTCGGATTCCTACCGAATTAAACCACCTCCCTCTTCGTCTTTTTTTTCTCTGCGGGATTACCTGTTAAGGCATTACGTCGCAGGGCAGCTACTTCCCTCGTTTCCTTTCGCCTCAACTCAACCTTAATAAAATCAGTCACCTAGCTCCAGTTTTTCTTAATATTGCCCCTAAAATATTCTATTTTTCACTTTAGCTACTAGTTCTGTCTGTATTGTGTGTCCATGTAAACCTTGAAATCAAACTACAGGTCTAGACTGGCTTTAATTTTCTTACTTGTTTTCCATTAAGTCCCAGAAAATAATAGGGAAACAATTGACTTTACAGATGCGAAATACAGGTTCAGATACAAATTTGACCCTGAAGTGATGCATACGGAGGCGCCACGCCCACAGGTCCGATGCAGCCCACATTAATGACTAACACACAAATAGAGACTTTCAAGATTCTTATTGTCATACTATATGGCGATAGATATTTACTTTGTATGAGGGGTGCAACGCTGTTCGGATTTTTGGTCTCATGTATATTTTGGCTAAAACTTGATTTATCCGAAGAATATGCAATTTTTCTCATGGCCATTTCTCGGTAACCAATTGTAATTTTGTTTTCCTGTCTTCGGCACAATTGTAGCTAGAGGCTAGGAGAAAAAACTGTAAAACAAACTAAACCGAAAAAACTGCATTCAGTGCCTCAAAATTGCTAGAATGTCGAAAAATTCACAATATTTTAAAATTGTGAAAAAAAAAAGGTAGAAAAATTAAAATTTTTCGGCATTTTATCAATTTTGAGGCACTAGGTGTAGTTTTTTGGGGTTAGTTTGTTTTACACTTTTTTTTTCTCCTAGTCTATAGCTGGCAATTTTGGAAGCTAAGCCTACTTTAATGAAACATTTTATTTTATAGCATAATTTGAGGAAGTCATATAATTAAATTTTATTTTATATTTTTTTTCCCCCCACAAAATGAACTTTTGGTTAAAACACTGAATTTTTCATATAAAAATAAAATTTATTGCCTTTTTTCAGGACACATATAGTTTGTTTTATTATTTTTTTAACAGCCTTTTCCATACACACACACACAAACACCCAACACACACACACACACATAAGCAGTCACAAAGAGAGAAATAAGAAATAAATAGAGAAAAATAAAGAAGTTTTCCTTTTTCTTTCCTTTTATTTATAATGTGGCTTACCGAACACTTAATTGTATAAATTACTATTTGTAAGTTAAGTGTTTTACTTTACACAGTCATGGTTGGGCAAAGACGCGACAACCAACCAAACAACCAACGAAGCAACCAGCACAGCTGAGCAGTGGTAGTGCTAGTGGGAGTGAGAGTGAGAGAGTGTTATTAACAACAACACATGCCTAATTGTTTAGGCATTTAAATAATATAATAAATTACTATGTTAAGCAAACAGCACTCTTAGGGATATCCTTCATCATCGTGAAAGGAAATGAAATCATTGATTATTCAAAAATGGTTTTATTGTGGTTGATAAAAATTTTATTTAAAAGGGAAATTACTATAATAACACATACATATAAAGTCTAAGAAGTAAATCATATATTGTATATTCTCAACACCTTTTGCTTACAAGGGGAGTATAGAAAATATCGTAAATAATTTAGTTCCTAAATGTTTGTTTATTTTATTGTTGAATATTTAGAAGGGGTCGTCTGTTGTCATATGCGTTGCTAAAAGATTTTCTTATATGATTCATATTTTTTCTATTTTTTTTTGTTTATTTTTATTTGTTACATTACGTTTTTATTATTATTTTTTTTTTTTTTTTTTTTTTTTTTTGTTGAGATACCCATAAACTAAATATATGTTAATTTGTTATGTATGTTATTTTTTAATAAATTTTAAATTTGTACCAACCAAAATTGACTAATAAAACCAAAATTATACAATGAGTAGACTATTGAGTGGTGCAGGAATAGTGATATCAATTCTGTCCCCCAAGGAAGATTTTTAAATCTCTTTTCGTAATTTAAGCAAGTTCCTTATCGTATTAGTTCATTTAAATCATTAATTGAACAATTTTTTGAACAATATTTTAAAGTTTTAAATTTATGTTTTATTAATAAATTTTTTATTTAAAGCTTTTAACAGTCTTATATTGTCGGAGTGAGCTTTTTAGGCCACTTTTGTCCAGTTTCTAAGTTATTCGTTCAGAAAATTTCTTCCCTTTTTTTGGCTTTACCAGTCTTAATAATCTTCCAGCATAAACTAGATAATATAAATTATACTTATTTGAATTCATTAAGCTTTTACCAAAATCGACAAAAAAAAATACAAAAATCGCCTTCACTTTCCTTCCCTTTTTTATTTTTTATTTTCGTTATTTTCTTTAATTATAGACCTTAAATGCCACCAAACAAAAATCATGGCTCTGAACATTTTATTTAATTTAATTTAATTAAATTTAATTTTTTTTCATAAAATATAGTCTTTTTTAAGCTACTTGCCCATAATTTAGTTGTATCGCAGGTATTTATCTGGTACGTGTGTACATATTCACACATATGTTAAGGAAAAATATAAAATTTTTAAATCTCTTCTCTCGTATTAGATCATTTCAATCATTAGTTGAATAATTTTCTGAACAAGAATTTAAAGTTTTAAATTTATGTTTTAGTAATTCATTTTTTATTTGAGGCTTATATTGTCGGAGTCAGTAAATTTATGAGCTTTTATTCAATTTCTGAGTTATTCGTTCAGCAGCTTTCGTCCCTTTTTTGTTTAGATATACCAGCTATACTTATGTGAATTCATTAAACTTTTACCCAAATCGACAAAGACAAACAAAAATTACAAAAATCGCCGACATTTTCCTTCTCTTTTTTCTTTTTTATTTTCATTAGTTTCTTTAATTATAGACCTTAAATGCCACCAAACAACAATCATGGCTCTGAATATTTTATTTTATTTAATTTTTTTTTTCATAAAATAGTCTTTTTTAAGCTACTGGCCCATAATATATACGTATCGCAGGTATTTATCTGGTACGTACATATTCACACATATGTTGTATATAATCAAATTAATCTCATGTTTACATGTACTATTTACCCCATGAACAATGTCAAACATGAAAATTCAATTACATATAGTAAATGCACACACAAACTACTCAAATATTGAATTAAATTATTATGAGTGTTTTTTATTAATTAAAAATAATGAACATATTTTTGTTCCCATTCTGTTTTAAGCTTTACCTTGATTAATTAAAATAATAAGAATAATAGCTAGAAAATTTTAATAATCTCTAGAGAGATTTAATCAAAAGATTGCATACTTTTAGGTGGCAAAGTGTTTGCATTGTGACAATCTAAGCAATTTTAATTATTTGGCTTGATAAAAAAAATATCTATAATATTAATTGGCTAGCCGATTTCTTGTGACCGATGTTTTGTTCCACCGTTTTATCCCTATTTTGACCAAACGTATATTATTTGAAAGGTATTTCTTTTTATCTGATTTGCAGATGTACAGATTTATTAATTTTATTTTATTTATTTATCCTTTATTTTGAGTAAATTGCATTTAAAGTTGCTACTAACACATTAATAAAATTATACAAAGCTATGTGTGTGTTTATTAAATTAGTTAATGTGTTTGTAATAAAAATGAGCTTGTTTTTTGTGTTAATTTGTAAATTGGCTATAATTGATAAGCATATATTTCGGGTCTTTACTTAATGAAAAAATAAAATTTCATAGAATTTGCACTCGAATTTCGAGGGCTGGAATCTGCTAGTATTTTTAAATACCCGAAAAACTATTGTACGTTTATTTTCTGAATTTTTTTATTTAATAGTTTAACATATATTTATACTATAGATCAGGGATGGAATATAGCAATTTCGATTTGGTATCAAAAATGATTTTAAATTGTACTTTTTTGACCATCAAGGTACTTTTTTTTATTTAATTTAAAAAAAAAATAATAATAATTATAAACAAAACAGGTACATAAAAATTCATTAATGTATTTTAGAAACACAAAATAAAAAAAATTAAATAAAGTAAAAAAAAATATACATAAAATTATATATAAAAAGGAACACAAATATTTTTTTCGAGATCAAAAAATTATGTTTTTAAGATAAAGATGTAAAAAAAATATTACTAACATCTTTAAAGTAAATACGACTTTAAAACTTAAAGTTTAATTTAATTTAAACTATTTTTTATACATTTTTTAATACCATGTTCTTAGAAATTTTAAAATTATAACAACAAGCATTTGCTGATTTTAACAAGTCTTTGGTTTGAATAAGATTTGATACTGTTGGGACATGAAGCCGGTTTCTTTCTTTTGTTTTTTATAAGATTTTGATAAGAAAAAATCCTCTCCACGTTTGCAGAGGAATGAGGTATCGACAAAATTCCACGAACAATTCTGAAAATATCAAGAAACATCTTTTCATCTAATTTATATTTAATTTCAGACACTTTTGACCAGAAACCACACATATTTTCTTTTATTAATGGTTTTAATTCATCCAAATCGGCCAATGCTCTATATTGTGAGTTAATGTTCTCAAAATTTTTGCTTTCATTGGGAAACATTTTAATCAAAAAAGGCACAATGCTGTTGATTTTTCCTGACAAAACATTTACGGGTGAAAATTTACTAAACCAATTTAGGATCTCGTCATCAAAATTTACTTTTGTCTTCAAAACTTCACAAAATTTTATATAGAAACTGTTTTGCATTTTGTTTAAATTGATTTACAACACTACTGTCGATTTGATTTTCGATTATGTATAAATCAACTTCAGTGCCACAAAATATATCGTTCAATGGAATATGATTCTCATTTAGTTTTAGTTTTGAAATTTTAGAGTTGCCTAAAAAACTCTTTTTAATAAAGTTTCGTGCAATTTGGCGAAATAAAAATATTAATCTTGGCAAAAGAAATATGCATACGAGCATCTTCTGACTGCATTTCAACATTCCCTGCATTAAAAATTTTAAGAACATATTGAAGGAATAAAAATGTCATTTTGTATATTGGATTTGCAAATCCTAACATTATAAACTTTATTCTCTCATTTTTTAAATCAGCATCAAAATTATCAAAATAATATTGTATGGGTTCCCACTGTTCTAGAATTCGATTAACTACTTCTTGTCTTGAAAGCCATCTTGTTGTAGCGTATTTAAAGATTATATGTATTTCGGCTCCAAAGTATTCCTGGAATTTAATGAATTCTTCTCTTCTGCTCGCACTGTTACAAAAATGAAAAATTATTTCTTTTATAAACTTATCAAATTCCTCAGGAATTCCAAATTTAGAGGCGGCTGATGAAACCAAATTTAAAATGTGACATATGCATCCATTGGAAAATAAATGAGGAATAATATTTTTAAATTTGGATTGCACACCATTTGAAGACCATATTTTTTAAGGGTATGTTATTTTCCTTATTTTCCTTTAATACATGCAATGTGCTATTGAAGATTCCATTAGATGTGCTGTCTTCAATTTGTACCAAACTCAGAAAACGGTCACGAGATATTGCATCGAAAATTCGTATTACAATTGCAAGGTTTTTGGAAATACTGCAATCAGTACTTTCGTCGATTACTAACGAAAAGTAATGGTTGTTACAAAAGCTTTGTATGTCTTTACAATTTTCAGGGCCAAGCAAGTTTGTCACAATTTCTTTACCTTTTCTTCTGTGAATGTTAAATTTCTTAGCAATCTGGGAAATATGAACTCCTTCCTTTGTAATAAAATTTAGATGATCGAGTACCGTGAATGCAAGGTTATGCTCTGGAACAAAAGCACTCAGCATTATTTCTAAGTTTTTTGCAGATTCCGTTATTGTACATTTTGTGGAACTTGTTAAGAAATTGTCAATTTTGGGTGTTGTTTTGGCGGCATTAACTTTCTTTTTGTGATTTTCGCTCAGGTCATGACGATTTAAATGTGTTAAGCCTCCAGTAATATAAGAATTACAAACAGTACATTTTTTTCCGGTTTCATCCTTTTTCAACCATGTAAACTTTTTTGCCCAATCATCTCTAAATGGAACTAAATATGGCTTTTTGACTAAGAAAAATAAAATTAGAATTAAGTTTAATTTATTTTAAAACCCATTGCAAAACTTACCCAGGTTCATCATATTCCATGATTAAGGTAAATAGAATTAATTGTTAAAAACTATTTTATTTATTGAATCACAGTTAATTGCTGACTTTTTTAGTATTTATCGAGAACAAACAAATCTTCCGATTTTTTTTTTGCGTAAAGAAGAAAAAACAATGATTAATCAGAATTAAAGCATCACCGTGCTGTTCGGCGTTATTTTCTTTTCATGTAAAATTTTAGGAGAAAAATGTTACTTTGCTGCTTGTAGTCTGATAGCGTTTGGCATTTGTTTTGGGAAAAACCAAATTTTATAAACAAAAGTCAGCTGATATTTGTTAGACCATCATCACATAAATGAATGAAGTGTTGCCAGTGTGGTTAAATTTAAAAGAGTTTCTCAACGAGTTACCATATTTCAATAAGTAGAAAATGGGGGAGAAATTAATGCAAGAAAAAAATTTCAATAAAAAAATTAGTTAAAATTCGTTCAATCTTGAAAATGTATCAAATGAGTCGCGGGCGTATCAACGTATTTTTCAACATCAAATAGTATCAAAAAAAGTACAATTGTATCAACAATTCCATCCCTGCTATAGATCACGTTGTGTTCAGGATAGATTTAGCAATGTCTGTCCGTTTGTCCATCTGTCTGGCTGCGTATCCATGTAATCCTTGTAATCGAACTACAGATCAGAAAAATAAAAGTATATGGATGAAACTTGGTATGTAATTGTCTGCCACTTATGGGGCGTCAGTCGTGGACCCTTATAAGATTGACTTAAATTTCCGTAAGATCCATATTAAAGAGTCGGTCAAATTTGGTTTGTGACTTTTTGTTATACTCATTAATCAGCAGTTTGAAAATTAACGCTGTAGGACACTTTTTGGTCATAGTTCCCTTATAAAGTTGATTTTCTATTTTCATTTAAATCAATAGAATATCAAAAATATTCCATAGATTTTTCCCAAAATTCATTTGTATATGTTTTTGTATGTTCTTTCGAAAAATAAGTGGCTCTACAAAATATGGTCAGTTCCCATATAAAAAGAGTTTCCGGTATGATCTTTTCATATATATCTGCAGGCCACAACTTTATAACAATGTCACTCAAATTTGGTTTAAGCTTATTTTTTATACTCAATTATGACCTTAGCATAGTTGGAAATAAGACCGGTCTAGACCGACTATTTGTTTATATTTTGCAACAAATCACTAATTCTATATTTTTCTATCTTTTCTTTTTAGGTAAGTCTTCAAGTTCATGAATTTGAAAAGGGCCAACGGAAGGTATTTCCATTAAAAAAATATTATAAAAAAATACTAGAAATAAACTAAAAAATTATACAAAAATATAAATTTAATTATAAAAAAATTATATTCATAACTTTGTCGTTCTGTAATATCAGATAATCAGGCCATTTAAAAAAGCATATTTTTTGAAAAAATTAAATACCCTCTTTGTAAAAACCACCTTTCTTAAAAAGTACAATTTCCTAATAAAAACTACGTTTTGTTAAATAAAAAGTGCCTTTTGTTAAAAATAAGTGCCTCTTACTAAAAAAAATACTTTTAAACTAAAAAAAGTACCATTTATTAAAAAAGTAACTTTTCCTTAAAAAGTATATTTTCTTAAGAATGCAACTTTTCCCAAAAAAAAAAAATACCTTTTCTTAAAAAAAATAAATTTTCTTAAAAAAGTACCATTTTCTTAAAAAGTACTATTTTCTTAAAAAAACTTACCTTTTCTTAAAAAAATACCTTTTCTTAAAAAGTACCATTTTCTTTAAAAAAAAAAGTACCATTTTCTTAAAAAAAAGTACCTTTTGTTAAAAAAGTATAATTTTCTTAAAGAAGTTCCTCTTCTTATAGAAGTACCTTTCTTAAAAAAAATACATTTTGTTAAAAAGTGCATTTTCCTTAAAAAAGTACATATTCTTAAAAAAGTGAATTTTTTTTCAAAAAAGTACCTTCTCTTAAAAAAGTAAATTTTCTTTAAAAAAAATAACTTTTTCTCAAAAAGTAACGTTTCGTTGAAAAGTACCTTTTATCAAAAAAGTACCTTTTCTCAAAATAGTACCTCTTGTTAAAAAGTATCTTTTCTTAAGAAACTGCCTTTTGTTTAAAGTACCTTTTATTTAAAAAGCACCTTTTCTTAAAAAAGTACTATTTTCTTAAAAAAGTCAATAAGTACCCTTTCTTAAAGAAGTCCCTTATCTTAAAAAAGTAAATTTTCTTTTAAAAAAAAGTACCTTCTCTTAAAAAAGTACGTTTTCTTAAAAAAATAACTTTTTCTCAGAAAGTAACGTTTCTTGAAAAAGTACCTTTTATCAAAAAGTACCTTTTCTCAAAATAGGACCTTTTGTTAAAAAGTATCTTTTCTTAAGAAGTTACCTTTTCTTTAAAAAACTGCCTTTTGTTTAAAGTACATTTTATTTAAAAAGTACCTTTTCTTAAAAGAGTACCATTTTCTTAAAAAAGTAAATAAGTATCCTTTCTTAAAGAAGTCCCTTTTTTTAAGAAACTAAATTTTCTTTAAAAAATTACCTTTTCTTAAAGTAGAATTTTCTTAAAAAAGTACTTTTTCTTATAAAAGTTTTTTTTTCTTAAAAAGTACCATTTCATAAAAAAGTACCTTCTACTAAATGAGTCCCTTTTCCTAAAAAATTACCTTTTGTTAAAAAGCAAATTTTCCTAAAAAAGTACCTCTTTCTATAAAACTACGTTTTGTTTAATTCTTTTAATTCTTAAAAAAGTATATTTTCTTAAAAAGTAACTCTTCTTAGAAAAAGAACTTGTTTAAAAAAAAATTTTTTTTTTAATACCGGTTCTTAGAAAAGTACCTTTTTAAAAAACTAATAATGCTAAAGAAGTACGTTTTAATAAAAAAAAGTATCTTTTGTTAAAAAGTAACTTTTCTTAAAAAAATACTTATTGTTTAAAAAAAAATCCCACTATCAGAAAAGTACTTATTCCAAAAAAGTACCTTTTGTTAAAGAAAAATAGCTTTTTTAAGTAAATTTTCTTCAAAATTGTATTTTCTTTAAGTAAATTTTCTTAAAAAGTATATTTTCTCTAAAAAGTGTACATTTTCTTTAAAATAAACTTTTTCTAAATAAGTGAATTGTTGCCAAAAAGTATCTTTTCCTAAAAAAGTTCCTTTTGTTTAAAAGTACCCTTTCCTAAAAGAGTTCCTTTTGTTTAAAAGTACCTTTTATTAGAAAAGTACATTTTCTCAATATAATGGTACCTTTTTTTTACAAAGTTCCTTTTGCTTAAGAAGTACCTTATGTTACCAAAATACCTTTTGTTAAAAAAGTACCTTTTGCCAAAACAAATGTACATTTTCTTAAAAAAAGTACAATTTCTTAAAAATTGATTTTTTTTTAGAAAAGTGCTTTTTTAATAAAGTTATTTTTAAAGTAGCTTTTCTAAGAAAAGTACCTTTTCTAAAAAAGTAATTTTGTTAAAAAAATTACCATTTACTAAAAAAAAGTATCTTTTGTTAAAAAGTAACTTTTCTTAAAAAATCCTTATTGTTAAAAGAAATCCTATTGTTAGAAAAGTACCCTCTCTTAAAAAAGTACTTTTCTTAATGAAGTACTTATTTTAAAAAGTACCTTTTGTTAAAAAAATTACCTTTTCTTTCAAAAGTACATTTTCATGAACTTAATTTTCCTAAATAGTACATTTTCTTAAAAAAAAAAAAACTTTTTCTAAATAAGTGGAATTTGTTACAAAAAATATCATTTTCTTAAAAAAGTACTTTTTGTTAGAAAAGTACCTTCTGTTAAAGAATCACCTTGTGTTGAAAAAAATACCTTTTTTAAAATAGGTCTTCCTAAGAAGTACCGCTTCCTTAGAAAGTACCTTTTGATATAAAAAAATCCTTTTTTTATAAAAGTTATTTTCTTAAAATTGAGTCTAATAAAAAATTATTATTTTAAATTATTTCTATTCTTTTGAATAAACCAGCTAATCTTATTATTATTTTTATTTTTTAAAACAAAGAGAGATTTTTATCTTTTAAAAAATTGTTATGAGAAGCTCTAAATATTTTTACGTAAAAGTCAGTAAATTATGCTACAACAAAAACAGGTAGTAATCGTTGTTATTGCTCCAATTGTCTCAAATAGCTCCAAAATAAAATCAACGATATGAAATTGAAAATTACAATAATTTGATTTTAATCCCCCTGATAATACAAGCCAGTTGTTTAAAATGAAAAAAATGCTCAATCCCATAAAATTTAATTTATTTTTTACAATCCTGAAAATATGCCACATCTTTCAAATCTTAAAAAAATATGCTATACTTGCTTATTGTATGTTAACTAAATAGTTCAACTCAATTTGATAGCGAAAGAACAACCCACAGTTTGGCACATAAACTGGAAAAACTCCAACAGTCATTTACATTATTCTATTTCCATATTTTTTTTAGCATTTCTCTACACCAATCGTTCCATCCACTGGATCATATTTTCGTAACCAAACATTATAAACACTTAATATCAATACGAAATTAATTGCCTAGAAAAATAATTACCTCGAACTTTTGCTATAACTTTAACATGTTTGATGGTGTAGTAAGAACAGAAGAAAAAATAAAGGAAGCCAAAATCAGCCAGCTCATAATAACCCACACACAATTAACCCTCTAAATGCCAACTGGAATTGAATTCAATTGAACATAACTGAAGAGAGACAATTTTTTCACTGATTTTAAAATTTATAAAAATTGTTGGGAAAATTTTTAGTTAAATCGAATTTCTAAAATATTAGTGAAAGTAATATAACAATAATTTGTTATAAGTTAGTCAAATATTGTAGAATTTGTTAAACATTCGTAATTTTTTTTGTTAATTTATAAATTTTTAATGAAACATGAAAAACCGGTTTTTAAATTATCTGAAAAAATGGAAAAGTAAAAAAAAATTGTGCCAAAATTCTCAAAAATTTGTATAATTTTTTTTAAACTCTTCCTTTTAACTCATAATCTCTGTCTGTCTGTCTGCCATGGGGCAACCCCATTCCCCTGCATCCAATTGATCTGAAACTTGGCCGATAGTCTTGTTGTGACTATAGATTAATTTTGGGGCAGTCACGCACAGTCACGGAGTGCTTTAAAACCCATTTCCCCTTATTCGATCGATCTGAAACTTTGTCCATTGACTTGTTTTGGCCAAAGATTAATTTTATGATAGTCACACACAGTCATGCTTAGTCACGCACAGTCACGGAGTGATTTAAACCCCATTTCCCCTCATCTAATCATTTTGAAACTTGGTCCGTAGACTTTTTGTGACCAAAGATTAATTTTAAAATAGTCACGCACAGTCACGGAGAGATTCAAAACTCATATGCATAAGGAAAGAAAGAGTTTTAATAAAAACTTTGTTTTTATTTAAAAACAAAACAGGAAAAATTTTGAATGCTAAATCTATTATTTTCTTTATTTTTTGCTTTTAAACCGAATTTCTTTGCCCAGTTAGTTTGAATCTAAATTGAAGGGTTAATTTTCGAAATAAAATTCACCCAAATGTGACTAAAAACGTTAAATTATGTGCAGAAAGACATTTATCAGAGTGTCAAGAGCATAAAAAGGCTGTGTGCTTGCTGGTTGTATAGTAAATGTCGTAGTAATACGAAGAAAAAAAATAATAAAACAACAACAACAAAAACGTTAAGCAATCGAATGACTGTGATAAGCTACAAAAAGGGAAAATTAAACAGAGAGATGTTTGTGCAAAAAAAAAAAAGAAACACTAAAATGTAAAACCAAATGACTCTACAGCGTTATAAAGTTGAATGTAATTAATTTAAAGAGTGAGCGGGGGGATCTAGAAGAAACAAATTTAAGTTTGAACATGTTAAATAAACTACTTAATTAGAAAAGTTTAAATGCTTAAAGTAAAGTTTTAAAGCCTAAGAATTGGCCACATTAAGAAGGGAATTAAAAAATGATTTGACATAATAGTGAAAGCAATTTGTTTCAGATTGAATTTAATGTGTGTATAGTCTTAGGGTAATTTTATATAAACATTATATACAATTAGACTTCAATCAGGACAAAGTTAAGATTTTTAATGTTGCTTACAAATAAAGTTTTCTTATTATACTCTTCGCTGTATGTGACGCAGGGTATATATCAGTTTGTTATTCCGGTTGCAATTTATCGGAATATGGTTTTTCTATCTCATATAGTATATATGTTATTGATTCTTATAAAAACTTGAGTCGCTGTAATAATCTGTTTTGTTAAAATCGCACAATAGCACCAGAAAAAGAACTAAATTACTATGAAACTAAAAGCGTTAAAAGGCGCAATTACTACATGGAGTGGCCTAACAAGCCGGTTTTTTGGATTTGAAAACAATTTTATTTTTCAACGTAGTCTGCGTGAAGTGGAATGCACTTCTTCCAACGAACCAACGAACATCTTGATACCCTTGAAAAAATACGATTTGTCAAATTCTTCAAAATAGGCTTCCGTCTCTGATATGACTTCTTCAGTTGTGAAAATTCTCTTTTCCTGGAGCCATCTTTTCAAGTTTGGAAATAAATAATAATCGCTGCGGGCCAGATCTGGAGAATACGTAGTGTGGGGAAGCAATTCGTAATGTAATGACTTCAATTTTTCTGAAGCCAAAGCAGATAAATGCGGCGCGGCGCGCCGGTACATTGTCATGATGGTACAAGATTTTTTTCTATTTAAATGGAGTCATTTTTTTTTCTTAATTTCGTCATCCAATCCGTCCAATAACTTAACATAGTACTTGACAGATATTGTTTTTCAATAAATATTATATCAGGGGCATCCCAAAAAAAAAAAAACACTGGCCTTTGCCTTTCCAGCCGATTGTTGAGTCTTTGGCCGCTTTGGTAGGCTTTCGCACGCTTTAACCTACTCCGCAGACTGTCTATTGGACTCCGGTGTATAATAATGAATCCACGTCTCATCCATTGTTATAAATTGACGTAAAAATTCAGTTGAATTTACTTCAAACATCTCGAAAGCATACAGTGAATCATGTTTTTGTTCAGTCAGCAGAAAAGTTTTTATATTTAAATGATCATGTAATATCCAATATGCATTGAAAAATTATTTCTCCAATGTTGGAGAAAAGTTAAGTTTTCAAATTGATGTTCAATGTAATTCTCAACTTGAGTTGAACAATTTTTCTCCATGTTTGCTTTCAACTTGATATCAAGTTGAGAATTAATATTTTTGGAGAAATTTCTTTGCTATCAAGTTGAGAATCACAAATTTCTCAATTTGATAACTAAGAAAATCACCATACAAAAAATGTGCCTTTTAAGTTGAGAAGACTATAATCGGACTATTGAGGTGCATTTGAGAATTAACGTTAGAGATTTGAGAAATGTATATGATCTCAAATGCACCTCAAGTTGATAGCAAACAAAAATGTTTATTGGGATATGCGGATCTCGCTCTGTTGATATCTTTATAATGCCAGAAATCTCACTCACTTTAATCTTTTTATCATCCAATACAACCTGATCCACTTTTCTTACACTTTCTTCAGTAACTGCCTCATTTGGACTACCAAGACGATCTGCATCATTTGTGCTCGTACGACTATGTATAAATTCGGAATACCACCTTTTAACCATTGAATATGACGGCAAATATTCACCATAATGTTTATCAATCGATTCTAGGGTCTGGGCAATATTTTTTTTTTCACCCAAAAACAATGTTTAATCAAAATCCAAACTCCTTTCAATCCATTTTTTCTCAAACTTTAAAAGCAGCATCATTTTCATAATGTTAACTTTTTTTTCTAATAGATGAAATTTCATCGAATTTTGACATAATTTGTAGTTGGTCCTACTAAATAAGCAAACAACAAAATTGGCACTTGTCACGCCATCTCTATGTGAGGCCACGTACTTGTCACTCGATGTATTAATGAAATATTTACTCAATAATGAATGAAAAATTCCATCTGTAATAATTGTGCGACTTTTAAACTGAAACTATAAGTGAAAAATCACATATTTTACGGATGGCAAATACCTTTGCACGGTAGAGTAGATGATTTCCATAGGAACTACCTCAAGTGAACGAGGTTCATAATTTTTGAATGTATAGCCACCTTTAAATTCATTTACCCGATTGCAGATGCTTTTTGTTTCGATCACACATAAACCACACATATTGGAGTGTTGCTTTATTTGAAGTTCGTGTTCTGGTACGTGTACTGAAAAAAAAAAAAAACAGAACATGTACAATAAACAGGTTCGAGTTCAGTTATATTTTAAGTCGTGTTGTGGCTCGTGTACTAAGAAAAAACAGAACATGTACAATAAACAGGTTCGATTTCAGTTATATTTTAAGTCGTGTTGTGGCTCGTGTACTAAGAAAAAACAGAACAGTTATATTTTAAATTCGTGTTCTGGTTCTTGTACTGCGAAAAATTGAAACATCAATTCGCGATCTGATACACCCCGATAAAAACGGCAACAATTATTTCAACCAAATTTATTAAAATTTTATTGACCCTTTTTAATGACTTACGTTGCAAATTGTTTACAATTGTCAAATATTTTAAAATTTTATTGGCCATTTTTTGTGATTTACGTTGAAATTATTTACAATTGTTTTTATTGACTGGTTTTTGTTTTAATAAAAGATGGTAATAAAATACTTAAGACACAAAAACTGCACACTGCACTTAGATCTTTCTTGCAGGTTTCAATCAGACGTGTAAATTTTTTCGTTTCGCTATTAAAAGTTGCGTATTTTTTATAGCAAAACTTATTTCTGTTATTGCTTTCAATTTTTTTTAATTTTCACAAAATATTTGCAATTTACACAATAACACAGTACACTTATAGATCACGATCTAATGAAAACTGAAGAACTTTTAATGAATAAATGACGCACGCACTCGCTATTTATTGCAAAATCAATTGCGTGAAATTGTAACACTTGCAAGCAATTGTAAAATATGAAAATATTTTTTTGGGTTTTTTTTATTGACACTCATGTGTTTTTATGCAAAAAATCCCAAAAAATCATTGAGAAAAGGACACAAAAACTATTTAGCATCATAAAAGTTACACTTGTTGGTTGTTAGGTTTTTTTGCATTACCCACCCCTATTTTCGCAACCAATTAGTGTCATAGACGAAAAACCCAATTTTCGGCATAAAAGACACACTTCTTGGTTGTTAGGATCTTTCGCAAACATTTTTTTTTTTTTGGTAACAAATAACTTTAGACACAAACAAATTTTGCATCATAAAAAACACAATCACCCACCCTTAATTTGCGAACCAATTAGTGTCAATGCACAATCCTTTTCTCAATGATTTTTTGGGATCTTTTGCATAAAAACACAATGAGTGTCAATAAAAAAAATCCAAAAAAATATTTTCATATTTTATTGTCCCTTTTTTATGACTTACGTTACAATTGCTTGCAAGTGTTACAATTTCACGCAATTGATTTTGCAATAAATAGCGAGTGCGTGCGTCATTTATTCATTAAAAGTTGTTCAGTTTTCATTAGATCGTGATCTATAAGTGTACTGTGTTATTGTGTAAATTGCAAATATTTTGTGAAAATTAAAAAAATTTGAAAGCAATAACAGAAATAAGTTTTGCTATAAAAAAATACGCAACTTTTAATAGCGAAACGAAAAAATTTACACGTCTGATTGAAACCTGCAAGAAAGATTTAAGTGCAGTGTGCAGTTTTTGTGTCTTAAGTATTTTATTACCATCTTTTATTAAAATAAAAACCAGTCAATAAAAACAATTGTAAATAATTTCAACGTAAATCACAAAAAATGGCCAATAAAATTTTAAAATATTTGACAATTGTAAACAATTTGCAACGTAAGTCATAAAAAAGGGTCAATAAAATTTTAATAAATTTGGTTGAAACAATTGTTGTCGTTTTTATCGGGGTGTATCAGATCGCGAATTGGTGTTTCAATTTTTCGCAGTACAAGAACCAGAACACGAATTTAAAATATAACTGAACTCGAACCTGTTTATTGTACATGTTCTGTTTTTTTTTTTTTCAGTATACGTACCAGAACACGAACTTCAAATAAAGCAACACTCAAATATGTGTGATTTATGTGTGATCGAAACAAAAAGTACGTGATAGAAACATGTTCGTGTAAATAACGAAATATTAAAACGAACACAGTCATGATTGTGTTAGGTACCGTAGAAAATTTTGAAACGCACATAATTGATATGAAAATAAAAATATGTGTGTGTTGGTCTAAGTTATGTTTGTTTACATATATGTACGAGTTTTTTATTCAGTGTGTGTTTTTTTCTGAACTCTGGATTTTAGAAAGACTTATTAACTGACCCTCGTGTGATAATATTAACTTTACTGTAATTTTAAACGTGGCAAATGAGAACGATCGTATGTACACAATTTTATTAAGACTAGGAAATTTTATGTTTTCATTAAATAAAGACCCTAAAAGTATGCTAGTCAATTATAGCAAATTCACAAATCAACACAAAAAACATACTCATTTTTATTACAAACACATTAACAAATTTAATAAACACACACATAGCATTGTATAATTTTATGTATGTGTTAGTAGCAACTTTAACTGCAATTTACTCAAAATAAAGGAAACAATTTAAAAATCTGTAAACCTGCAATTCGGCTAAAAAGAAATACCTTTCAAATAATATATATATATATATATATGTTCCCGAAACTCCTATAAGGAGCATAGGGCCCCAACAAAATCTCTCCATTTTGATCTGTCCATCGCAATATTTTTCACTTCGCTCCAACTGGTGTTCAGAGTTGTTGCTTCAGCTATGACTTGTCGCCTCCATGTATGGGCTGGACGTCCTCTTCTACGACTACCTTGTGGATTCCACTCTATGGCACTTTTAGCAATGTCTGGATGGGCTTTTCTTATTGTATGACCTATCCAGTTCCACTTTCGTCTACGTACTTCAATGGTTATAGGAGATTGCTGCGTTTCGAACCAGAGCCTCTCATTGGTTATCCTTTGCGGCCAATACACCCGAAGTATTTTTCTCAGACATCGGTTTATAAATACTTGCATTGCCTGAATGTCTGGGGGGGCCGCATTCCATGTTTCGCAGCCGTACAACAAAGTAGAACGAACATTCAAGTTAAATAGTTTGATTTTGACACCACGAGAGAGTGTGGATGATTTCCATACATAATTGAGTTGGCCGAAAGTTTGGGATGCTTTTTTAATACGGTGAGAGATATCTGCGCCCGAGCCGCCAGTTGTTGTTAATATAGAGCCAAGATAACAGAAAGATTCTACATCCTCTAGTATATCATTACCAATTGTAAATCTGCTGTTGTTTTCAGCGTTTATTCTCATCACCTTGGTCTTCCTAATGTTTATTTTAAGGCCTGCATTTGAGACCATGTCTGACAGAAGTTGTAACTTTGATTGCATATCAGAGAATCGATGAGAGAGAAGGCAAATGTCATCAGCATATTCTAAGTCCTCTAATCTTCCATTAAGTCCCCAAGAGATACCTCTATTGTCTACCATACATTGTTTCATGACAATATCCAATACGATGTTGAATAAGAGTGGAGACATTACGCAACCTTGGCGAACTCCCATTCCAACTTTAACCCTCCTGCTTAACTTGCCTTCATGCACAATGCGGCAACTGGCATCAGCGTATAGGCTCTTTATAAGGTCAATTAGTTTGGGTGGGACACCCTTGCACTGTAAGGCTTTCCAAATAACGTTCTGGTTTAGAGTATCGAAAGCTTTCTCAAAATCAATAAATACCAGATATAGTGGGGAACGCCATTCGACCGATTGTTCCACTATAATTCTGAGAGTGTTTACATGGTCAACACACGATTTGTTTGGACGAAAGCCAGCTTGTTGACATCTGAGTTGAGGTGTCAGTACGTCTGAGATTCTTGACGTAATTATGTGGGTTATTACTTTGTTGACCATACTCAGCAACGTTATGCCCCGCCAGTTATTACGGCAAGTTAGATTACCCTTTTTCCGAATGTTGATGATCATGCCTTCCTTAAGTTCATCAGGAACTCTTTCATTATTCAAATAATATACGTTTGGTCAAAATCGGGATAAAACGGTGGAAAAAAACATCAGTTACAAGATATCGCCTAGCCTATTAATATTATAGATACCCTCCACACAACTGCGAAGAGGGTTTAAATTAGTTTGTCATTCCGTCAGCAATGCACCGAAACATTAATTTGCGATCCTGTCTATTGAAATCAGGCTCATTCACGAAATAAACTGTTCATCTGGGAAAACTTTGAATAACATTGCTTGTCGTTATTTCGAGCATGTTGGTATTTAAAATCGGGTAAATCGTGTACCATTGTGGCAAGGTATGGCCTAAAATATGGGGACACCTCTAAAAAATTTGGCGTGTTTGTTTTAATAATTTTGTAGTAAGTTTTTCAAATACTTTGTTTACATTTGTTATACATTGTGCAATAAGATCAGATAATAATATAAACGTAAGATCGAGGTGAAGGGTATCAAAGTTAGGTTTTGCTTTTTTCATTTTATTTTTATTTTTTAATTTAGCATAACAACTTTTTATTCTCTGAAATCGTCGTAGATAAGGGCGAATCTCTGACTTTTTTAATACAAAAAATATTCCTCAATATAGTCTCCTTCTAGCTCCATACACTTTGTCCAACGTTTCTCCAATTTTGTTTTCCCTTCCAATTAGTAGGATTTCTCAAGGTCCTCATTGGACCGTTCCGCCGCGCCATTTCTTCAGGTTTGCAAATGGAAAATAGTTTCTGTGGGCTAAATCCGCGGAATATGGCAATTCGTGGACTAATTCACGTTTACATCCGTTCATTATCTTGATGGAAAAGCCCAGCCAAATGCGGTCATTTGTTTAAAACGCTGTTGAATCGGTCCAATAGGCTGGCAATATATTGGACTTTTATTGTTTAACCCTTTTGTAGATAATCAATGTGGATTATGCCGCGTATATCCCAGTAAAAAACGGTCGCCAAGACCTTGTTGGCTGGTAAATCCATCTTGACATTCTTCCGTGCCGTTTTGTTTAGACTGCAGTTTGGTCTCTGTGTTGTAATGGATCCAGGTTTCATCCATTGTTATAAAAATAAGGCGCAACAAATTTTACGTATTACGGTTAACAACGCCAGTGTTGATTTCTAATAGGCGCTTCGCGATGATTTTTAATTAACTGCAAATAACTTTCGAAAATTAGCGAACGTCACGAACTTCTTGATCCGTTCTCGTGATAGTATATTTTGTTGAACAAGATCATAATTTCCATTTACAAATTTTTTTGGTGTGAAGATTTTAATTATTATTATTTTTTTTTTTTTTTTCATAAAATTGTATTTTTTCACCCTCCCCAGCAGTGTGCAGAGGGTATATACAAGTTTGCAGAATTAGAAAAATAAATCTGGACCCAAACAATAGATATATTTTAGATCCTTATAACAAGCGGAGTTGATAGAGCGATGTCCGTCTGTCCGTCCGAGGAAATCACGATCACGCCCTCAGTAGGTAAACTGGGTTGTTAGTTTTTAGTTAAAATGATTCACTCACATCCTGAACAGGTTGCTATTTAAAATCATCAAAATAGGTTCAATAAGTGCCAAGATTTCAACGAAAATGTATGTTGTTCTTGTTGTTATTGTTTTTATTCTTAATTTTTTTTTCTTGTTGTCGTTGTGTTTTTAGCATTGCTTCATTAGTGTGTATGTTTGGTTATACCTCAGTCGTGCCGCTTAAAGCCGGATTTGCGCCGCCACCGATGCCCAGAGGAAATGTACTTAAATTAAAGCATTGAAATAAAAATGAAAAATAAAGCTTTTAATTGCTTAACCAACTTTAAATTGTCATAGACGAATATCTGTTTTTAATTTTAATTGTAGTAGGGTTTAGCCGGTTTCAGAAAAATAATACAATTTTTCAGATAAAAGTTAATTCTTTGTATGAAAAATTATCTTTATAAAAAAAATAACAAAGTTAAAATGGCATTTGAAGGTTCTAAGTAACTGTATAAAAATGGTTATCGTACCCAACAATGATTATAATATTGAGTTTAAGACACAGGGGGGGTTATCAAAGATTCGAATTTAAGACTATTACTTGTTGTAAAATATGATTTGTTTAGAGGAGATACTTTCTATGATTGTAAGCGTTGTTTTAAAGGACTTAATCGTTCAGACCTTATTGAACTATAATGTCATAGAAAAAATGGTTTGAAGTTGTTAGAAACATAAAATCCGTTATAACCTGTAAGGCATGTCTCTGTCGCAGACTAGGGTAAAAGCGTTAAATTAAAGTTGGTGAGGTTTAGGCAACCAACATTTTTAAGCTTTCCCATTATTAATGGAGCTGAAACATTTTATGAATTATTTATTTTATTTTGTGTCGCACTTTGTAAATAATTTATAATATTTAAACAGAATTCACTTTAGCTTCTTAACATTTCGGCTTATTGTTTTCAAAATATGTTTGCCTAATTACAGCATAAATCGAAAATTATGTTTTTGTAGCCTACTTTCAGGCATATATTTTCCATTCCAAGGCTTATTCTTTACTTTTATTCTTTCTCTAACTGTTTCGACACTTCAGTTTGTAGTTGAAATTTAACTTTAGTCATTTGTCTTTTTCAACTCACCCTCAAAAATTTGTAGCACAATCAGTGCTACAAATTGTGCACAATTTAATGGGTTTATTTGTCATTAATGGATTGTCCTCAAAGGACTTTTTTCTGTTGTGGCAGTCCTGACAGTTGTTGGTTTGGTGTGGTTGTTGTCAACAAATTTGTTTTATTTGAAATTGCTTAAGACATTGTATTTATTGTAACTTTATTGTCCAATTCAGTTTATGCTTTTCTTTATCGACCAAATGACCTAAATTTTTAATTTAATAGAAACTTTAAATTTATGTAATTTTTTTTTTAAATGGTTTTGTTTTTAATTATTTATTTATTTAATTTTTTTCTAGTCACAGGCTTGTTTAATTTATTTGTTTTGTAATACATAATTTTTTACATTTAATTGTTGCTAACAAGAAATATCACACAAACACACACACAAACACATACACACACATTCTTACATGTATTTGCAATTATTTAAGAGCAGCCACAGTTTCAAATTATGTCACTAAAGGACACGTGTTGTTTTTATGAGATTGTGTAATAGGATAAATGTACGCTTACGTTCGCCTGCTATGCTGGCTCACTAATAAAATTATACAATTATGTGCATTTGTTCTTCTATTCGTAGTTATTTGGGTTTATTTCGTTGTCCATGTCTCCAATTTGTTTGTATACACAATATTATGGTCAACTTGTTAAATATAAATGAGGTCATACTTTTACTAATACACATTTACACACGCACTCACACACACACACACACACCTCTTAAACTAACATACTACTGCAACTAAATAATAAATACAGCTACGCATACAAGCAGCGATATAATTATACCAATAATAAGACAACATTCTGTTGTCTTTTGGCATTAGGCCTATTGTATAAACGTAAGTAAAGGCTGAACACTAGGACGTTTACACCATTTACAGGAGTTTTTTATACCCTCCACTCCACTGTGCAGACGGTATATATCAGTACGTCATTCCATTTGTAACGCATCGAAAAATGCAATTACGACCCTATAACAACTCGAGTTGATATAGCGATATCCGTCTGTCTGTTGAAATCACGCTCATTCACATTTATCGGTGTAAACTTACGATAATGTTGTTTATCATAACATCGAAAAGCTTGGCATTTTAAATGGGGTAAATCGGGCCACGATATTTTTATTTTTTATTTTATTTATTAACCAACACTCAGGGGATGCCCCCCATAGATGCAGTGCATTGTGTTGATCTCAGGAAAATAGGTTAGGGGAAGGAGGAAAGAGGGAATAGTATTTGTGGATATTTGACTTAAATTTTATTATGTCAGGAAAGACCTCTGCGGGGAGTTTATTCCACATACGGCTAGTTCGACTGATAAACGAATTCTCTCTGTAATGCGTTGTGCGGTCAACTGGACAATAAACTAGAAACGGATGTGATCTACTAGAGAAGCGGGTAGAGCGAACCGAAACTCGTGCACTTGGAATAAGTTCGCTAATCTCAGAAGAACATTTTCCATGGTAATATCTATAGAACAGTGATACACAACTCACATTCCGACGATGTTCCAATGAGTCAATAGAGTTGGATACCCTACTGTCATTGATGAGCATCAAAGCCCTCCTTTGCACACGGTCCAGTAGCTCCAAAATAGACTTTGAAGCTCCTGTCCATATATGGTCGAATGTAACTTGTATAGATTTTAAGAAGATCAGAGGCAGTGAAGTAATTTTTGCACCGTTTTAGAAAACCAAGACACTTGAAAAACATGCTCGTTCAACCCTATTCGCTTTACCCCACTCGGAGATTGTTAACAGGTCTTGATTGAGTGTGTCATTCATTGTCCGCCCTTTGCCCCCAACCTCCAAGAGGCTTGGCCTGCAGTTAAAGGAAAATGACAAATGCTTCTGTCATCTCCGAAAGAGTATATAGAGTTAAAATTTTGACCAAGTAGGTCGTTCAGAAAGATAAGAAAAAAAGAAGGAGAAAGAACGGAACCTTGGGGTACCAATGAATTAAGCTGAAACTCATTAGATGAGACTCCATCAATAACAACACGTATTGTTTGATCTCTGAGAAAACTCGATATAAATCGAGAGAAGTCATTACCGACCTCAAATGCAATAAGCTTTGATATCAGTGCACCGTGCCACACACGATCGAATGCCTTGGAAATATCTAGAGCAACCACTTCACTTCTGCCAAAATTGCGAATGGATCCACGGTCTCCCGTGGAACGATTTCTACGGAAGTCATACTGACGATCATTAAGAAGTGAGTTGGCCTCTAGGTAGTTCACAAGATGGAAACTGATCATGCTCTCCATCACCTTTGAGAGTGCAGAGCAGATTGCAATTGGACGGTAATTTTCAGGGTTATTAGCCGCACCCTTTTTAAGGATTGGTTGGACATTAGTAACCTTCCAGCAAGAGGGAATTACTACCGCACTGTACGAAAGGCTGAAAAAGTTGGCCAATGGACTGGCTAGCGTCGAAGAGCACTGTTTCAGCACCAGCACGATATGACCTTAAAAATGGAGACACCTCTAAAAAATGATAGAGAGTCAATATGTTTGTTGTAATAATTTAATATTAAATTTATAGCGTTTGACGAATCGTTTTATTTTTTAAAAATTTTGTTTACATTTGTTATAAATATTGCAATTAGTCCAGATATTAATGTAAACGAAAATCCAGGTGGTTGGTATCAATGATTCGGCCTAGCCGAGTTTCATACTCCTGTTTTTTTTATCAGTATTTTAAATTTCAATGCTTTAATTCAGAAATAGATTTTCTCTTCTTTTCTAAACTAGCATTTAAAAATGAAAAATTAACTAAGATAGCAAATAAATATTAGACTAACTCTGCCGCCTATATCGGCGTCGGCTACAGCACCAAAGAAAAAGTTAGCGGTAATGCCATGCTGGTTTTCAGCCACACGACTTTATCCGCTGGACACGTGGAGTATAACCATACATACGCACTCATGAATCAAATGCTACATATGTACACAACAACAACAGTTACAGTGACAATAATATTCTAATTTTCATATTTTGCGATGAAATTGACACAAGTATCTATTTTACTCAAAGAGTACTTTTTGTGTGACAAATGGCATTTTGTTTCCTTCCAACAACCTGGAATAATATTCGCCATTAATATTTTCCTTTTTCAAGTCATATAACTTGAACAATTTCGCGGATACTACCACAAAACTGTTTACATGAAATTGTTGTCCTCTAAATGTTCTAAACGAAGTGAGTCCTTGTTTTATACAGAGCTATTGCGAAGTTCAAATTTCTTAAAAATTCGTATAAACATCTCCAAATTATCTTTTGCTATTGCCACCTATCGTGCAATTAACTTTCTACGCGATATGAGATACCCATAGTACCGCCAATCTTAAGAAATTTCCATTTCGGATTTTTCGTAAACCTAATTAGTGACTTCTTATGAACGCTACATCAAAAAAACGTGTATGGCTATTTCGGCTAATTTATTCATGATAAAGATAAAAAAGGTGCAGTGTTCCCATACTTTTTGGGCATATCCGCGTATATTTCACCATTATTATTAATTTTTTTTTTAACAAATAATTAATTTCACTTTTTTCTAATTATAAAAATATTTTCAATCACAAATCAAGACGAAGTAGATTAAGATTACAATTCTGCTGTCAGTAAATTTTTTTATCACATCAGAAATTGGCTCCTATTAAATCTATAATATTAATAGGCAAGTTGATTTCTTGTGACCAATGTAAGTTTGTCAGTTTTATTCCTATTTTGGCCAAACATCCCTCATTTGAAAGTTATTTATTTTTAGCTGTCCACCAGATTTACTGATTTTTACATTATTTTGGAGTAAAATGCATTTAAAGTTGCTACTAACACATACATAAAATTATACAATGCTGTGTGTGTGTTAATTAAATTTATTAATGTGTTTGCAAAAAGCCCTGTGTTGAATTGCTAAATAATTTTGGACATAAACCAATAACGACGATAACGACAATGAATTGTGAATTGGCTAAAATTGATTAGCATACTTTTAGGGTCTTATAAAATAATTTATTAAATGTACTCGAATTTTGAGGGCTGGCTCTGCTGGTTTCTATTAATACATTCGGAACTAGAGTTGTTCAACTTAGAACAATTCGGTTGGCGAACTTCTTTTCTGTGCAACGCTACTTTCTACATCAATTTTAAGCAATTCATATTTTTGTATCCTCCCCACCGATCTACAGAGGGTTTATAGCAGTTTGAAATAAATTTCGGAGACCCCATAAACTATATTCATTCTTGATCCTTATAAAAGGAGAAGCCGATTTAGCGATGTCCGTCTGCCTGTATGTCTATTGAAAACATACTCTTGTCCGCAATAAATGGAGTGGGTCATACTATTAAGACTTCAAATTTCATATAAAAAACTAATATATATTTAAAAAAATGCATACACACTTTTGTTTGCTTGTTGATTTTGTTTTTTTTTTTTGGTACATGTGAACAAAAATGTGTATGCATTACTAATAAACAAATTAACGGAAATATTATTGTATGTGTTTACATATATGCTGATTGCATTGAATTATTGCTTTCAATTAAAAAGCACGAAAATACCTAAAATTTTTGTAATTATCTTATTGATGTTTAAAATCATTATAAAAACTCTGGCCATGATAATATGAACCCTAGCTTTTTTGTCTCTTAGTGTTAACCACCTTGCAATGGTTATATAATTGTGTTTAGAACACGGATGGAGAGTATCAAAGGTTCGGAAAAGCCTAATTTAATACTCTGATTTGCTTTTTTTTTTTATAAAATCATTGTCGTGGGCAACCTTTACATACCTTGGTTTTCTTTTTTTTTTTTGCGTAAATGTTGTGTTGTCAGAAGTACGTGTTTTTTTCTTTTTTGGGGACTTTTCCTAATATTTAATTCATTTAATTAAATCTACGTTTTTAAGATATTAATAGAATAGACAATAGACCAGAAATTGGACACTTACAACAGACACACAGCACTGCACCAACTCTACCCAATTTCAAAGTTGTCGAGGTGATATAGCGTACAATTTATTGCTTATAATTTGTTGTTTTTATACCCTATACAACTTTGTGGTCTGGGTAAAATGAGTTTGTGCTAATGTTTTATTGTACCGATTTACTCAGCACCATTTTCTAATCGATTTGGCAATGCCCGCCCGTTCGTCTAGTTGGCTGTCCATCCGTCTATCTATCTGTCTGTCTGTGCATCTATGTAATTCTTGTAATCAGGTCTACAGGTCTTAAATATGACCATGTTTTGATGAAATTTTATATATAAGCTTTTTTCGACCACAGGGTACGATCGCTCTTAAAATTTGTGAAAATAGGTACATGATCATTCCTAGCTCCCATACAAATAACCCCTATGAGATCGACTGAAATTGCCTAACGATCCAGATTATCATAAAGTCGTGGGTGAAATTTTTAAAAAATGCTTTATTACACCCATTAATCATTTGTCCAAAAATTCTTGCTCGTAGTCCCCATATCTTCACTTAAATCTATAAAAAAAAAAGAAAAATATTCCACTGATTTTTCTCAAAATTGGTTTATACATACATGGTTTTGCGTAAAGTAAAGGGCTTTCGCAAATATGATCACGATCGGTTCAATTTTTAACCTAGTCCCCAAAATAGCATCCGAAATTAACGTTTTCAAATGCATAACAATGACACTCATATTTGGTGTCTTTTTATTTTCTATAGCCGATTAGTTGGGCGTAACTATTTCTCTAAAATCGTGGCATAGGGCATTGTATAGTCGTTCTTGGCCGATTATAATTTTCATACTTGTTATGATAATGAATAAGAAAAATTATTTCGTTAATTTTTTTTTTTTTTTTCTCATAATTATTTATTTAAGCGCTCACGATGTACCTGAGGAAAATAAAATGAAATTGAATATTTGATGCGTGAAAATAAATAAAATAATAAATGGAAGGCCAGCAGCTTTCGTACTTTAAGAATCTTTTGAGTACAGCCTTAAAAAAGATACGGGTTTGTGCATTTTATTTTTTTTTTTTATTTAAAAAAAACTTCTCAATTTATGAAACTAACAATTAATTTAATAAATATACGTGTTTCAGTTAAAGAAAAAAAAATATAACTTAAAAGTGGATGAAGTCTAATAATGGAGTTTCACGTTTTATGTTCATCCCAATTGTTGAAAAAAAAACACTGTATTATCCCGCTTTTTGATATATTTTAACTAAAAAAAAATTTTTTTGAATTTGTTTTTTAATTTTCTTTAGCTGATTTTTTATTATTTATAATATTAATAGGCTGGGTGATTTTTTGTAACTGATATTTTATTATATCGTTTTATCCCGATTTCGACCAAACTTATATTATTTGAAAGGTATTTCTTTTTAGCAGTTCACCAGATATACAGATTTTTAATTTTTTTTCTTTGTTTTGAGAAAATTGCATTTAAAGCTGCTACTATCACATATATAAAATTATACATATGCAATATGTGTGTTTATTAAATTTGTTAATGTGTTTGTTAATGTGTTTGTTAATGTGCTATATCTATATGGGGATTAAGCCCAAAAATGGACCGATCCTGACCATGTTTGGTAAAGTCTCTTGTATTTTGCAAAAATATATACAAACAAAATTTGAGAAGAATCAGTGCAATATTTTTGTTTTTTGATAGATTTAAGTGAAGATCGGGAAGCAGCTCTATATGGGGCCTATGACTAAGAGCTGTCCAATAGGGATTATTTTTGGACTACTGATTAATGGATGTAATATATACATACAAACCCAATTTGACTAAGATTTGTATGATAATTTGGATCTTATGGCAATATATGTTGATTTCATAGGGGTCATTTGTATGGGGGCTTGGTCTGAACATGGCCCGATCCTCACCAATTTCAATAGCGTTCATCCCATGGCCGATTAAAGATCAAATACCAAATTTCGTCAAAATATATTCATATATGCGACCTGCAGTTTGATTACAAGCTTTACATGGATACACAGACGGACGGACGGACAGCGTTAAATCGAATCATAAAGATGGGTGTAGGTCAAATATTTTTGGTAGTTACAAACAGCAGCACAAAGTCATTATACCCAAACCACATAGTGGTATAGGGTATAAAAATTTTGGTTTATGAATTGGCCAAGTTGAAAAATAAAGTTGCCTAGAAATTGCACTCGAATTTCGAGCGCTGGAAACTGCTAGTTTTCTGTAATGCGATAACACCATTTTTTTACACCTCTACCTTCAAAATAAAGGAAAAATATAGTTTTCTGATTTGTAAGTTTCTAATGCTCAAAGCTTTTTTTCTAAGTTTCTATGCAAGCTCGTAATTCTCTCTAAGTTAGTTCCGTATTTCTCTCATGTAACATCTATTCATCAAATTATTTTTTCTTTAATATTTGTTGCGCCATCTGTTTAAAATTTTAATTAATAACACTCGGATTTATTAAATTCAAGTCGTTACAAAATGTAACCAATATAAAGGTCCTATTAAGACTTTAATTTATTGTGGCCCCTTGACTAAAAAGTTGTTATGGAAATGGGAAATAAATTCTACAAATTTATGCAATATCTGTGCTATTCTTTACGGGAATACTTTGAGCAATCTGAATAGGCATTTAATAAAAGTGAAGGGTCCAATATATATATATATATTGATTCCTATAATTCCAAGTTGAAACAAAGGGCCGTAAAAGGGGGGGGGGGGGGGTCCAATAAAAAAATATAAATTGTGGTACATTTGTATGAAAGAAATGCCATTTTTTCGTTGACTCAAAGCCATTCATCTCCTAACTGAATAAATAGTAGTGGTCTTCGCTGATCTCAGCAACATTATAAAATGTTATGATTCTATAATAGAATTCGAGATCATGCAGGTTACTATTTGTACTTCAATAAATAGACGTACCAAATTATTCGCATTTTTTGCTCGATTAAAACCAATAATTCGCTAAAAGACTGAAGTAATTTGAATTGAATAATTTCAACAGTCTTCAGTTTTCTTATAATTTTAAGAAGAATATGATTTCATGTTGGTTTCATTAACAAATTAAAAATTTAAATTACTTCACAGTTTGTTAAAACCGACTATGCGGTAGCCTTTACCATGAGTTTCAAGAAAAAGTTTAGATCCAACTTTGATTAGGGCATAATTGCACATAGAAATTAAGAATAAACCAAGTTTGAGCGACATTGTTATTAATTTGTGTCCTGTTGATATAAAATAGTTCGTATCGGATTCTATTATTCTATGGGTCCAGGTCAAAAAAAAAGCCGATCAGTACTGTATCAATTATTACAACAAACACATTGAATTTGTAAAATTTGTGGAGTTGTCTTCATATTTTTGGACATATCTTGGCATAATGATGCCCGATTTACTCTATTTTCAATAGCAACCTATTCAAAATATTAGTAAACATTATTATCATAACTGTACCCAGGTAAATAGTTTATTTTGTGAATGAGCGTGATTTCAACAGACAGACGGACGGACATCACTATGTCGAAAATTCATTTCTCGATGTGGTAAAGTTCCAATATTTTGTCTATAGAACCACCGCAAATGTAACAAAGCTTAAGACAAGTTAATAAAACATTAATTCCCATAGACTTGACAAAAAAAAAAACTCACTAGGCCTAGGAACCACCGGCTGCATTAAATTTATTTGTTTTTTTGCAAGGTTCAGAAAATACACACACGTAACACACAATGTTCTGTTCAAAAGCAGCCAACTCTTTATTTTCGTATCAATTATGTGCGTTTCTAAATTTTCTACGGTGCCCAACACAATCATGAATGTGTTCGTTTTAATATTTCGTTATTTACACGAACATTTTTCTATCACGTATTTTTTGTTTCGAACACACATAAACCACACAGATTCGAGTGTTGCTTTATTTGAAGTTCGTGTTCTGGTACGTGTACTGAGAAAAAACAGAACATGTACAATAAACAGGTTCGAGTTCAGTTATATTTTAAGTCGTGTTCTGGCTCGTGTACTAAGAAAAAATAGAACATGTACAATAAACAGGTTCGAGTTCAGTTATATTTTAGATTCATGTTCTGGCTCGTGTACTGCGAAAAATTGAAACATCAATTCGCGATGTGATACACCCCGATAAAAACGACGACAATTGTTTCAACCAAATTTATTAAAATTTTATTGACCCTTTTTTATGACTTACGTTGCAAATTGTTTACAATTGTCACATATTTTAAAATTTTATTGGCCATTTTTTTGTGATTTACGTTGAAATTATTTGAATTATTTACGGACATGTAAATTTTTTCCTTTCCCTATTAAAAGTTGAGCATTATAGCAAAACTTATTTCTGTTATTGCTTTCCAATTTTTTTAATTTTCACAAAATATTTGCAATTTACACAATAACACAGTACACTTATAGATCACGATCTACTTAAAAGTGAACCACTTTTAATGAATAAATGGCGCACGCACTCGCTATATATTGCAAAATCAATTGCGTGAAATTATAACATTTGCAAGCAATTGTAACGTAAGTCAAACAGGGACAATAAAATATGAAAATATTTTTTTGGGTTTTTTTTTATTGACACTCATTGTGTTTTTACGCAAAAAATCCCAAAAAATCATTGAGAAAAGGATTGTGCATTGACACTAATTGGTTCGCAAATTAAGGTTGGGTGATTGTGTTTTTTACGATGCAAAATTTGTTTGTGTCTAAAGTTATTTGTTACAAAAAAAAAAAAAAAAAAATGTTTGCGAAAGATCCTAACAACCAACAAGTGTGTCTTTTATGCCGCAAAATTGGGTTTTTCGTCTATGACACTAATTGGTTGCGAAAATAGGGATGGGTAATGCAAAAAAACCTAACAACCAACAAGTGTAATTTTTATGATGCTAAATAGTTTTTGTGTCTTAAGTATTTTATTTCCATATTTTATTAAAATAAAAACCAGCCAATGAAAACAATTGTAAATAATTTCAACGTAAATCACAAAAAAAATGGCTAATAAAATTTTAAAATATTTGACAATTGTAAACAATTTGCAACGTAAGTCATAAAAAAGGGTCAATAAAATTTTAATAAATTTGGTTGAACAATTGTCGTCGTTTTTATCGGGATGTATCAGATCGCGAATTGATGTTTCAATTTTTCGCAGTACACGAGCCAGAACACGAATTAAAAATATAACTGAACTCGAACCTTTTTATTGTACATGTTCTATTTTTTCTTAGTACACGAGCCAGAACACGACTTAAAATATAACTGAACTCGAACCTGTTTATTGTACATGTTCTGTTTTGTTTTTTCAGTACACGTACCAGAACACGAACTTCAAATAAAGCAACACTCGAATCTGTGTGGTTTATGTGTGATCGAAACAAAAAATACGTGATGGAAAAATGTGCGTGTAAATAACGAAATATTAAAACGAACACAAGTCATGATTGTGTTTGGCACCGAAGAAAATTTAAAAACAAACATAATTGATATGAAAATAAAAATATGTGTGTGTTGGTATAAGTTATGTTTCTTTACATATATGTACGAGTTTTTTGTTCAGTGTGTGTTTTTTTCTGAACTCTGGTTTTTTGTCAGATGGAAGTTTTTCAGATGGAAGTTCATTCTGTCTTTAAAAAAACCATCATTGTTAAAAAATAAATAAGCAATTATGATAAATACTTGTCAAAAATTAAAATAATTAACTTTAAAATCTAAAATTTAAAGCTTAATTTCGGCACTTGTATTATAATGGTAACCATACACAACAGTGGTTATAATATTGAGTTTAAGTCACAGGTGGAGGGTATCAGAAATTCGCCACAGCTAAATTTAACGCTCTTACTTGTTTTTAATTGAAGGCATACTCTTAGGTTTTGATTTAAAAAAAAAAACTAAAGCCTACTTTAAGGAGTTTCAAATACATTATACTATTTGTAGCAAATTATGCTATTCCTCTTTTTATATCTTCATCTTTATATGTCTCTTAAAAAAAACTGTTTCATTTAAAAAAAATGATAAATAATGTTTCATAAATATCTTCGCTCGCGCTATAAGTAAAACAAAAAGTAAACAAAATAATAATAATAATAATAATAAACCGCTCCACCAACACCATCATATAAATTCTATTAGACGACACAAACAATACAAAGAAAACACTTTTATTAACATCATATTTTATGCATTACTACACACCTTTTTGGCACGCACACTTATTCGCCCCCCTTGCAAGCAGTACGTTACAGTTACTTTTTGCACGGCAATGTTAAATGTAATCCTGGAAAGTTATTACTTAAATAAAAAACCACACACATTCATAATCAAAACAAACAAAAACGAAATGAAAATCTAATAACAATAAGTTAAAAACTGTAAATAAGCACGCAATCCCTGAGTAAAAAGAACAAAAGTACATTATTTTATGACTTCTTCTTCGAAATGCTTGATATAGTAAAACCCCTAACTAATGTCAAGCATTTTATTGGCATAACATGAAAAAGTTAAACTAAACTATAATACTTTGTTGGTAGTAGTTTTCATATAGTGTTGTAGTATAATTAGTTTTGTAATTATAGAGGAAAATGCATTGAAAGTTAATAAAAAAAAAAAAAAAACAATGTGTTTAGCAGAGAAATTTAAAGGAGGACGAGGAAGTTGTGTTAATCATTGCGCCCAATCGTTGATATCATCGTTGCCAATTAGCCTAGAATATGTTGTCTTAATTTCAACGAATAGTTTGCGTATTATATATTGCACGACTGTGTCCAAATGAAAAATCTTTATTTATTCCTTTAAATTTATATCATCACTTTGATAGTAATTCCTCTGCGATGCAATCAAGGTTCAGAAAATACACACATGAAACACACAATGTTCTGTTCTAAAGCAGCCAAAACATATTTTTATTTTCATATCAATTATGCGTGTTTCTAAATTTGGTACGGTGCCCGACACAACCATCACTGTGTTTCGCTTTATTTAAGTTCGTTTTCTTGCACGTGTACTGCTAAAAAAACAGAACATGTTCTTCAACGCGTTCATCTAAAAATTAAAGCATAACCCACTCGCGATCGGAAAAAACCGAAATTAAGTCAAAAACAACATATAAAATTCCTCTGTTTTCTATTTTATTACTATCTTTTTATATTTTTTATTATTATCTTATTTTTATTTTTTTATAACTGCTAACGAATTATTTTAAATTTTTTTTTAATAAATTTGTTGTCGTTATTATAGGGGTGTTTCAGTTTTTTCCGATCGCGAGTGGATAATGTTTTAATTTTTAGATGTACGCGATGAAGAACATGTTCTGTTATTTTAGCAGTACACGTGCAAGAAATCGAACTTAAAATAAAGCTACACTCGAATCAGTGTGGTTTATGTGTGTTCGAACCAAAAAATATGTGATAGAAAAATGTTCGTGTTGATAACGAAATATTAAAACGAAACACAGTCATGATTGTGTTGGGCATCGTACAAAATTTAGAAACACACATAATTGATATGAAAATAAAAATATGTGTTTGTTGGTCTGAGCTATGTTTGTTTACATATATGTACGAGTTTTTTATTCAGTGTGTATTTTTTTTTTCTGAACTCTGGATACAATGTTTTTTCGTTGTTAATCGTTTTCCGCAACGGCTTTTATCTTTTTTTTTATCATCTCAAACGATTCAAAGCGTTGTCCCGGAGTGGTCTATTGAGTTTACTGTGTAGTCAGAATTGAGACTGTGCTAGGCTTGGTGATATGAGTTGAATTTTGTGCGAACTGGTCTCGAAGACCACTGTAGTGTAAGAGGGTGCATTATAGTGGCCCTTAAAAATGAAATGCGATTTTAGGGACTGTCGGGGTCTAGTTTGTTTCCTTTCCATATAAACCTAATAAATGTGAAGTTTGGGGACCATCGAATAAAGAAAAGTGGCTCCGGAAATCGATTGAAAAATTCAAATGTGTTTATATGGGGAAAATATGACTTGTTTTCACATTATACGAACATTTCGTTTTGTAGTTTAATTTTTTCGAAAAGTTGTTATTTGAATTATTTAAATTATGTTTTCAAAAAGCTATATAACTTCAAAATCGAATAAAAACTTCTTAAGAAATAGCAAATGCCCCAGACCACTTCTGTGCCAAAAAACACTAGGTCATGAAATTTGATGGCACTAGTTTCAAATTTGAGAAATTGATCAAAGCCGTCCTAATTTTTTTTTGTCTCTATACTTATAAGTACTCAGATACGAAGTATTGTCTTATTACCACGTTGTTAATCAATTGCGCAATGAGACCGAAAATTGGTAATTTTTTTGATAAAATTTTGAAAACTCCTTTTTGAAGTTTTAAAAAATTGTCTTTAACAAAATTTAAAAAAATGGATTTGGCACTTTGAGGTTTTGTTAAACACATATCAGGGATTAACTGTGTGAATTTTTAGGTAAATCCCCCTGCAAGAATTATTTTTTACAAGGATTTATTTTTGGTGTCAAAAACTATAATAAGCAGATAATTGCACCAAAGATATATGGATTATTGTGATGCCTGGATCACTGAAGGGTTAAATAAAAATATTTACCAAATTATATTTCTTAAAAACTAAATTGTGGTTTCATTGAGTTAAATAGAAAAACTCGTTTTCGGTAATCTTTGTTCAAAAATATCTTAAAATCCAAAGCTGGCCTTGGCAAATAATGGGTTAGCGTTCTCGGATTTATCCTAAATTTTAGGCATGGAAGATCTTCACATTTGGTTTTAATATTTTAGGTAATACTTTTAAAAATTCAACAGTATTTGCAAAATAATTGAATTTTTGGACTTAATCGTCCTAAACTAGCTTGGGGCCATTTTTGGCGCAAAGTCCAAATGGTTTAATGACGTAAAATTATTTTTTTCCCCAATCCATACTTATAACGATGAACATTTTAAAACATTTTATAGTAGAAAACTGGTTAATATTTGATACACAGTATTTAGAAGCAGTACATGTACTGAATATATCACACAAATCTCAAATATCTCGAAATCCACAAAAAATAAATCCTTGTAAAAAATTCTAGCGGAGGAATTTACCTAAAAATTCACATACTTAAACTGCTACATGTGTTTAAAAAACCTCATAGTGCCAGATCCAATTTTTTTTAATTTTGTTTAAGAAAATTTTTTAAAACTTGAAAAGGGAGTGTTCAAAATTTTATGAACAAAATTACCCATTTTCGGTCTCATTGCGGCATATGTTAACAATGTGGTAACAAAACAATACTTCATATCTGAGTACCTATAAGTATAGAGACAAAAAAAAAAAAATATGGCTTTGATCAATATCTCAAAGTTGAAAAAATTGCCATCAAATTTCATGACCTAGTGTTTTTCGCCAAAAAAAAAAATGGTCTGGGGCATTTGCTGTATCTTGGCGAGTTTTTATTCAGAGTTCAGAAAAAAACACACACTGAATAAAAAACTCGTACATATATGTAAACAAACATAACTTAGACCAACACACACATATTTTTATTTTCATATCAATTATGTTTGTTTTTAAATTTTCTTCGGTGCCCAACACAACCATGACTGTGTTCGTTTTAATATTTCGTTATTTACACGAACATTTTTATATCACATACTTTTTGTTTCAATTACACATAAAGCACACATTTCTGAGTGTTGCTTTATTTGAAGTTCATGTTCTGGTACGTGTACTGAAAAAAACCACAGAACATGTACAATAAACAGGTTCGAGTTCAGTTATATTTTAAGTCGTGTTGTGGCTCGTGTAGTAAGAAAAAACAGAACATGTACAATAAACAGGTTCGAGTTGAGTTATATTTTAAACACGACTTTTTTTCAGTACACGTACCAGAACATGAACTTCAAATAAAGCAACACTCAGAAATGTGTGCTTTATGTGTGATTGAAACAAAAAGTATGTGATACAAAAATGTTCGTGTAAATAACGAAATATTAAAACGAACACAGTCATGGTTGTGTTGGGCACCGTAGAAAATTTAGAAACGCACGTAATTGATATGAAAATAAAGATATGTGTTGGCTGCTTTTGAACAGAACATTGTGTGTTTCATGTGTGTATTTTCCGAACCTTGGTTTTTATTCGATTTTGAAGTTATATAGCCTTTTATAAAAATTTAATACTGAAATTGTTTCATATAGCAACTTGTCAAAAAAAAAAAAAAAATAAACTACGAGGGCCGATCAATAAGTCCATGACTTTTCGAACTTCCCTCGTAGTTATATGAAATGCAACACTGCTCCCATCAAGTACCACCTGTTGATAGACTACTGTAAAATTTTGAGCAAGTTCCGTCATTTACTTTGCGTTTAACAGCTGTTCAAAACATACAACATCGTGGTTTTAACATTAAACATTATTTTTTGCGAAAAAAAAACCGTAAATCAAACTAAGGAAAAGCTTGATAAATACTATGGGGACTCTGCACCATCGATTTCAATGGTAAAAAAGTGGTTTACTGACTTTCGTTGTGATCGCACAAATACAAATGACGCTGAACGTTCTGGACGGTCAATTGAGGTCAAGAGACCCGAAAATGTCAAAAAATCTACGATATGGTGTTGCCGATCGAAGAGTAAAAGTGCGTGAGATTGTTGATGCTATAAGCATTTCATATGGCAGTGTGGTTTCGATTTTAACTGATCAGTTGGGTTTAAGAAAGTTGTCTGCAAGATGGGTGCCGCGTTTGCTCTCAAATGACCATAAACGGGCTACGAATTGGTACTTCATCCGCCATTTTCTCCGGATTTAGCCCCAGTGACTATTTCCTATTTCCAAACCTAAAGAAATGGCTCCGTGGAAAGAGATTTAGCTCCAACGATGAAATTATTGATCAAAAATGCCTATTTTATGGTACCCGAAAAATCGTTATTTACAAAAATTGGAGACACGTTGGACAAAGTGTATTGAGCTAAAATGAGATTATTGTTGAAAAATAAATTTTTTTTTTTGGCCCTCGTATACAACGAAATTTTCGTTAAACCTGAAAACAAGTCATATTTTTCCCATATAAACACACTTGAAATTTTCAATTTAAAAATAGCGCTGAATTGTGAACGACTAAAATGGGCATTTCCTTGAATTTTTTTATAAATCTAAAACGTATTTTTTGGTTTGAAATTCTAAAATATGGGTGATACAAAGCAGACTACTTCAGTAATGTACTGTACTGCTATTTCTATTAAAATTGTAAAAACGATGCAACGCGTTTCCTGTCAGGTCTGAACTTTTGCATCTATAATATGAATAGGCTATGCGATTTCTTGTTACCGATGTTTTGTTCTACCGTTTTATCCCGATTTTGACCAAACGTGTATTATTTGAAAGGTATTTCTTTTTAGCTGTTCACCAGATTTACAGATTTTTATTCATTCACAATAATAATAAACCAAATAATGTTGGTTTGTGAATTGGCTAAGTTGAAAAATTAAGTTGCCTAGAAATTGTACTCGAATTTCGAGCGCTGGAATCTGCTAGTTTACATAAATGTGTTTATTAAATTTGCTACTTTACTTATGGTTCATAAAATTATTTTCACTAAAGAACTCGTTTACCTTTTCGAGCTATTACTATTTACAAGATCTAACCGTAATAACTGTCTTGTACCAATATTGTACAATAGACTAATATCCGAAAGACACTTTTTTGTAAATGGCATGCGTCTTTGGAACTCGTTACATACTTTAAATAATCAACTTCACAAAATATCAAATACAACATCATTTAAGAAAGAACTATTTAAACTTTTTCTCAATTGATTTTTAATACTTCATTTTAATTTCTTTAGTTAATTTAATTTTAATTTCAACATAATTTTTACCTGCTGTGCAGGATATTTTTACACTTTATTTTTACATTTTTATTTTATTTTTTATATATTTTATATTATATTTTATTTTATATTATTCTTCTAATTTTAATTATAAATTAAACTTACATACATTCTTCTTATTGAAATTTTATTTGTTATAACTAATGTTGTTTTATAAGATTTTAAATCTTGTTACATTAGGATTTTCATTAATAAAAATTAATTAATAATAATAAAAATTAATAATAAATTTGTGAAAAGTTTTTGATAACAAAAAACAGTCAATTACCATAAGTATTACATAGACTTGTTTTTTTTTACGAGTATAAATATGTAGTTTACGCACTACCACGCGAATCACAGTTTAAATATCTGTTATAAAAAAGTGGCTGTAACAGTTTCTTATACCGCCCATTTATAATTATCTTATAGTGCGTTTACATCTAAGCAAAAACTTGTATATATGAGATTTCGAGCACAATCTAGCTCATGTTTACTAGATTTTCCATACAAAACAAAATCTAGCTTGTTACTAGATTTTAGCAAAATCTTGTCAAACTTGGGCACTACCAAATGATACTACTGTGTATGTTTATACCCATACCACTATGTGGTTTGGGTATAATGACTTTGTGCCGCTGTTTGTAACAACCAAAAATATTCGTCCTAGACCCATCTTTAATTATACCGATCGATTCAGAATCACTTTTTGAGTCGAAATAGCAATGTCCGTCCGTCCGTCCGTCCGTCTGTGTGTCCATGTAAAGCTTGTAATCAAACTACAGGTCGCAAATATGAATATATTTTGATAAAATTTGATATATAAGCTTCCATCGGCCATGGGATGAACGCTATTGAAATTGGTGAGAATCGGTCCATGTTCAGACCTAGCCCCCATACAAATGACCCCTATGAAATCGACATAAATTGCCATAAGTTCCAAATTATCATATAGATTTCAGTCAAATTGGGTTTGTGTGTGTTTATTACATCCATTAATCAGTAGTTGAAAAATTCTTCCTATAGAAAAATTCTTAGTCATAGGCCCCATATAGAGCTGCTTCCCGATCTTCACTTAAATCTATCAAAAAACAAAAATATTTCACAGATTTTTCTCAAATTTGGTTTGTATATATTTTTGCAAAGTATAAGTGACTTTACCAAATATGGTCAGGATCGGTCCATTTTTCGACCTAGTCCCCATATAAATGTAGTATCCGATATGAACTTTTTCATATCTACAGCGAAAAAAATTAATAAAAATGCCACTCAAATTTGGTTTATGCTTATTTGCTATATTTAATTAGTTGGACATAAGAGATAGGGTCTCTAAACCATGGTTGGGGTATCGTATAGTCGGGCTAGACCGACTATAGTTTGCTTACTTGTTATTATTGTAGTAGAAAATTTCTACGCAATGTCTAAAAAATTGACATTTAACAACAAAAACAAAAGCAAACAAGTTGAATAAAAGGGAAATAAAATATTAATTATTAATAAAAATCACGAATCTATAGTAAAAAAATATTTAGAAATTGAAAAGTTTTATTCTTACATGTGCTCATTCCAATCTGCTATACAATAATTGTGGAAAATGCATTTGTTTTTGTTGTTCAAACAATGCATATAACAAATGATGTTTTTTCGCAAAATTTGTTTCAGATTGTCCTTTTTTCATTATTGATGCATAATATGATAATAAAATCGGTTCCTTTTTAGAATTTTCCATTTTCCTATTGTTTTGCTTATTTTCGCTATTTCTAGTTTATATGTTTTATTTTAATCAGCTGTTTATTTTTGCCAAAAAAGTTAGATGTAAACGGTATAGATTTTGAAATAGATTTCAACTAAAATCTACTAGATTTTCCTTAGATGTAAACGCACCATTTGTTACAAAATTTCATTAAAATTCTTAAAATTTTTTAAGCAATTTCTTAAAATTATAGTTCATATTCAAAAAAAAAAGAAAATGGGCGTGGCAGTTGCTCGATTCCGCCAACTTCTGTTCTCAATATTAGTTATGTCCTACATTATCATCAAACCAAATTTTCAGCTAGTATCTATTAAATTTGATTTTTGTCCTCCCAGATTGGCCAAATGTCGCATTGTGCATCGGTGTGTCTGAATTTTTCCAATTATTCTCTCCACAGTTGACGAAATTCAATCAATATTCCGACTCCGTTTTATAAGAAATTTTCAAAATTTGATTATTCTATCGTGTAGTGTTCCATTTTTACTAACCCTCAACTGTAAGCTGTCAAACTGTCGTTTTCTTTTGGTTGCCAACACTTCACTACACAAGTGTAGGCAAATTCAATTCTTGCGTGCATTTTGACATATCTCTAAACAACAAGGATCTGAAAATCTAACTTTTAATTTAGTTTCTGTTTTTTATGTATTCCTTTAAAACATATCGTTGAGATGAAATGATTTTTAGACTAGACTTACGATATATCGCATAGCCAGTCTATACACCGACAATAACTTTCTCACTAGTTTTATTTTTAAAGTATTTTTTTTTTAACAATATTTTCTATTTTCAATAAAACACGTTATAATTGGAAATATCATTCACTGACATTAATATAAAATGATAGCTTTGATAATAAACTGTAATTACTAATATGTCATTTATAAAAAAGAAATATATTTTGTTTTTTTGTTTTTATTAAAGATACTCTTGTCTTAAACAAACACATTCTTCATATACAATGTTAAAAACGAACGAACTGGCAAATAAAACATGAAAACATGTGGAAAAAATCCACTTGACATTGTATCATTTCCACTTAACTTTAACTAACAAGAAGAAAGTGGAAAATTGGATTAACAGTACAGCACTCTGAACCGGTTAGAGGATGTAGTCACTCAGTCAGTCAGTCAGTCAGTCAATCATTCAAGCTAATAAGAAATACTCTAACAAGAAAAACCCATCCAGTTACACATTTAGCTACTGAGCTGAAAACAGCCAATTTAAACATATACACCATTTACAGGAGTTTTTTTTAATAATCCACAGCACTGTGCAGAGGGTATATATCAGAGTGTGACCCCGAAAAATGCATTTACTATCCCATAAAATATTTATATTATTGATCCTTATAACAACTGGAGGCGATATAGTGATGTCCGTCTGTCCGTCCATCCGTCTGTCTGTTGAAATCACTCTTATTCACAAAATATACCATTTTTCTGGTTACACTTAGAATAACATTGCTTGTCATTATGTCGAGTAGTTAAAAAAGGCGATCAAAATAGTGTAAATCGGTCATCATGGTGCCAAGATATGACCTAAGGCTTGCGTACGATAAAATAATACAAATTATAATATTTTTAAAATTTAAAAAAAAAATTTTTTTTTATATCACGTTGCCTTTGCTAAATGTGCACAAATCCTCACGCCAAGTTTGTAAATTATTGTATTCTTTTTGGCTTTAAATTGAGTTGTGAAATAAAAATACGTGAAAAATTATTAGATTGATTAAAGGAAGTCCAAATTGGACTTTCCAAACAATTGCTAGAAAATCCAAAAATTCGAGAAATACCTTTTCTCGTATTATTAAGAATTATGCTGAGCAATGGTATGCCGTGAAAATTTCGGGTAGAAAAGTAGCCGAAAATCTACAATGCTCTGAGGCTTTTGTCAAAAAAGTTAAAAGGATGGAAAGTTCTTGGCAAAAAGAAATGTCCAAAAAGTATAAGACACAAAAGAATTCAAAATTCCCAAGAATTTTGGCAATCTGTAGTTGCGGCAGATGAAACAGTTCGTTTGTCACAACTGGGACAATTAAGACCGAATTATATATAAAGGAGTGCTTGCAAAAACGACGGCTCTAGGAAATATCGACCAATTAAAAATCGCCAAAAAAAAAGTGCAAAATGACTCAATGGAAAATGAGCCGAAAAAATAAAAAAATCGCTCAAAAAATAATATTAAATTTTGCCCAATAAATATGAAAAATAGCCCCCCCAAAAAAAATTAAAAATCGCCAAAGGAAAAAAAATAAAATGTTGCCCAAAAATAAAAAAAAAATGTTAAAGAATAGAAGGCCCAATCATTATTTTGCATATAAAAATACACTCTAAAGACGTTTACGATTGTGCAAAATTAAATATATATTTATATAGAAGTTTGTTTTTCATAGAAGTATTTTTTTGTTAAAATTTTTCGCCTGCAGCGATAGGTACACTCAGCGTTTTAAAAATGCATACAACCAGTTTGGCGAAACTATTGAGCTGTTTTCACTGCCCGTATTGTCTTGCAGTTGTACCAGACACTCTCTAATTATTTTTTAATTGTATACTAAGGGCCGTATGCAAAGAAAATTTAAGTGTACTTCAAGTAGTCTTTATTGTATGTTTTTCATACAAAATTTGTTGATAAAGTCTACTTTGAAGTGCACTTTAATTTTTTTGCATACGGCCCTAAGTATTTATATAAAAACATTTAAAAAACATATTTACAGATCAAAAATCAAAAACTAAACAATAATCTGTTTACAGTAATTTTATGAATTTCGACTACAAATTTATTTAAATTTAATGAAACGGAAAATGGCCAATAAAAATTGTGGGTCATTTTTCATTTCTAATTTGTGGGTTATTATTCATTATGAAAGATGACCCATTAAAAAAAAAAAAAAAATTAAGCCAAAGAAGTTTTTTGTTGGAGAGTTTTTTGTGGCCATTTTTTATTTTACTGTTTTGGGCGATTTTTCATTGGGCGATAGTTCCTAGAGTCTCATTTTTTTGGCCTGATTTGATTTCGTGTCATTACAGCAAATGGCTAATGGTATAAAAATCATAATATTGTAATCGTACCCAGATATGCAAATCCACCTAACTGCCCGAAGCTAAGACCCATTGAAAGATATTGTGTTCTGGTAAACAGGATCATAAAGGGCGCAAAACAGGTGGCTGAAAACACTTCAACTTTTTCAAGAAAGTGGTTATCTTCAAGAAATAAAATCGCTGAAGGCACTATTAAAAGTTTAATGGGAGGAGTTCTAGAAAAAAAATTTTTTCTTTAAAAATCATTAATGGATGACTAGCAAAAGCCAACCCTCGAAATTCGAGTGCAAATTCAATTAAATTTTATATTTTTATTTAATAAAGACCCTAAAGGTATGCTAATCAATTTTAGCCAATTCAACACTTTTTAAATATTGGTTTATGTCCAAAATTATTTTACAATTCAACACTATTATTATTGTGAATGAAGAAAACAAACTCATTTTTCTTGTTTGCAAACACATTAACTAATTTAATAGTAGCAACTTTAAATGCATTTTACTCCAAAAAAAATTAAAAATCTGTTAATCTGGTGGCCAGCTAAAAAGAAATACCCTTCCAATAAGATACGTTTGGTCAAAATCGGGAGAAATCTGTGGAACAAATCATGGGCCACAAGAAATTGTCTTACCTATTAATATTATAGATATTTTATATATTAAATGTAAACATAAATATGATTTCTTTTCATAAAACGTATTTTACAGTATGTTTTGTCAGTTAGCTCAAAAGATATTTGAAGTTTTTCGTGGACTAATTTTATCGTACGCAAGTCTTAAAATATGGAGATACCTTTAAAAAATATATTTGTTGTAATAATAAGTTTATCAACTATATACTTTTTCAAATATTTTGTTTACATTTGTTATATGTAGTGGAATAAGGGCCAAATCACCGCATTCGATAGCGAGTAAAATCAATCAGGTATTAATGAAAACGTAAAACACAGGTGGAGGGTATCAAAGATTCGGCATAGCTGAATATAAGACTCTTACTTGTTTTATTCAATTTAATTCAATTTTGCAGAAATATTTATTTATTTTGTTCAAATTTTGTTTTATTTTAGATTTTTCACAAAATTTTGTGCTTGTTCCAATTACAACTGTAAATAGTGTAGACATTTTGTGCATTTTCTCTATAATAATAGCTGGGAAATTTTGCAAAATCTTCCACATACGAGTATTAAGTTTTGCCAGTATTGACTGGCTTATTATTGGTATTTTAAAGTAGCTGTAACATCTTTTCTTTATTTCTATAATTATAGTCTTAAAATACAGGTTGACAATCAATAATTTATTTAAGGCCAACTTTTCCATAAGTATTGAAAATATCATAGAAAGTAGTGTGTGTCTGCTGGAGAAAATGTTATTTATAAAGTTGTGTTATTTTTTAGGTGGAAATGTGATTTTTTTTTTTATTCAATTTACTGTTGTTGGAAAACAAAATATCTTTTTACATAAATAAATCAAATGGAACATTAAATGAAACAACCTGCCACAAAATCTAATTCCATTTACATAAAACATAAATTTCATTGTCGCTGCTAGTTACAAAGTTTTTCTGTTCCAATGTTAAAGATGGGTATATCAGCGGGAGTCTTTCCCCCTTGCTGGAAGGTTTCAATATCCAACCAATCCCTAAAAAAGCTGAGGCTAATAACCCTGAAAATTACCCTCCAATCGAAATCTGCTCTGCGCTCTCAAAGGGGATGGAACAATTACCATCTTGTCAACTATATAGAGGCCAACTTACTTCTTAATGATCGACAATATGGCTTCCGTAGAAATTGTTCAACCGGAGGACCTGCTAGCTCTTCTTTTTGAGCGCTGGAAGCGATCCATTCACAATTTTGGTGAAAGTAAATTGGTTGCTCTAGATAATTCCATGACGTTCGATCGCGTGTGGCACGGTGCATTAATATCAAAGCTGTTGCCTTTGGGATCGGCATTGACTTCTCTCGATTTATATCGAGTTCTCTTAGAGATCGCACAATACGTATTGTTATTGATGGGATCTCATCCAATGAGTTTTATCTAAATTAAAGGGTAACTCTGGTTCTGGTCTTTCTTCCTTATCTTACTGAATGAAACCTTCAATCCTATATTCTCTTTCGCAAATGACAGCAACATTTGTCATTAATTTTCCTTCAATTTTAGGCTAAGCCTTTTTAAGGTTGGGGGCAAAAGGCTAATAATGGATGACTAGCAGAGCCCAGCCCTCGAAATTCGAGTGCAAATTCTAGGAAATTTAATTTTTTGATTAAATTTTTTTCTTTCAGTGTTTTTTAATCTATATATCTGTGGTCACAAGCGATAACCGCCTAAGTTGACTTAAGAACGATTTGAGTTAAGTTTCCCCATATCTCTAACACTGGTTATTAAAAAGTTATTAATAAAAACAAACTGACCTAAGTCGTAATGAAACCCCATTACATTTATATAAAAAGTTTTTTTTCTCGAAAGCATGATTTTCGACTTAGGCGGTTTATGCTTGTGACCACAGATATATAAAAAAATGTGAATTTTTAAATAAAACTTATTAAATTTAATTATAAATATTTGTTGAACACGCAGAAGACATATAACTGTGTTTGTTAATAAATAATTTTATGAGAGCATAAAGGTATGCTGAACCATTTTAGCCAATTCACAATTCAACACAAATTTAATAAACACACACACAGCATTGTATAGTATAAATATGTGTTTTATGTATGTGTTAGCAGCAACTTTAAATGAATTTTACTCCAATAATTGATTCAGATAGTGCAAATCTGTAAATATTGTGGACAGCTAAAAATAACTACCTTTCAAGTGGTATATTTTATGTCAAAATCGGTTGATAACTAAATGCTTAAAATCGGTCACAATCGCCTTGCCTATTGATATTATAAATACACTCCATCGATACCTGTTAACAATATCTCAGTGGGATAAAGCCAATAGGATTGATTTTAATGACCCATGGGGCCTTGAACTCAACAGTGCCATCTGTATATATGAGTGGTATAGGTATTGAGGAATCGGATACTCTTGCTATTCTGGACATGAGAATTCAATGTGATTTGCCTTGCAACGAACATGTATTTCAAGTGTATCTTTGTTTTCTAAAACCGTGTAAAAATTACTATACTCTTTAAAATGGAGCGCAACACCCATATAGGGGCAGGAGCTTCAAATTCTATTTTGGAGTTTCTGTACCGTGTACAAAGGAGGGTGTTGATGCTCATTAATGACAGTAGGGTATCTAGCTCTATTGACGCATTGGAACATCGTCGAAATGTGGGTTCTGTTACAGTGTTCAATAGTTTTTACCATGAGAAATACTCTTCTGACATTAGCGAACTCATTCTAAGTATCCGAGTATCAGTTCGCTCTACCCACGTCTCTAGTAGACCACATCCATTTGTAGTATGGATCACAGAGAAAATTCGTTTACCAGTCGACCAAGCCGTATGTGAAATAAATTACCCACACAAGTCTTTCTTGGCAGTTAGAATCTTATAAAATTTAAAGCAAATATCCAGAAATATCCCTCTTTCCTCCTACCCATAATCTATTTGCGTGAATTCAACACAATCGTCCGCATTTGTAGAGAGAATATATTAAAAAGCCACCCCTGCGGATATTTTCGGACTTATTTATCCGTCCTTGTATTACTGAAGGTGTTTTGAATTTTCAAAAATCATTACGGGGCTCTTTTTCTTTCACCAGCTAAGAAAACACATACACGAAGTTTAATCAAAATAGCTGACATGGCACGAAATACTTAGGATTACTTGAAGTGGAATTGCTCCTTTTGTAACATATATATTAAGTGTGACGTTATTAATTATATTATTTAGGTTAGTCAGGCCAACTGTGGCTGCTTTGTTTTAACCTGGTGAAAGAAAAACTGTTACTATTATTTTTAACCGTTGACATTGCTGGGGTTGCCTTTAGTCTCGTGTAATTCCAGTAGAGAGTTAATAATTTATTTTAAAAAAAGTTAAGGAAAAATAACGCTACTTTAGTTTAATATTACTTTATAATTTGATCCCTAGGGTAGGCTTTAGTATTTTTTTTATTTTTTATTTATACTTTAATTCTCATTTCATTATATTTTTGTTGCATATAAGACTTGGCAATTTTTAGCTTAATATTCAATTATATTCAATTACTGTGTAAGTGTGTTACTAAATTAGAACTGATTTTGATGTCGTATTTTTTTAAGGGGTTTTACTACTAAAATTTTACTTAGCATTATTTTCATGTGAACATTACATTTGTTATTATTATTATTATGTTATTCCTCTTTGTATAAAAAAGATCAAATAACATTTTGCTCTTTGTGATTGTTGTTTCCACAATATTTACATAATTTTGAACTAAAATTATATGCAAAGAATAAAAAAAAAAACAATAACAAATGAACTCTGTTCATAATATTACCCCAGAGATTTGCTTAATGGTATTTTAACACATTCAAAGCCCAAATATAGGCAATGTTTTTTATTGTTTCGTTTAGTTTTTTGTTAGGATTTTTCTGGTTTATGGTTTTTATTAGTTACTCGCGGTTAGTTGATTTTATTGACATAGTACGTGCAACTGTTTAGTTATGTATTAATAATATTCCTAACGCTAAACAGCAACAGAGAAATGTTTATTAAAAAAAGGCCCTCTCCAAAAAGTATACTGTAATATATTAATTTTTTGTTCCCCTTCTTGGCTGAGGAAAATTGTTTTTTTATATACCTTAATTTAAAAAAAAAAAAACAGTTGGAGGAGGAAAAATGTTTCCAAATTTTAGTGATGTAATATAATGTAAGCCATGAAATTGGTTTGAGAAATAGAACTGCAGTTACGTATGGCTGTGAAGTATTTTAATGGGATTTTATTTTAAATTCTGTTCAAATAATCTAGTGTGGATAAAAGTAGTCATATTCGCCGTTGTATTCAATTTTTCTTTTCTCAATTAAGTGCCACCCTTATTAAATCGTACAATGGTAACAATGATGTTGGTATGCTCTGTTTCACTTCAAAATAATGTTATTATTTTCATTTCTGTGTATTTTTTTTTTCTTTCATTACATTTCTCGTTGGTTTTCCTTGTTTTAACAATCTTCAGTTGTGAAGTATACTTTCAGGCACGTATGTAGGTTTGTTTCTAATATTATGCTGAAATAAAAATCAAAGTTAGTGTATGTATATGTATATGTGTGTTTATGTGTAGCAAAGCACATGTTGATATGATTTCATTTCACAGTTGAAATCATTTTCAAAATTATTTACTTACTTTATTTTTATTTTTTGGTCGTATACGTTGATGGCTGTATTTTATTCTTCTTTTATTTGCTTAGCTGCTATAGAAATATTTGTTGCATACTTTTAGGGAATGTGGCATTTGGGGATTTTTCCATTTTTGGTTGTTATGTATCTTAAGCACAGTTACAAAGTTTAACAAAATTAATTTTTAATGTTTATTGATTATTTTGTTTTTCCTTATTTTCTTTTCTTCTAAAAAGTATTTGCAGTTTTTGTTTTCTTGTTGTTGCTGTTGTTGAACATACAAGTCTTATTTGTGATTTACATTTTGTTTTAATTGTGTAAACTGAAATTTTATTTTATTAATTTTTTTTTTATTTTATTTATCTTTATTATTATTATTTTTTTTGAAAAGTTTCATGAAATAAAAAATAATGAAAGCAACATTTCTCAAACTCTTAACCAAACAAATGTATTTGAAAGCATTTATTAAGGATTCGGTAGGAAATTATAAACAATAGCATATTTTAGGGAATGTTTTAATAAATAATATAAAGTTCGACGGCTAACAAATTTACAAATGGTCTCACTCCTCTGGCCTAGTTTCTCCTAACAATAAAATATTCTTACTTTTTGTCAGAAATCAGTATTTTTTTTAGCGAGATAGAGGTAGAGAGAGAGAGAGAGAGAGAGGGAGAGAGAGAGACAGGTATACTAAGGTTGCTTTATATTTTTTGTGATGCGACAAGACCTCAGATCATATGTTATTAGAACGTTTTGTATTGCGTGTGCTACTTGCATTATTTACAGTGATTTAAAAAATTCATTTTGGCCAAAAGTTGTTACCAAGGAATATTTTGTTTCATATTCGTGAAATTCGAAGTAGACTATGGAACAAATATAATCAAATTAAATTCTTTTATATATGTATATATTAGGACGGGTCGATATAAAAATCGCCCAAGTGACAAGGAAAATCGTTTTCGAGGCATCAAAATAAGAAACTTTGCCCGAGAAACCGTACCTCTAAAATGAATTCTGATGTCCCGACTTTTGACCTGTCTGTCTCACTTTGACCCATTTAGAGTGCCCCAAAAAATCACAATTTTTTTAGAATTGGGCTGACTATGTTTGATTTAATATTAAAATTAACACTCATACGTATACGTTTCTTCTACTCTGCTAATAAATAATAATCTTACGGCTTGACTATGTTGTGTTATTCAAAAAGATCGATCGGATGAGGGTAAATAACTTTTAGATCACTCCGTGACTATGCGTGACTCTGCGTGACTACCCCAAAATTGATGTGTAGTCACAAAAAGACTATGGGCAAAGTTTCAGATCAATTGCATGAGGGGGAAAAGGGTTGCCCCTTGGCAGACTGACAGACAAACAGGTCAAAAGTCGGGACATCAGAATTTGTTTTAGAGGTATGGTTCCTTGGGCAAAGTTTCTTATTTTGACCCCTAGAATATGATTTTCCTTGTCAGTTGAGCGATTTTTTTGCCTCCCTACAAATCGACCCGACCTAGTATATATATATATATATTTTTTTTTAATGAAGGCATAAAGTTATATTGAGACAAAAATAATTTTAGTTATGTTTTCGTGTCCACTCCGTTCTCAGTCTTTTTCGAATGTCCTTAATTTGTTATGGTTTTGATGATATTCCTTCATTTTCTTTCAATATATTTTATATATTTCGATTGGCCGGCATTGTGGTTGATATTTTTTTTTTTAATAAACTCAATATTATTTTCTCAGAACAAATTTAAAACTGTTGCAGAAGCTAAATCAAAAAAAAAAGTGGATCCATCGTGATCGAATCATGGCTTTTTCCATACACAGTAAATATCTGATATATATAAAGGAAGTATTTTTTATCTATATAATAAAGAGTTACGTGGACGGTCGTCATCGCCCAGCCTAAACCCTTCGACCCAGAAACTTGAAATTCGGACTGTAGGTTCCCCTCTCGGCGTAAAGATCCCCTAAGAACGGGTTTTTGGAAATTCCTACACTAAGGGCGTAAGAGCGGGCAAAAAGGGGAAAATGCTAATACATGAATCTAAGAATATGAAATTTGGTGTGTAGACTCCATCCGGGAAACAATTTTTCGAAATTCGGTCATTTAAGGGGAAAAAACGGCCAAAAAGAGTAGAAATTATACCTTTCTGCATCTTAATATATTAATCTATACTAGCAGATTGCAGCCCTCGAAATTCGAGTGCAAATTCTAGGAAATTTTATTTTTTCATTAAATAAAGACCCTAAAGGTATGCTAATCAATTATAGCCAATTCACAAATCAACACAAAAAACAAACTCATTTTCATTACAAACACATTAACAAATTTAATAAACACACACATAGCATTGTATAATTTTATGTATGTGTTAGTAGCAACTTTAAATGCAATTTACTCAAAATGAAGGAAAAAATTTAAAATTCTGTAAATCTGCAAAACGGCTAAAAGGAAATACCTTTCAAATAATATACGTTTGGTCAAAATCTGGATAAAACGGTAGAACAAAACATCGGTCACAAGAAATCGCCTAGCCATTATAGATATAATTATAAATGATTGAGTTTGAAATTGTTCAGGCTCAAGATCAAATGTTTTTACTTTAATTAAAGCAAAAGCATTAGCACATGTGTTTCAAAAATTGATCTATGTATATTCTGCATGACAGGTTATACAGCTGTTTCGGGAAGAGTCACCAACCCTCATCAGTAACCAAAAGCAGTAGATAGTTTGTTTGGTAAAAAGTTAAATTCATATATATTTGCTGAAAACAACCAAATGAGAATTCAAGCAAAAGTTATACTATTTAAGCCTCTTCCAATATAACGAACTAAAAAAATAGAACAACTTTGAAACAAATATGATTGTGTACGAGTACACATTGCATACTACAATATACATGTTTGTTTTTGTCTTGAAAAACAAGAAAAACAATTAGTTTTTGCTAAACTTGCATTTAGCGTTAACGGCGTACCCTCCGTATTTTTAATTTTATTATTTTTTATAAAAAATAAAAACATGTATATTGTAGTATGCAATGTGTACTCGTATACAATCATATTTGTTTCAAAGTTGTTCTATTTTTAGTTTGTTATATTGGAAGAGGCTTAAATAGTATAACTTTTGCTTGAATTCTCATTTGGTTGTTTCCAGCAAATATATATGAATTTAACTTTTTACCAAACAAACTATCTACTGCTTTTTGGTTACTGATGAGGGTTGGTGACTCTTCCCGAAACAGCTGTATAACCTGTCATGCAGAATACAGATCAATTTTTGAAACAAATGTGCTAATGCTCTTGCTTTATTGAAAGTAAAAACATTTGATCTTGAGCCTGAACAATTATCATTAAATTGATAAAGATCGAAAATAAGATTTTTTATTTTTATAAAAAATAAAATTATAATTCTAAATATTAATATTATAGATATATGAATTTTTAGTATACACACTCCACCGAATATGTGGACATCAGTCCAGAATGAATTTATTGCTAATTATGACGTCTAGGGGAGGAAAAACTGCCAAAAACGGGAAAATTTTACATTTGATATCTTCTAAACAAACGAATCTAGGAATATAAAATATAGTATGTGGATTCCACTAGAGGTACAAACATCAGATGCGAGGAAAACTTTTGAAAACTTTTCTTAACATAGTAGTCTATATTTATGAATTTTGGTACACAGACTCCACCGAATACGTGGGCATCAGTCAAGGATGGATTTATCGGTAATTCTAACGTCTAGGGGAGGAAAAACGGTTAAAGAGGAGAAAAATTATACATTTGGTATATTTTAAACAAACGAATATAAAATATAGTTTGTGGATTCCACTAGAGATAGAAGCATCAAATGAAACGAAATCTTTTGGAAATTTGGATGTTAAAGTCCATAAGTGTAAGAGTGTACCTTTTTGTATCTTCTTTACAAAGTAATTTAGGAATATGAAATTTGATATATATTTTATTAATTCGAGCCTTTAGGGGATAAAAAACCGGCCAAAAATGGGAAAACTGATACTTTCCAACTGGTAAATTTTCATTTGAAAGTACATTTACTTAAGAAAACAAGTAAGAAAATTATAGTAGGTCTAGACCGATACCCTATACCATGCGCTTAGAGAATTTGGTCTTAGGTCCAACTAATTGGGTTTAGAAAGAATTATAAACCAAATCTACGTCGAAAATTGGACCGATCTTGACCATATGCGGTAAAGTTACTTATTTTTTGGCAACAACATATACAAACCGATTTTGAAACAAATCTGTGCAATATTTTTGTTTTTGTTATGTTTAAATGAATTGTCCTATAGGGTTTCTTTTTGGTCGACGGATTAATGGATGTGATAAACACATACAAACCCAATTCGACTGAGATCTGTTTTATAATTTGGATCTTATGGCAAGTTAAGTCGACATCATAGAGGTTATTTAAATGGGGACTTGGTCTGAACATCCTATGGCTTGAGTTACTTCCTTTCCATATTAAGCCATCGATATTACAAATATTAATTTTGATCTTTATAATTTGAATAATTTTCGGAACAATTATGAATAAAAAGGTGATACTTAAATAGAGTAGGTGGCAATACATTGGAAACTTTTACAGAATTCTAAATTTGTCAATTTTGTTTTTTAATAATTTCGCGCTTAGTAATAAAGAAGTGTTTTTTTGGTGATGCCAAAACCGTGGAAACTTTTAAACTTATTTACCAGAGTTGATTAAAATAATAAAAATAGAAGAGCGAGTGAAAGGAAATGTAAAAAATCTTAACCGTTATTTAAATATTTATATGTTCTGGCGTTTTTTTTTTTTTTAATTATTGCAAAATAATGGCAAAAATAAAGTTTTGTGAAGAGTTCCAAACCAGAATAAATTATATTAGTGATGGTCGTAAGCCAAAGAATATTTGTGAGATATATTCTATGAATAAATCCATAAAATCGTCTGGCTAACATCAATCTTGCTAAAGAATGCATGAACTGCAATTAGAATAATGTTGGCCAAAAGTGTTAACGAAAAAATCAAATATCTAAATGCGGTAAAATGGCCAAACGCTTCGGGAGTTTTACTAAAATAAAACTCATGACCAGCAATTTATTTCACGGTATAGTAAAGGTATTTCTTATTGTTTTTAAATATTATTATGGCTTAAATAATTAATATAATAATTACGCTAATAACGTGGCGGGTATACTGCTAGTCCATACATAGAAAAATTTATTTACTAGTGTAGACTAGGGCGTAACAACTTTCGACATGATCTGTTAGTAGATTTATAAAAACTTAAAAAAAAATGTTCGATTTTAGACTCAAAACAAAAACAAATATTTGACATTGTCTTTTAGTATTTTAAACTTGCAAATAAAAGCAATTGTTTTTTTTCAGAAAAACTATGTCAGGGCAATACGAAAAACAAAACAAAAATATGTCAGCATAACACTAAAAAAATATATGGAACATACCAACAGCAGCAGTTTGCAATTTACAGTAAAAGTGTCAGAGTATCTATCAGAGCATATAAATAATCTTTAAATTTACGAGTTAGTTTTTAGAATTTTTGGTTGCATGTAAAACTTATTAAGGTTGTTTTTTTAAGGGAACAAACTATACAATTCTTCATTTATTTCCTTTGTTGTTGTTTTTTTATTCTTAATTTGTAAAGAAAAAGTTAGAATTCTTCTAAGAAGACGATAGAGTGAAGGAATGCATGCAAATTAGAGCGAAGTTGTAGAAAAAAAATAAGAACTTTAGTTTTCAAACTCTTGAAATTTTGAAATTCGTTATATCAAATGAAAATAAAACAAATTAATTTAATTTTTTATATATTTTTTTAGAATAAAAATTATTATATTTTTTATTTATAGTGATAAAAGAATTAGAAAATCACGCTCTAAATTAAAATTAAATCTACAAAAAACAGATTTAATAAACAAAAAACAAGTTCTTGATTACACGAGATTGAAAACCCCCCGGTTAATCGACTTTAAATATTAAAAAACTAATACATTAAAAAAAACAATTTTTATAAAAACAAATACAATTACGTTAAGTAAATCAAACGAGGCAAAAAACAAAAACTGATATTTGCTATCATCTCCAAGGTTTTCGCATTATTCACTTGTAATGTTAAACGGCTTTCGAGATTTGAAAAATGGCAAAATTATGAGATGGACCGAAAATTCCCCTTGTTACTTTCAGTTGTTGATAAGGCAAATGCAGACCGGCAGAACTTAAAAGATAAATTAAACCATAAAAGATACGAGTAGGTGAAAATTATATCAAAATGTTTATAGTCTATATACAGTGTACTCTCTCCTTACGGACACCTCTCTTAAACGGACACCTCCCATAAACGGACACTTTTTTCAGTACCCAAAAAATCCTTAGGATATTTTAAATTTTTCCCTCTTAAGCGGACAACCCTCCCATAACAGGACGCGACCATTTTTTGCCCACACCGAAGGGCGTTTTAGTACCCCATAACCGGACAGCTTATAACACTGCAACAAGATAGGTTCACGATATTGCACAGCGTCAATATGGCTGGAGAAAAAGAACGTCTTTTTGTTATTGGGAAAGCTGCAAAGCCTCGGGCGTTTTGCAACATTAATTTAAACAATTTATCAGCTTCGTGGCGAACAAACAAAAAGGTTTGGATGACATCTGATTTGATGACTGATTTTCTAGTGCAGTTCAATAGAAAAATGCAACGTCAGGAACGGAACGTTCTCATCCTCACGGTCTCAAATCAAACAAGTAAGAAAATTATAGTCGGTCTAGACCGACTATATGATACCCTATACCATGCGTTTAGAAACCCTATCTCTTAGGCCCAACTAATTGGATATGGAAAATGAGCATAAACCAAATTTGAATATGATTTTTTTAAATTTTTTTGGCTGTAGATATGAAAAAGTTCATATCGGATGCTATATCTATATGGGGACTAGGCCCAAAAATGGACCGATCCTGACCGTATTTGGTAAAGTCTCTTGTATTTTGCAAAAATATATACAAACAAAATTTGAGAAGAATCAGTGCAATATTTTTGTTTTTTAATAGATTTAAGTGAAGATCGGGAAGCAGCTCTATATGGGGTCAAAGGGATCATTTTTGGACTACTCATTAATGGATGTAATGAACGCAATTTGAGTAAGATCTATATGACAATTTGAATCTTATGGCAATTTATGTCGATTTCATATGGGTAATTTGTATGGGGGCTAGGTCTGAACATGGACCCATTCTCACCAATTTCATGGCCGATGAAAGCTTACATACCAAATTTCATCAAAATATATTCATATTTGCGACCTGCAGTTTGATTACAAGGTTTACATGGACACACAGACGGACGGACGGACGGACATTGTTAAATCAACTCAGAAAGTGATTCTGATTCGATCGGTATAATTAAAGATGGGTCTAGGTCAAATATTTTTGGTTGTTACAAACAGCAGCACAAAGTCATTATACCCAAACCACATAGTGTTATAGGGTATAAAAAGTTACTTTTCTCCCATCAGCCCTTGGATCAAGGCGTTAACAAATTATTATTTTTAAAAAATATTTTGTTGCAGGTGGAAGACGCAAAATCTGCTTCGGATTTATCAAAATCAATAAATTTGTTATATGTTGTCTATTTCATACATAAAGCGTGGGAGCAAGTGAGTTAACAGACAGTAAAAGTTATTTCAGGAAAGCTGGTTTTGGGACAAAAGATATCCCCGATGACGATAGCGGTTGGACCGCAGAAGATGAACTTCCACTATCAGCAATTACTCAGTTCAACAATGTTGTTAATCGAGTTCGGAGCCAAATCCAAGTTGACAACGAAGACTATATCAATTTACATAATGAAGTCTTCATTAATGATGAAGATGTGGAAAACATTAGTACTGAAATGTTAATTGCTTCCCAAGAAACGCTGACCAACTCGTCTGAAGATGAACTAGAAAGTGAAATTGACGACAAGTTAACTTCTTATAAAGACTTTTTTAGCTATAAGAAAGCCAAAAGCTTTATCTATACATCACACCGACCTTAAAGGTGTTAAATATCTTACTGACCAAATACACCTTCAATATATTGAAGTTAAAGGAAGAACTCGCCAAGCTAAAATTTCTGGCATTTTTAAATCCATTTGATTACCTTGCATAACTATTTTGTTTATACTTCTCGAAAAAATGTTAATGGAAATTCTGTTTGCTAATATTTATATGTTCCTTTGTCCGATATTTATATGTTCCTGTTTTGGCAATAAAACTAATTAGGGATAAATATATTACAAATTATTATTTGCCCTTTTTGCACTTCTCTCATAAGCGGACACCTCTCATAAGCGGACAAATTTGTCAGTCCCTTAGGTGTCCGCTTAAGAGAGAGTACACTGTATACGAATTTTTACATTGATAAGTAATAATTCTGAATTTTATCTGTAACATGTGTGAAACAAGATGGTTTGCTGTAAAACTGAAAACTTAAAAACTGATCTAAACGAATAATGAATATCTATCTCCTTTGATAGAAACTTTCTTACAGGCACAAAGTTAGATATTGAGGGAAACCGTTATTTTAAAGTTCAATTAAACTAAAAAAAATTTAAAAATTTTTTCCGCTTCTGCTACAACTTCGATAACTATATCACTTAAAAAATGGTTAACTGCTATATGGTTTACCAAGTGTGGTGGTGCGAAACATATAAAATAAATAAATAAAATATCAAAAAAAAAAAACCGGTTAACCGAGTTTCTATATAACGAGTATCTAGATATTTATTAACGAGAATAAAAAATTTTTTAAACCCCGATTAACCGACACAATATGCCCAGTTTACAGTTAACCGAGTATTTAAGATTTTTTATTAGCCGGTATAAAAAATAAAAAATGAGTATTGTAGCAACTGTGATATTAGTGTAGTAATTATTTGTGCAAGTTTTATTTATTATATATATTTTTTTAATTTTACAACTTTGACAACCGCCTTTTGGGATATTTATTTAATTAATACTGGACGACCATTTCCGATGTCAATTATAATTGTTAAATAATTTCCAAAATAATAAAAAATTAACCCTGAAGAAGTCGGCATAGACCGACGAAACGTTGGGAAACTTATGAAATAAACTTCGTTTTATTTGCATATTCAAAATCGACCAGTAAGCTCGAAACAACAATAAATATTTAAAAAATCCTTTTCTTTGCCAGATAAATCCGGGTTTCAGTGAACCGAATACTAAAATTTTTGTTAAAACCGTATGAATAATTTAAAATAGAATCGGTTAATCGAATAAAAAGACCCAATTTTCGATTAATCGCGTATAAAGATTTTTATATAACTGGCATAAAAGAATAAAAAAAATACTTCTAACTTAGGCAGAAAAATCCAAATTTCAGTTTACCGAGTATTAAAATATTTGTTAAAACAGTATAAATAATTACAAAAATTAACCGGGTCACCGAAACAAAAAAACTCAATTTTCGTTTTGAAAAATTTCGATAAATATGTTCGAAAAAACCTGTTGAGAGCCTTTTGATTTTTGTTTAACCGCTATAAAAGGGATGAGAATAAAAAAGACCTTTCAACCGAGACAGAAGGAACCCGGGTTTCGTTAAACTTTGTATTAAGATTTTTTTTAAATCAGTATTAAAATTTCAAGAAACTATCAGGTGTACAAAAAAAGTTTTAAGGGATTTTCAAGAGATGGCGACACTGACATTAAATCGAATCGGACAATACTGCAAACAACTTCATTTTGAAGCCTCATCATTAGGCTTGCTTTTTCAGTATGTGTCATCGCTCTGAAGTGTAAACAACATATTGTTTTCAAAAAACTATCAGGGAAGGATTACTTCTTGACTTTCATTTGAATAAATCTGCAGCTGAAAGACGGATGAAGATCATGCTCCATCGAATTCTGCCTGTGAGTACTGGTTTCGGCATTTTGGATGTGGCGATTGTAATACCGATAACAAAGAGCGCAAAGGACGACCATAAACGTTTGAGGATGCCGAATTGGAGGCTCTATTGGATGAATACTCGTGTCAGACGCAAGAACAACTCGCAGAAGCATCGGGAGTGACTCAAAAAGCCATATTTCTTCGCTTAAAAGCCATGGGAATGATCCCGAAAGTAGGATATTGGGTGCCGTATGAATTGAAGCCGAGAGACGTCAAACGACGTTTTTTCTCTTGTTAACAGCTGCTCCAACGGCAAAAAGGAAAGGGATTTTTGCATCGTATTGTGACTGGTGATGAAAAATGGCTTCATTACGATAACCCCAAGTGCAAAAAATCATACGGACCACCCGACCATACGCCAAAATCGACGTCAAAGCCGAATATTCACGGTGACATGGTTATGCTCTGTATTTGGTGGGACCAATTGGGTGTGGTGTACCATGAGTTGTTAAAACCAGGTGAAACCATCACAGGGCAACTCTACCGACTACAATTGATGCGTCTGAGCTGAGCATTGAAACAAAAACGGCCGCAGTATGATCAAAGACACGATAAAGTTATTCTGCAGCACGACCACATGTTGCAAGGCCAGTCAAAACATACCTTGAAACGCTTAAATGGGAAGTCCTATCCCACTCGCCGTATAGCCCGGACATTGCCCTTCCGACTACTATTTATTTTCGTCGATGACACATGCCCTTAAGAAACAGCACTTCAGCTCTTTTGAAGAATTCCAAAATTAGATCGACTCATGGATATCCTCAAAAGATTAGTCGTTCTTCCGACGTGGAAAGATGGGGAAAAGTAGTACTTTGAAAAATAACAAATTTTAAATCAATAAAGCGTCAGACTTAAAAAAAATCCTTTAAAACTTTTTTGTACAGGTGATAATTAACCGAGTATTGAGATTTTTGGTTAAGAGGTATAAAAAAAGAAGAAAAAAAACGAAACAAAAATACAGGGATTCTGTCAATATGGAAACTTCAGGGCAAAATACGCAAAATTAAATAAATAAAATAAGCAAAAATTTTTCTTAAAACTGAAAACTGCCTTAAAGCCGCTTTTATGTCTTAAGAAGAAATATGGCGGGATAATCGTATAATAGTATAAGAAATAACAACCAAAAACCATGAAATTAAAACATAAAGGTAGAATAAAAATACTCGTAAGAGAAAAAAAAATATTGTAAACGAGATAGAAAAAATTCGGGTTTTGGTTAACCTAGTATTAAGCTTCTTTTAGCCAGTATAAAAAAATTTAAAAAAAATCGGATAACCACGACAAACACCCGGTTATCGGTTAATCGATTATTAAAATTTTTGATTAACCGCTGTAAGCGAAATAACAAAAAACCAATTAGCCGAGACAGAAAAACCCGGGGTTCGGTTAACCGAATTTAAAATTTTTAATAAACAGGATAAAACAATTCTAAAAAACCGTTTTATCGAAAACTAGGATTTTATGTTAACGGGTAAAATACAAATAAACCCGGTTTTTCAACTAACAACTTTGGAAACATCTTATGGCAACATATAGCCTTTTTATTATATTCGATTATTAAAATTTTTCATAGAAAAAGAAATGACAAAAAACCGGATTTAAGATTTTTGTTAAAAAGTATAAAACAATTCTAAAAACCGGTTTAACGAGAACTAAGATTTTTTGTTAATCGGTAAAAAAGAAAACAAATATACCTTCCTTTTAACCAATTATTAAGACTACTATTAGGAAAAGAAAAAAAAAACGTTGGCTCTTTTTTAAATTATGCTACTTTTGTAATATTTCTTAATATAATTCTCTTTGTTATTTTAGCAATTATTTCGCTCACAAAATCCTGGGCTTGCTGCTGCTACAAATGCTGCTGCCGCGGCCGCTGCAGCAGCTGCGGCTGCCTCCACAGCTGGTGGACCTCCTGGCGCGCCCAATGGCACATTGCAATCACAACAAATGCAAATGGCTGCCTCACAACAGTATTTGGCTGCCCAACAGAATGCCGCATATGCAGCCCAACAAGCAGCACCGTATGTTATTAATCCAGGTCAAGATGCAGCACCCTATATGGGCTTAATAGCAGCACAAATGCCACAATATTATAACGTGGGCCCCTGGGGCATGTATCCAGGCAATTTAATACCACAGCCAGGCACACAACCAAGAAGGCCATTAACGCCGTCACAACAAGCAGCCGAAAATCAATCATACCAGGTGAGAAACATTAATATTAAACAAACAAAAAAAAAAAAAAACAAACAAAAAACAAAAAAAGACATTACCTAAAGCTGTAGAATGCTTAAAGCTTTATAAATATAAAATTTGTGTAATTTTACATGTAAATTTCAGTAAATATACATATAAAGAAAAACATAATTATTGTAAAAAAAAATAAATAAAATTTGTAAAATTCACAATATTTTGTATATAATCAAAGAAAAATACCTTAACAAACATAAAATATTTTTCTTTTTCTCTCTCTTTCTCTCATTTGCTGTATTTATACATACAAAAAAAAAAAAAATCCCCTTCCACTACACAACTCAACAAAATTTAAAAAAAAACCTAACATTGTACAAAAAAAAAAAAATTCTAACATTCATGTATTGTGTAAAAAAAAATCTACAAATGTGTAAAAAACAAAATCATCAGGTTATACCGGCATTTTTCGATCAAAGCGGTTCGCTTGTTATGGGACCACGTACAGGAACACCAATGCGCCTTGTTAGTCCAGCACCTGTTTTAGTGCCACCAGGCGCGACACGTGCCGGACCACCACCACCACAAGGTCCTCCCCAACTTTATCCCCCACAAACAGCACAACAGAATTTATATCCACAACAAAATGGTTCAAGTATTGGAGGTAAGAATTAAATTCATTTATTTTTTTTTATTTTTCATTATCTTTTAACAAAATCTTGTTATTAAGAAACTTTAAACTAAAAAAATGATTAGCAGTCATTAATTTTATTTTTATTAACTTGTTGTTGACTGATTTTTTGTCAATGAGAAGGCCTAATTTCATCGTTTTATATATTTATGTATGTATACAATATTTGTCTTAATTTATAAATATTTTAAAATCAATTTTATCGTCTTTTCATTCAATGAAATTAACAAATTAACCTTACAAATACATGACCTTATACAATATTCATAATGTTGGCTTAAATTAAAAAAAAAAAAAAATAATTTAAACTGGTTCTTAAAATTATCGCAAATATTTTAACAGCATTAATTTGTAATTTTTGTAGATTAAATGTTGATAATAAATTTAGTGTATTTAATGTACATATATTGATTTTTGCTATCATGGACATTGTACATATTTTATGATGATAGTTCAAATATTAGTACATATTATTTTTCGTACAAATTATTTTTTCTATTACATCCACCAGATGTTAACCCTCTTTCTTTTATTAACCAGAATCAATTTTTGGTCGGAAATATAAGCATTTTTGAATACAAGTTGGAATGTGGCCTTTGATTGGCTCTAGGACGAAATTCAATTCAGATCTAAACTAGAATAGCCCAGCACTCGAAATTCGGGAGCCAATTCTAGGAAATATTATTTTAAATTTATTACATTTTTTTCTTTCAATATATAAAAAATTTACGAATATTTAAATGAGCCTAAAGGTATGCTAATAAATTTTAGCAATTCACAATTCAATACAGGGCGTGCGTTGTACAACTTAAATCATTTGCATTAACAGGGTGTAACGAGTTATTATAAATATTTAATTATATTAAATTTTTTATACATTGAAAGAAAAAAATGTAATAAATTTAAAATAATATTTCCTAGAATTTGCACTCGAATTTCGATATTTTCCTAAATTTGCACTCGAATTTCGAGTGCTGGGCTCTACGCAGATCATCATAGTTAAAAGAAAGAGCTTGATCCACTGAGTGTTCTTAGACTTGTGTCAACAGCCTACGTTAATTAGAACTCTAGTTATAGAGGTTTGAGTGAAGAAAAATATTAAAAAAATCTTGAAAAAATTGAATGTAAAGTTGATTGTGCACGCATAACTAAGCTAGTTAATAGCTCAGAAAGAGCTTGATCCACTGAGTGTTCTGAGAGTGAAACGATCAAGATCCATTCATTAGAACAGGAGCTATGAGAATTCGAATTGCTTGAGTGAATGTGTCCCATAAGAAATGTACAGGGAAGAATCGCGTTTGAGTATAACTTGAGTAAGGTTGGAGTTGAGTAAATTTCAATGATTGATGACATATCTGTGTCTAAATACCTTTCATTAAAAAAAAAAATTAAGGAAACGGCCAGACGGACTGACTTTAGTTTTCATACATTTTTTTTTATATATCTATAATACTAATAGGCTAGGCGATTTCTGGTGACTGATGTTTTGTTCTGCCGTTTTATCCCAATTTTGAACAAACGTATATTATTTGAAAGGTATTCCTTTTTAGCCGTTTTGCAGATTTACAGATTTTTAAATTTTTTCCTTTATTTTGAGTAAACTGCATTTAAAGTTGCTACTAACACATACATACATAAAAGTATACAATGCTATGTGTGTGTTTAGTAAATTTGTTAATGTGTTTGTAATAAAATGAGTTTTTGTGTTGATTTGTGAATTGGCTATAATTGATTATCATACTTTTAGGCTCTTTATTTAATGAAAAAAAATTTTCTGGAATTTGCGCTCGAATTTCGAGGGGGCTGTAATTTGCTTGTAGAGATAAAGAGATAGATGTCTCCTGTGACTACATTTCCATATTACTCAATTGAAACCAATATGTTTTTTGTCTCTTTAGGAGAAATATTAAAAAAAGAGCAAGTAAGAATGTTTAATTTGGCTGTGCCGAATCTTTGATACCCTCTAGCATTGTTTTAAGCTCAATATTATAACATATCTTTAAGTTTTTTTTTTTTTTTGACCACATAATTTCTTATTGTTTTTATACCCTATACCACTATATGGTCAGAGTATAACAGGCGCGTCCACAGGTTCCAATAGCTATAAAAAACTTATAATTTATAAGTATGTATATACATAACATATATATTGTAATATATATAATAAAATATAACAATAATATATATATATTAAAATAATATAGTAATAATGTATTTTCAATTACTAATAATACCAATTGATTTAATACATAAATAAATGATCATTGATGCATTAACTTCATTTGATTAAGTGCGAAATCATTTCAAAATTACTCAGTTTGCATTAAGTTTATGCCGTTTTCTTTTCTGACAAAAAATGTCGCATTTTTTTGCACTTTTTTGAAAAGTATACTTTTTTATATATTCTGAATTAAGAGCAACCTTACCTTATACATCAATCGAAAGGTTTCAAAGTGCTGTGTTCATAAAATGTAAAAAATTGTGATTATTACCCTCTTTGAAGTCATATGTTGAAAATATTCAGAAAAAGAAGAACAAGGGGGAAATATTCTCGCACTACGATCTGAAAGAAGTCAATAGCAGCTTTTTTTTACGATTTACGAGTTCTCGACTATGCGACCTTTCGATTGATGTATAAAATAAGATTGCGCTTAGTTCAGAATATATAAAAAAATACACTTTTCGAAGAAAGTGCAAATAAAATGCGACATTTTTTGTCAGAAAAAAACGACATTAATTTTTTTCCTGCCGTTCATTTTAAAATTTGTTTGCTCTTGAGAAACTCAAAGTTTTGTTTATGTTAATTTTTAAATTTTTTAATTCAAAATAATATTTTGTGAAGATGAATAATTAGAGGAGAAAATTAAAAAATTCTAATAGTTATAACAAATATTTTGCTAAAAAATCTAAATATAGTGACTCAGAAACAACAGATGTTGATGTTGATCAGGTCGCTCCTGTTCCTGGTACAAATGATAGTGCCGCAGTTTTTGTAAGTGGATATGAGTCTCCATCAGTTTCAGATGTAAATATCAATGATATTAGTAATTTTATTTGAGGAGAGCGATTCAACGATGAAAAAAAGATTATTTTTGTTAAAAAAAATACATATTCGCACTTAGTGGAAAACATAATTTGAAGTTTCAATACAGCTGGTTTGCCATGTGTAAATGATTAGTGTACTCAAAGCGGTTGGTGGTGCTTTTGTAAGTCGGTCTAGACCGACCATAATGTTCTTACTTGTTTTTTATAAAAACATAATGGTTTTTTTTAATAGAAAGATTTAGCTTCTATCCGAAAAATATAATTATTTTGCTGTTATTAGATTATGCTTTCCATTGAGGGGCATGCGTAAACGAGAAAAGAAATAGGCTAAAGCATACTACAATTAAAAACAAAATTCGCCTATGACAATTTTAAGTTGGTTGAGTCGTCGTATGGTTTATGTTTTTATCAGAGTTCAGAAAAAAACACACACTGAATAAAAAACTCGTACATATATGTAAACAAACATAACTTAGACCAACACACACATATTTTTATTTTCATACCAATTATGTTTGTTTTTAAATTTTCTTCGGTGCCCAACACAACCATGACTGTGTTCGTTTTAATATTTCGTTATTTACACGAAAATTTTTGTATCACATACTTTTTGTTTCAATCACACATAAAGCACACATTATTGAGTGTTGCTGTATTTGAAGTTCATGTTCTGGTACGTGTAGTGAAAAAAAACACAGAACATGTACAATAAACAGGTTCGAGTTCAGTTATATTTTAAGTCGTGTTGTGGCTCGTGTAGTAAGAAAAAACACAACATGTACAATAAACAGGTTCGAGTTCAGTTATATTTTAAGTCGTGTTTAAAATATAACTGTTTTTTGTACATGTTCTGTGTTTTTTTCAGTACACGTACCAGAACATGAACTTCAAATAAAGCAACACTCAAAAATGTGTGCTTTATGTGTGATTGAAACAAAAAGTATGTGATACAAAAATATAGCTATAGATATAGCATCCGATATGAACTTTTTCATATTTGCAGCCGAAAAAATTAATAAAAATCCCACTCAAATTTGGTTTATGCTTATTTTCTATATCCAGTTAGTTGGGCCTGAGAGATAGGGTCTCTAAACGCATGGTATAGGGTATCGTATAGTCGGTCTAGACCGACTATAATATTCTTACTTGTTTTTTATTAGCGGTGTTTTTAATTTCAATGCTTTAACTTAAATACCTTTTATATTATTGATTTCTCACATTTTTAAAAAATTTTCAGCTGAGAATCTTCGTTGCGATAAATACAAAAAAAAAATGCCTGCGTGAAACTGCGGAGAAAAATTTTTCGTTTTTAATTTTTTCAGATTTTTTTTTTTTTATTTTGAAATGTCCAACAAATGTGTAAAATAATTCTGAAAAAATTTGTGAGTATTCCATGAATCATTCTGAACATTATTTATTCAATAAATTTTCTTCCAAAAGTGCATAATTTTCCAGTAAAAAATCGCTTCTCCACGAAAAGTTTTGGAACATTATGGCTGGTTTTGGGGAAAATGAAAAATTAAAAATTTTTCGCCGCAGTTTCACGCAGACAGTTTTTTAGTATCTATCGCAGCCAATATTCTCAGCTGAAATTTTTTGAAAAAAACCTATTCTTACGATAAGTGGGGTCACATTTGCGCCAAAAATGATTTTTTTTTAAACCAAGTTTTCGAGACAAATTCCAGAAAAATGTGAGCCGAAATCAAAAATCACAAAAGAGAGATCGATCGATCAAGACGAACATTAAAAAAACCACAGCTCATTCATTTGAACTATGTGAAGTGTGTACTAATTTGAATGGAACGTGTCGATTCATACCACTGTGCGGCGGCTGCGCAACGGCGGCTTAAAATCGCACGACTATATATACATATTTCAACAGTATAGATTTGTGAAAGGAATTGTATGCTTAATATGAAATCTCGAGCAAAGTTAAATATTTAACACCAATTCGTTTGAGAAATGCATTATAAAAGAAGTCCCATAAATACCGCAGATATAAAATGGCGGTCCCAGAACAATTCGGCCTGGCAGTAGTTTGAAAGAGATTAATTCGGTAAAAAGTGGCAACCACGCTGTTTAGTATTTTTTTTTTCTTTGGAGCCATCAAAAGTAAACGATCTCAGGTGAATTTGTAAACACGAAAAAAATTGGTCACCGTTATGTAATTCAATATTTTCATTTGAACGGTCTCAGTTAAGCCAATATTAAAACCGAGCTAGATTTTACTCTGGTTGAGTCTGCTCCTTCGTTTACAACTCTAAAATATTGGGTGACAGAGTTTAAACGAGGCCGAATACCATGGCGGGCGACCAATTGAGGTGGCCTTGCCAGAAACGGTTAAGAAAATCCACAAAATGGTATTGGATGTTCGTCAGCTGAAGGGGCATGAGCAAGCTAAAATGGCATTTCAAAAAGTGGCATTGACCGTAAATTTGGAGACGAGAAAGCTGTCTGCAAGATAGGTGCCGCGTTTGCACACAATAGAACAAAAACAGCGTCGTGAAAATGTTTCAATAGAGTGTTTAGCAATGTTTCACCGCAATAAAGTCGTGGTTTTGAGTCTATTTGTAACCATCGATGAGACATTGGTCCATCACTTCACACCTGAAAGAAAGGAACAGTCAAAACAGTGGACTGAAATTGAGGAATTGTGTCCAGAGAAGGCGAAGAGAGTTCCATTTGCAGGCAAAGTTATGGTTTCTGTTTTTTGGGATGTGCGTTGGATAATTTTTATTAACTATCTTCAAAAAGGAAATACAATCAACGGCGACTATTACGCTAAATGAAGAAAAAAAAATGGCTGCATTTGGCGAAAAACAAAGTGTTGTTTCATCAAGACAATGCACCAGTTCCACATCCACTATTGCGATGTCCAAAATCCATAAATTGAAGCTCGAATTAGTTCATAACACACCTTATTCACCAGATTTAGCTTCCTCGGATTTTTTTCCATTTTAAAACTTGAAAAAAATTACTCCTTGAAGAGGTGGAGTCTGCGATTAATAGCGAGCTAAAAGGAGACTATGTTCAGAAATAAAGAAATTTTTCCCCAAATTTGTTGTGTTTTCCTTGTCAGGTCGTGTTGTTCTGGGATAACCCTAGTAAAGGGTTTTTCAATAGGGGCGCTACAAAAGTAGAAAGACAGGGACAGCAAACGACGCCATATTTCTTGCCGCTCTTTTGACATTTCTCTTCAGTAAGGTTTGCCATTTCATGATGTAAAGATATACGAGCCAACGAGTCGAAGTTATTAAAATTTACTACCGAAATTCGGAGTCAGTGGCCTTAACGTTAAGAGTGCTACGTCCAATTTATGGTCGTCATAATCGTCCTAGCAGATCAACAATTGAGCGTCTAGTGGTAAAATTTGAATCCACAGGCAGAATACAAAATTTTCCCATGCCAGTGAGACAAAGAAGTGCCCGTAGTGTCGAGAATATTGCTGCCGCTGAGGCTTCAGTTGAAGAAAGCCCAAATGAGTCTCTCACATGTCGTTCTCAAGCGTTGGGTATCTCTGTGACGTCGTTGTGGCGAATTTTGCGAAAAGATCTTGGCCTACATCCTTACAAGATCAAATTGACGGAAGAACTGAAGCCGCTTGACCACCAGAAGCGTCGCATGTTCGTGAATTGGGCTGAGCAACAACTTGAAAATGATTCGGATTTTCATCAAAAAATCATCTTCAGCGGTGAGGCCCATTTCTGGCTGAATGGCTTCGTCAGTAAACAAAATATGCGTTATTGGTCAGACAGCAATCCACACGTACTCCATGAGTCATCATTGCATCCCGAAAAAATTACAGTTTGGTGCGGTTTATGGGCTGGCGGCGTCATTGGGCCTTACTTCTTCCGTGATGATCAAGACCGGCACGTTACTGTGAATCGGAATCGCTACCGTTCAATGATAGCCGAATATTTTTGGTCCCAATTGGATGATATGGACTTGGAGGACATGTGGTTCCAACAAGACGGCGCCACAAGCCACACAGCGAATGTCACAATCAATTTATTAGAAACCAAGTTTGGAGAACGTGTTATCTCACGAAATGGTCCAGTCGATTGGCCGCTTCGGTCGTGCGATTTGACGCCGTTGGACTATTTCCTGTGGGGCTACGTCAAGTCTATGGTCTATGCCAACATGCCAGCGACGATTGATGAACTTCGTACGAATATCGAACGTGAAATTGCAGCAGTATCGGCCGATTTATGCTTGAAAACCGTCGAAAATTGGGTTCAGCGTCTGGACTTCTGCAAGCGTGCCCGTGGTGGCCGTGCAAAAGAGATCGATTTCTATACATATTGGCATCGAACGTACTTTCACAGGAATAAAGAATTTCATTGATATCCAAAACCGTTTTTGTTTTATTTAAAAAAAACTTTTGTAGCGCTCTTATTGAAAAACCCTTTATATAGTATATAAACCCGCATGCTACACGAAGCCCTGACATCACGTGCTCTTACATATAATGCAATATCCACTTGATACCTACCTGTCTGACAATTACCTGTCTTTCATAGAAGTAGTGCATATATGTTTGCTTAACACTTGAATCGATTTTTTGCAATGCAATTATAAAGTGTCTGGGAACAAAGTTAAAAGATTTTTTTTGTAGAAAATCCAAAAAATTAACAATAATAAATTTTAAGCACGAGTTGAAATAAATAACTAAACAAGAAGATAGAGCATATTTTTAGGTGCCATCAATAACGTTTAGCATTTCATAGCATATTTGTAGTTGTTTTATGAACGTGCGATATTGTGGCTTATAATGGAATTTGCACATTGAATTTACCAGCAATGATTATTTAAAAATAAATATGTAGATATATATACATGTGAACAGAAAAATAGATGTGCATTTTTTTTTTTTAATTGAAGGAATGTGTGGTTTTTATATTTTCTTCATTTTATTTTATGTTTCAGATAAAATTATAAAGTAAATATATTTCGCATATTTAAAAATTATTTTAGATTTCAGATTTAAAATTAAAAAAAAAACTATGTGAGTCCGTTTACAGGGGAGATGTGTAAACATCTATTTACACATCAATTAAAATCGAACAGTAAGCGCCATATATGTATGTATACATAGCAAACAATTGCTACGGTTGTTATACTTGATGGTTGCAGTTGATTGCTATACATTCATGGCGCTTTCTGTTGGTTGTTGAATCAGCTAAATAAATTTAAATCATAATCTTTGCACCAATACACTTACATTTACCTCACACCGATTTTCCCTTACGCTGTTTTTGTGATTGTATTGTGAAATAGATTTTTACCCCCTGAGCGCATAGATGTTTACACATCAAAAAACCGTAAAATAACGTTAAATCAAGAAATTCATAGATTATTTATTATGTGGACAGTAAATAGGTGTATACGAGAAAACTTAAAAATTGCATAATCAGCCCAATTACGAATATTCTCAAGGAATTTCTTTCTCACGGAAAATACTTTTCTCGAGAAAAAATCTTCCAATTATAAATTCCGCGTGAACAAAAAAATGAATAAGTGGCTTCATCGAATTTCAAAGCCAGTTATTTAGCTTATGGTCATTAGGTTTCTATTTTTTTTTTTTTTTTTTTGTGTAAACGTAAATAAATTTATTTTAAAGAAAAATTAAATAAAAAATGAATAGCATAGCTACGATGCGAGCACTGTTGGAAGAAATTGGTGTTGTAGAATAACAACAACGAAATAGCCAAAGGATTACTATAAGACAATTGCGGGCTGAATCTATGGAAACCGCAATCAATGTCTGAATTGGCTTTCATTAAAATTAACAAAAGTTGAAGTTGGGTTTTATTTGTGGTCTTCGACCTACAATAACAGTAAAATGTTTTTTTTTTTTTATTTATATTTTGTTTTATCAAAATTCTACAGTTTTGCAAGTGAAATTTTTTTTTGGGAAAAAACAAAATTCAAGTGCATTGGAATAACTACTTTTTCCCATCGAATTTTTTCCAAAGGAATTTTTATTCATAATAGAAGAAAAGTGGGAATGAGAAATTTCATGCGGAATTTTTGTTTGGGCTGAATAATTTGTGCATGAAAAGCAGTGTTTTGAATAAGCAACAAATCGGGCAGTTAATAGCCACTAATTTTAAGGACAGCTGTGATTCTCTCAGACATCCCTACCGGATTATTGTACCATGCCTTTTGAATAATTTCCCATAATTCTTTTTTATTTCTGCAGGGAAGCTAAACAAGTTGTCGCTTCAGTTCACCTCAAAGATTCTTGGCCACTCAACAAAGTTTTAACGTATGTTGATATGTGAAATTCCTTTCCTTACGCTACGAAACAAATTGACTTTAGTTCGTCGCTCCAAAGGATATTTGGCCACCTTCTGGTCCGAACCATGTTTTATTAGCCTTGGCACAGTTTTTTCCTCTTCTTAAAGTTAGCCTGCCTGAGCAAGGGTACTTTCCGAGTTATTCTACCCGGTAGTTTTGCAGTCACCAATCTCCATCGGACCGTTTGGGATGATACAACATCCCTAATTTCATTTGAAATTAGAGGTTTTAAAAGGTCTCGTTAAGCTAAAGTTACAATGCGATTATCTGTTATATATGGGCATACATATGGGCATTTCCAGGATCGCAAACGGAAAATTCGTACGCTTTCAAGTTAAAAAAAAGAGTATGAAAACAAAAATTTTTCAAACTCTTTATAAAATCGGTAGCACTATTTTTGAGTGCAAAATACAAATTGTACAACTCTAAGATTTTCAAAATACTTAAAAAAGCGAACGGGACAAAAAATGGAAGTCATTTTTGCCAGCATGTGGGAATATTTTAAAAATTAGCGAATTTAGTTGTATTTTTTAGGAATAAATTTTTTTTAACTATAAAATAATAAAGCTTGCTTTATAAAGTTATTGCTTTCAAATACCAGACATTCGTCTGGCCGTTCTATCCGGCCGATTTCCTTATTTTTTTTTTTTTATGAAAGGTATTTGGACACAGATATCATTGAAATTTGCTCAACTCCCACCTTACTCAAGTTATACTCAAACGCGATTCTTCCCTGTACATTTCTTATGGGACACATTCACTCAAGCAATTTGAATTCTCATAGCTCTTCTTCTAATGAATGGATCGTTTCACTCTCAGAACACTCAGTGGATCAAGCTCTTTCTTTTGAGTTTGAGGAAAGTTATGCGTGCACACAATTCAATTTTTTCAAGATTTTTTTAATATTTTCCTTCACTCAAACCTCTATAACTAGAGTTCTAATTAACATAGGCTGTTGACACAAGTAAAAGAACACTCAGTGGATCCAGCTCTTTCTTTTGAGATATTATCTGAGTTTGAGGAAAGTTATGCGTGCACAATCAACTTTACATTATGCAACACGAAAGTTAACGTACAGATTTCATTACAATAATTACATAACACATACCCTGTGTTGAATTATGAATTGCCAAAAATTTTAATACATTTAGGTGGCATACAAGATGGCCTTTATTTCTGTATGTTCAACAAATATTTATAATGAAATAAACTTAATGAATTAAATAGATTAATAGCATTGAAAGAAATAAACTGAATGAAAAAATAAAATTTCCTAGAATTTGCACTCGAATTTCGAGGGCTGGGCTCTGCTAGTAATTTTCTAAAAGTTTTTTTGTTTTTTCTTTTTATTACATATTAAAAAAATGAGCAGATTCCAGCCCTCGAAATTCGAGTGCAAATTCTAGGAAATTTTATTTTTTCAGTAAATAAAAACCTTAAAGGTATGCTAATCAATTATAGCCAATTCACAAATCAACACAAAGAAACAAACTCATTTTTATTACAAACACATTAACAAATTTAATAAACACACACATAGCATTGTATAATTTTATGTATGTGTTAGTAGCAAATTTAAATGCAATTTACTCAAAACAAAGGAAAAAATTTAAAAATCTGCAAAACGGCTAAAAGGAAATACCTTTCAAATAATATACGTTTGATCAAAATCGGGATAAAATGGTAGAACAAAACATCGATCGCAAGAAATCGCCTAGCCTATTAATATTGTAGATAAAAAATAAACACATTTCAAGTAAAAGAAACAAAATATAATAAAATATCAAGATAATTACGAAATTTTCTTCTTTAAAAAAATTTCCGTTTCAGCTACATGTATTTCGAAATTTTCATCGCGACAGATCCAATGAAACTTGCGGATATCAGTTAAATTTGGTACATTATTCCATTTTTCTGTCAGAAAAGGAGGCTCTTTAATACAACTTTCATCCACATATAAAATTATAATTCCTTTAATGTGTTTGAATAATGGGAGCTGCACTTCTATCTCATCGGAAAACAGTTGTTTAAAATGGGCAAGGGGTACCAAGTCATTTTTCAAATCAGTTATATACTTTTTGCAACGGTTTGATATAGAATTTTCAATGTTGCAACAAACAGATTCCAAACAGTTTTGATGGCCACCAGGAAATGATTTTATAATTTGAGACCAACCATCTAATAAAAAACAGAAATTGGCGTGATGAAAGCAGACATTTGACATTTTACTGGATAGCTGAACATTGCTTTTCCGACATTGGTAGAATGTTATTTTACTAACAGGTTCGCCAGTAAATTCTTTTTTATAAATTTCATATGCTTCGGCCAACGTTATCTATAATATTAATAGACTATGCGATTTCTTGTGACTGATGTTTTATTCTACCGTTTTATCCCGATTTTGACCAAACGTATATTATTTGAAAGGTATTTCTTTTTAGCCGACAGATTTACAGGTTTACAGATTTTAAAAATTTTTCCTATATTTTGAGTAAATTGCATTTAAAGTTGCTACTAACACATACATAAAATTATACAATGCTATTATGTGTGTGTTTATTAAATTGTTTTAATGTGTTTGTAATAAAAATGAGTTTGTTTTTGTGTTGATTTGTAAATTGGCTATAATTGATTAGCATACTTTTAGGGTCTTTATTTAATGAAAAATAAAATTTCCTAGAATTTGCGCTCGAATTTCGAGGGCTGGAATCTGCTAGTTATTATAAAACGCTTAGAGATAACTTCTCCATCTACGATTAGTGTGTGCTTTCTGCCAGCAGACTGAATGCTAATATCACTACAGAGAAAAAAATTGTTGACTTCATTTATAGCCGTTTTCGCTCCAACGTTTTCAGTAAGAGGTTCGTCAAAATCTGCTGGCTGAACATATTTTAAAAATAAAGCTTCAACAATCGTATCTGCTGCCCGGGACAGTGCATTTTCTGTGTTTTTTAGACCTTTCCCAAAACTTTGCTTGCTCTTATAGAGCGTGGAGCTAATTTTTTCTTCATTTGCTTTAAGTTTTATTCTTTCGCGGCTCCTTGGTTTCCTTATGCGTTCCTTTTCCCTTATGTTTTTACGCACCTTCTCATTACTCTCTGTCAATTGTCTGAGTTTTGAGCGATATTTTTTCATCCTCTCTGCCGCTTTCTCTATGTACTTCTTGTTCTTGGCTGGATCGCTTTTATTTCTTTCCATGAACCTCTTATGAGCAATTTGTTTGTTTTCACAACTTATATTCTCCATTTGCATAAATAATTTTAACTTTAATCACAAAATCAGTTTTTGTTGGAAAAAGTAACACTTACGATCGCGCACGGGACACACTTTGAAAATTAATAAGAAAAAAAACAAGTAAGAAAATTATAGTCGGTCTAGACCGACTATACGATACCCTATACCATGCGTTTAGAGACCCTATCTCTCACGCCCAACTAAATGGATATAGAAAATAAGCATAAACCAAATTTGAGTGGGATTTTTATTAATTTTTTCGGCTGCAAATATGAAAAAGTTCATATCGGATGCTATATCTATATGGGGACTAGGCCCAAAAATGGACCGATCCTGACCATGTTTGGTAAAGTCTCTTGTATTTTGCAAAAATATATACAAACAAAATTTAGGAGAATCAGTGCAATATTTTTGTTTTTTGATAGATTTAAGTGAAGATCGGGAAGCAGTTCTATATGGGGCCTATGACTATGAGTCGTCCAATAGGGATAATTTTTGGACTACTAATTAATGGATGTAATAAACACATATAAACCCAATTTGACTAAGATTTGTATGATAATTTGGATCTTATGGCAATATATGTTGATTTCATAGCGGTCATTTTTATGGGGGCTAGGTCTGAACATGGACCGATTCTCACCAATTTCAATACCGTTCATCCCATGGCCGATAAAAGGTCAATGACCAAATTTGGTCAAAATATATTCATAGTTTACATGGACACACAGACGGACGGACGGACGGACATCGTTAAATCGAATCAGATAGTGATTCTGATTCGATCGGTATAATTAAAGATGGGTCAAATATTTTTGGTTGTTACAAACAGCAGCACAAAGTCATTATACCCAAACCACATAGTGGTATAGGGTATAAAAATGTCTCTGTAAATTTTTGTCTTTTAATTTTTTCTAGAACTCACTACTTTAGCTTTAGCTTCGATCAATGATCACGGAGAACTGGTAACAAATGCTTATTTTTGATTGCGAACGAGACAGAGGAGAAGCAAGTAAAGTAATCTTAAAATTTAACAGTTATTCGTTTTTTACTGGATCTCTGGTACTTTTTTTTTAACTGGTTGATACAATAAGTCCATAAAAATAGTGCAATCGTTATGATACTTAAGAGTCAGTAATAAAAAAGGAACAAGTAAGAAAATTAATGTCGGTCTAGACCGACTATACGATACCCTATACCATGCGTTAAAGACCCTATCTCTCAGGCCCAACTAACTAGATATAGAAAATAAGCATAAACCAAATTTGAGTGGGATTATTATTAATTTTTTTGGCTGCAGATATGAAAATGTTCATATCGGATGCTATATCTATATGGGGACTAGGCCCAAAAATGTACCGATCCTGGCCATGTTTGGTAAAGTCTCTCGTATTTTGCAAAAATATATATAAACAAAATTTGAAAAGAATCCGTGCAATATTTTTGTTTTTTAATGGATTTGAGTGAAGATCGGGAAGCAGCTCTATATGGGGCCTACGACTAAGAGTTGTCCCATAGGGATCATTTTTGGACTACTGATTAATGGATGTAATAAACAGATACAAACCCAATTTGACTAAGACTTATATGATAATTTGGATCTTATGGCAATTTATGTTGATTTCACAGGGGTCATTTGTATGGGGGCTAGGTCTGAACATGGACCGATTCTCACCAATTTCAATAGCGTTCATCCCATGGCCGATAGAAGCTTATATACCAAATTCCACCAAAATATATTCATATTTGCGACCTGCAGTTTGATTACAAGCTTTACATGGATACACAGACGGACGGACGGACGGACATCGTTAAATCGAATCAGAAAGTGATTCTGATTCGATCGGTATAATAAAAGATGGGTCTAGGTCAAATATTTTTGGTAGTTACAAACAGCAGCACAAAGTCATTATACCCAAACCACATAGGGTATAAAAATGACAAAAAGAGACGCAAAGTGTAATAAAACCAAATATGCATCTTGCAAAAAAAAAAATGGAAATAAATTTTAAAGTTAATTAATTATAACAAGTAAGAAAATTATAGACGGTCTAGACCGACTATACGATACCCTATACCATTCGTTTAGAAACCGTATCTCCTAGGCCCAACTAACTGGACATAGAAAATAAGCAACAACCAAATTTTAGTGGGATTTTTATTAATTTTTTTGGCTGCAGATATGAAAAAGTTCATATCGGATGATATATCTATATGGGGACTAGTTCCAAAAATGGACCGATCCTGACCATGGTTGGTAAAGTCTCTTGTATTTTGCGAAAATATATACAAACAAAATTTGAGAAGAATCAGTGCAATATTTTTGTTTTTTAATAGATTTAAGTGAAGATCGGGAAGCAGCTCTATATGGGGCCAAAGGGACCATTTTTGGACTACTCATTAATGGATGTAATGAACGCATACAAACCCAATTTGAGTAAGATCTATATGATAATTTGGATCTTATGGCAATTTATGTCGATTTCATAGGGGTAATTTGTATGGGGGCTAGGTCTGAACATGGACCGATTCTCACCAATTTGAATAGCGTTCATCCCATGGCCGATAAAAGCGTATACACCAAATTGCATCAAAATATATTCATATTTGCGACCTGCAGTTTGATTACAAGCTTTACATGGATACACAGACGGACGGACGGACGGACATCGTTAAATCGAATCAGAAAGTGATTCTGATTCGATCGGTATAATAAAAGATGGGTCTAGGTCAAATATTTTTGGTAGTTACAAACAGCAGCACAAAGTCATTATACCCAAACCACATAGTGGTATAGGGTATAAAAATTTAGACATTTCGCTAATTAAATTTGAACAAGAAAATTTTTTTTCCGGTTTTTAATATATCGGTCGCTGTTGACCATTTTCTGGATATGCACATATATATGTTTTTCCTGATGTACTAATCGTCTTTCTTCTTCACTGCAGTGATGTCCACGACCCATCCTTAATTGTTTTACAGATAATTTAAATTTACATTTATTCCCAACTTTAAACAAAACATAGGTGCGTTTTCACTGTCCACGTCAAACTCCAACTAAACCTAAAAATCTTCTCTGCGTTTGTTACTACAAGCGTTTAAATTGGTGGGATTGCCATACTTAATTTTAAACAGTGATGCCGGATGTAAAAGTTTTAAATGTTCCTTGTGGCAGTTAAATTAACAGATTTCGTTGATTTAAAAAAAAAATCCACACGTATTTTTCTGTCCACATGTGTATACATATATAGTATTTGGACACCTCAAAGTATGCTACAAATTTACACAAGCTAAAAAAATTAATTAACACTTATTAATATTGTGAATTAATTTTAATATAAAATATTGAGAAAAAAAAAACAAAATTAATTAACCACTGGATATAATTTATTACTAACATTATTAAAAGCATTTATTATTAATAACTGTTATGAAAAGGACTGTTGATGCAATTAATAAATCAGTAATGAAATTTATTCTAGTTATATTATGTTTTATATTTTTATGGTTGGTTGTAAGAAACTCAATTAATTTTGGTGTAAAATATTTTATTATTTATTTTTTAAAAAATAAAATAAAACCGTTTAAAGCGGTATTTTTCAGTAAACTCGTAAAATCAACTAAAACCATAATTGTGTTAATTAAAATAATTTTTAAATACAAAATTTAACTCAAGCTAAATTTTAATTGAAAAATATTTGACAGTTAAATATTCTGTGTATATAGGAGTATGTTTGTATGTATGTGTAAGAGATGCCCATGGATTTTAAGGTGGCTATATGTGCATGTGTGTGTGTGTGTGTATATTTAAACACAATTATGTATTTGCTGTCATTGTTGCAGAACATGTAGTTTATACTCTAATGTATTGTTAGGTACTTTTCAACCCTCTAATGTATCATTTTTTATATATTTTTAAGTTATCAGGTGTGCCCTGTGTAAATTTTTGTTTTTTTTTACATATGTACATATAAATAATCACCAGTCTATCCGAGTTATTTTTTAAAAAGCCTTAAAAGAAAGTTTTTTAATTGATTTTTCTCTTTAAAGGGTTAATATTTCATAAAATTTCTCTCTCTCTCTATCTCTATCTGCCTGTCTCCATCTATCTTTATTTCCCTATATCCCTACATAGACTGTGTTAAATGTCCTTGTAAACAGGGACGATGGCTTTATCTTATGTAATTTAATTTTAATTTCTAAAATGTTTCCAAAACTAACAACTATTGTTCAGTTCCATACAAACACACACTCTGTGATATTGATACAAGGGACAGCTAAGTAAAGTCTTCAAATATTAATGATTGTAATTGTAGCTTGTTCTACAACACTAATAAACTCAAACGGATAGAAGGTTATTGGACGAAATTTTACTTAAGAAACTAGATGTTATTACTTTTTAAATTATTTATTACTCATATTAAATAGTACAAATGCACTCAGGGTATGGATGAGATGTAATTACTTAACATTAAGTGGGCCTTTTCCGTGATTGTGACTGTGACTTTCTTACATGTTTGTTTATTTTTAATTGCAACGAATGGACAGATCAGGTTAGGTTAATTTTTAAGGCTCACAAGGTCGAATGTATCAAAAAAATCTATAACATTTATATTTTTAGATAATTTTATCATTATCAAAAACATTGTAACCAGGGCTCCCCATTACTCGAGCTTCGAGCTACTCGAGCTGCTCGAGTAGTTGATGAGCTACTCGAGCTCAACGAGTAGCTCGAGTAGTAAAAATTAGCATTTTTCATGTTTGAAAGCATTTAAAAGGTTAAATATAGGTACTTAGTATAACAAATGTATACTTTTTAGAATCGTATAGATACCAGGAATATCACCGTTAAATTTCACTTGAATCGGAGTGTCCCACTGGCGTGGGCAAACTACTACTCGAAAAAGCTCGACGACTTTCCATAAAAATGTATGAAAATATTAACTTCATAGATGTTTGACGTCATTTAAGAAAAAATTTCCAAAAAGACATAGTATGATTTTACGTATTTTGAAGTCAGTTATATTGGTAGATTAGCCTCCTGAAATATTGAAGCACTCTGATAAAAACTATGGAGTGGGCTAAGTACTACTCGAAAAAGATCATCCACGTTCCACCCAAATGTATGGAAATAATGTTCTTCGTATATGTTTGATGCATATTTACAAAAAAATTTTTCAAGAACAGTTGGAAAAAACTTTCAATATTTTAATCGAATATATGTAGAGGATATGTTTTCAAAATTTCAAAGCATTTGGACAAAAATGTTGGCGTGTGGGAACAACTACTCGAAAAAGATCGGAAATTTTGCAAAAAGTGTAAAAAAATAAAAAAAAAATTTCTTAATTTTTTCACTGTCTGTAATTGACTATATTCAGAGATTACTCATAAAAAATTTTAAGCCATTCCGACCAAAATTGTGGCGTCGGTATAGCACTACTCAACTGATATTGGCCACTTTCTATACAAATGTGTGAAAATATGCTCTTATTTGAAGTTTGATGATATTTTCCAGAAAATTTTCCACAACGACGTAATAAAAAATTACATTCGTTAGAGCTGTATATACAAAGAGAACACTTCCTTCAAGTTTCAAAGCATTCCGCCAAAAATTGAAGCTTGGAGGACAACTACTCGACGAAAAACAAAAAATAAAAAATAAATTTTTCCAAAAAAAAAAAAATTTTTTTTTCTTTTTACTGCCCGTAATTGACCTTATTCACAGATGACTCATTTAAAAAATTAAGTCATTCCGATTAAAATTTAGCTCTGGGCGAACAACTACTCGAAAAAGATCAACCACTTTCCATACAAATGTGTGCAAATTTGATCTTATTTTAAGTTTGATGTAACTTTAAAAAAAAATTTCCATTAGGACTTGATAAAATTTTTTCCAGTTTGTAGTTGCAAATATATCAAGATAATCCTCCTAAAATTTCAAAGTTTTCCGACAATAATTGTGCTGTTGGCGAACTACTACTCGATAAAGCTCGACCACGTTCCATACGCATATATGAAAACATTCACTTCATGCAAGTTTGAGATCGATTTACATAAAATATTTAAGACACACATGGTACAAATTTATGCTTTTTAAAGTTGAAAATACGATTACATTACGTACACGAAATTTCAAAGTAATCTGTCCAAAATTGTGGCTCGGACGAACTACTACTCGAAAAAGATCAGACTCTTCCCATACAAAAGTTTGAAAATTTGCTCTTATTTCATGTTTGTGATAATTTTACAGAAAATTTTTTATAATGACATAGCCAAAAGTTATATTTTTTAGATTTAGAAATGTAATGAGAGTATTTCTTTTAAATTTCAAACCTTTCCGACAATAATTGTGGGGTGGACAAACTACTACTCGAAAAAGCTCGACCACTTTCCTTACAAATGTATGAAAACATTCACTTCATGGAAGTTTGAAATCGATTTACAAAAAATTTTTCAGAAGTATATGGTAAAAATGAATACAAATTGTAGTCCATTATATAAACACATTATTTTACTAAAATATTGGAACACTCGGGTGAAAGGTGAAAGACCATTTTTCAAAAAATATTGGAACTCGACGTATAACATGCTCGATCGTGTCATCCAAAATCCTACATCTTTAATAAACGTGTTGGCGGACAGAAATGTGACCAGTCAGCGAGTTGCGGTGGATTTTGAATTATCTGAAGCTGAGTGGAGCAAAATGGAACCACCATACCTTCTTACCGATATTTTGTGCTATAACAGATCTTCGATTTCGATGGTTCGCCCAATACTAAACCACTGGATTGAAGAGTACTTAAATGATGATATAACCGACGATGATTGGACAATTTCTTTTAAAACTAACGTCAAGGCAGAATTGGAAAGTCGCTTTAATTTGAAGATCTCAGCAGATGTAACAACAAGAATGTTGGCATCATTTTTCGATTTTTCGTTATAAAGATATGGAGCATGAAACTCTTTCTAATCAATCCCAAATCGAAAAAGAAGTGAAGGAGCTTTTGTATAAAGAAGAAGAATTAGAAACAGAATATACAACATTTCAGCCTTCTAAAATATGTGCTATCGACAAATTTTTAAAACGAACGCAGAGCACAAATGATAACCTTGACATCGAGTGGTCGAGATATCAACGTGAAAGACAAATCGAGTGAAAAGACTGTCCACTGAAATGGTGGCAGGATCGTGAAGAAAAGTACTCGAACATATCACGAATGGCCAAGAGATACCTTTGTATCCCAGCAACTTCAGCAGAATCAGAGCGGTGCTTTTCTAGAGCTGGTAATGTAGTCACTGCTAAAAGAAGTTCGCTGAAACCATCATATGTTTACACTTTAGTTTTTCTCAGTCATAACAAAGATTTTTTTAATGTAAATTATATAGAAGTCCTTAATTCAATGTTATTAATTAAATGATACTGTTCTTTAAAAATTATTTATCATTATTTTTCAAAATTCATTGTTAAAAAATTATTAGTTTTTATGTACTTAAATAAAATGAAATATTCACTAAAATAAATATAACAACTTATTTCAAACTTGAAAGAAGAGTATATTTGCGCACACTGTATGTAAGTAGCTAAATTTTTTCGAGTAGTAGTTCGCCGCCTCCATAATTCTCCTTGGAATAGTTTGAAATTTGAAGGATGCAATGTCCTCAAACTTCAAAACATATAGGGATTTCGGTGAAGGATTTGGCTGATTTTTTTCGAGTAGTATTTCGGCAACAGCCCAATTATTGCCATAATTCTTTGAAATTTTGAGGACGTTATGTCTTCTTATATGATATTTTAGAATTTATAAACTTGTAGCAAGTGTTCCTTTAATATTTTTTGAAAAATGATTTTTTTTAATTACTGATCTTTCACCTTTCACCCGAGTGTTCCAATATTTTAGTAAAATAATGTGTTTATATAATGGACTACAATTTGTATTCATTTTTACCATATACTTTTGAAAAATTTTTTGTAAATCGATTTCAAACTTCCATGAAGTGAATGTTTTCATACATTTGTATGGAAAGTGGTCGAGCTTTTTCGAGTAGTAGTTTGTCCACCCCACAATTATTGTCGGAAAGGTTTGAAATTTAAAAGAAATACTCTCCTTACATTTCTAAATCTAAAAAATATAACATTTGGCTATGTCATTATAAAAAATTTTCTGTAAAATTATCTCAAACATGAAATAAGAGCAAATTTTCAAACTTTTGTATGGGAAGAGTCTGATCTTTTTCGAGAGTAGTTCGTCCGAGCCACAATTTTGGACAGATTACTTTGAAATTTCGTGTACGTAATGTAATCGTATTTTCAACTTTAAAAAGCATAAATTTGTACCATGTGTGTCTTAAATATTTTATGTAAATCGATCTCAAACTTGCATGAAGTGAATGTTTTCATATATACGTATGGAAAGTGGTCGAGCTTTATCGAGTAGTAGTTCGCCAACAGCACAATTATTGTCGGAAAACTTTGAAATTTTAGGAGAATTATCTTGATATATTTGCAACTACAAACTGTAAAAAATTTTATCAAGTCCTGATGGAAATTTTTTTTTAAAGTTACATCAAACTTAAAATAAGATAAAATTTGCACACATTTGTATGGAAAGTGGTTGATCTTTTTCGAGTAGTTGTTCGCCCAGAGCTAAATTTTAATCGGAATGACTTAATTTTTTAAATGAGTCATCTGTGAATAAGGTCAATTACGGGCAGTAAAAAGAAAAAAAAAATTTTTTTTTTTTTGGAAAAATTTATTTTTTATTTTTTGTTTTTCGTCGAGTAGTTGTCCTCCAAGCTTCAATTTTTGGCGGAATGCTTTGAAACTTGAAGGAAGTGTTCTCTTTGTATATACAGCTCTAACGAATGTAATTTTTTATTACATCGTTGTGGAAAATTTTCTGGAAAATATCATCAAACTTCAAATAAGAGCATATTTTCACACATTTGTATAGAAAGTGGCCAATATCAGTTGAGTAGTGCTATACCGACGCCACAATATTGGTCGGAATGGCTTAAAATTTTTTATGAGTAATCTCTGAATATAGTCAATTACAGACAGTGAAAAAATTAAGAAATTTTTTTTTTTATTTTTTTACACTTTTTGCAAAATTTCCGATCTTTTTCGAGTAGTTGTTCCCACACGCCAACATTTTTGTCCAAATGCTTTGAAATTTTGAAAACATATCCTCTACATATATTCGATTAAAATATTGAAAGTTTTTTCCAACTGTTCTTGAAAAATTTTTTTGTAAATATGCATCAAACATATACGAAGAACATTATTTCCATACATTTGGGTGGAACGTGGATGATCTTTTTCGAGTAGTACTTAGCCCACTCCATAGTTTTTATCAGAGTGCTTCAATATTTCAGGAGACTAATCTACCAATATAACTGACTTCAAAATATGTAAAATCATACTATGTCTTTTTGGAAATTTTTTCTTAAATGACGTCAAACATCTATGAAGTTAGTATTTTCATACATTTGTATGGAAAGTCGTCGAGCTTTTTCGAGTAGTAGTTTGGCCACGCCAATCGGACACTCCGATTCAAGTGAAATTTAACGATGATATTCCTGGTATCTATACGATTCTAAAAAGTACACATTTGTTACACTAAATACCTATATTTAACTTTTTACATGCTTTCAAACATGAAAAATGCTAATTTTTACTACTCGAGCTACTCGTTGAGCTCGAGTAGCTCATCAACTACTCGAGTAGCTCGAGCTTCGAGTAGCTCGGGTAGCTCGAGTACTCGAGCTTGACCGTATGCTCTGATTGTAACAACTAAAAAATAACGAAAGTAATTTTTTTTTTGCAAGATATGCGAGAAAACACAACAGTTTGGGAAATAGTTTCTTTAATTCTAAACATAATATCCTTTTTACACTTTTCCCAGCGATATTCAATAGTTTCGATAACCTGCCTATGGTAAGAACTGTATAGCTTCTCAAAATAGCCGTCAACCGCAGACTCCACCTTTCCATTGTTGGCATGGACCCAGTTTTTGAAGTTTTTACATAGAAAATAATCCAAGGGATCTTAATCTGAAGCAGTTCGAACTTCAATTCATAGATTTTGACCATCGCAATAGTGGATGTGGAACTAGTGCTTTGTCTTGATGAAACAACACTTTCTTTTTAGTGCCAAATGCAGACTTTTTTCCTTAATTTTTTCACATAACCGCTGTAATAAGTTAGCGTAATAGTCGTCGTTCTTTGTTCTTTGTTCCGTGACTTTTCGAATTTCCCTCATAGTTATATGAAATGCAACACTGCTCCCATCAAGTACCACCTACTGTAAAATTTTGAGCAAGTTCCGTCATGGAAAAAATGGAAAACAGTGAATTTCGAGTGGTCATTAAACATTATTTTTTGCGAAAAAAAAACCGTCAATCAAACCAAGGAAATACTATGGGGACTCTGCACCATCGATTTCAATGGTAAAAAAGTGGTTTACTGACTTCCGTTGTGGTCGCACAAATACAAATGACGCTGAACGTTCTGGACGGCCAATTGAGGTCAATACACCCGAAAATGTCGAAAAAATCCACGATATGGTGTTGGCCGGTCGAAGAGTAAAAGTGCGTGAGATTGTTGGTGCCATAGGCATTTCATACGGCAGTGTGGTTCCGATTTTAAATGATCAGTTGGGTTTAAGAAAGCTGTCTGCAAGATAAGTGCCGCGTTTGCCATAAACTTAATCGTGTGACAACTTCAAAATTCCATGAATTAGGCTACGAATTGGTACCTCATCCGCCATATTCTCTGGATTTAGCCCCCAGTGACTATTTCCTATTTCCAAACCTAAAGAAATGGCTCGGTGGAAAGAAATTTAGCTCCAACGATGAAATTATTGATCAAGAATGCCTTTTTTATGTACCTCGAAAAATCCTATTTTTTGGAAGGGATAAAAATGTGAAGAAACGTTGGACTAAGTGTACATTTTGAGCTAAAAGGAGATTATGTTGAAAAATATTTTGTTGTTTTTTTTGCAAAAATCTGTGTTTAATTCTAAAAGTCACGGACTTATTGATTCGGCCTCGTAATTAATAAAAATTTTACCATGTGCATCCTAAAAAACAGAAACCGTCACCTTATCTGCCAATGTCACTGTCTTCGGCTTCTTTCTTCGCCAAACACTATTGAAACATCTTCACGACGCTGCACCCATCTTGCGGACAGCTTTCTCATCTCTACCTTCAGCCGACGATCATCCAATACCGTTTTATGGATTTTCTAAGCGTTTCTGGTCTCGTTCTGACGGCCTCATTTAAGCTCTGCCACCCAATATTTTATAGTCGTAAACGAATTAGCAGACTCCACTAAAAGACTGAAAGAGCTGACTAATTTTTTCCATGTTTACAAATTTACTGAGATTGTTTACTTTTGATGGCTCCAAAGATAAAACAATAATAAACCAGTAAGAAGATTCAGTCTAGACCGACTATACGATACCCCATACCATGCGTATAGAGACCTTATTTCTTAGGTCCAACTAATTCATCATCATCATCATATAGCGTTAGAGCTCGGGGTGAGCTTTAGCTTGTTCGGTCATTATTTTCCATTCTTCTCTATGTACAGCTTTCTGTTGCCAGTTTCGAATACCCATTATGCTTAAATCGTCTTCAACACAGTCCTTCCATCTGGTTCGCGGGCGTCCTCTCCGTCCAGTGTTTTTGATATCTTAGTTTGTCAACGACTTTAGCGGTCTTCTATCGTCCATGCGCGCAACATGTCCTGCGCAGGCCATACGTTGAGCCTTTATGAATTTCGCTATGTCCTTTCCCTCGCATAGCTCGAGCAGTTCGCCATTATTTCTTTTAACATATTCGCCGTTTTCATCTCGCACTGGGCCTTATATCTGGCGGAGGATTTTACGCTCAAAGATTCTTAGACGCTGTTTTTCATTTGCTGTCTTGGATTATGTTTTACATCCGTATGTTTTGTATATGTTAAGTTGGCATGTCTTCGATATCAGCTTTGATGAAAACATTTTCTTTTGCCCGAACTACGCCTATTGGGTGCCGATAGTCGATCATTATGCAGTCTTACATACTATTGTCGTATTTTAGAAGAGCACCGAGGTAGATGAAATTATTTATACCTCCGAAATGGTATTTACCTATGTGTATATCATGTACAGTTTTTCGCAGACATTTTTAGGTATTTAGTCTTCCGTTCATTTATTGTAAGGCCCACTGCTCTTGCTGACCTCTCAATATTTGTAAATATTTCCTCCATATCTCGGATGTTCCTTGTGACAATTGCAATGTCATTTGCTTAGGCAATAGTCAGACCAGATCTGCTAAGCAAACTACCAGTTCTTACACGATCCTTAACTCAGTAGTGTAGCATTAGATTTAATACTACTGTTGTAACCGAGTCTCCTTGCTTTACTCCACTGTTTATCTGGAAGGCGTCAGTTGCTTTCTGTTGGTTTACAATCTTAGCAGTAGTGTTGACTAAAATTGCGCAGGTAAGTCTTGTGAATTTTGAGTATATTCCTAAGTCAGAAAAAGCTTGGTGTAATATATTTCTATCGATGGAGTCAAACGCTTGCTTGAAGTTTATAAACGTAGATGCATTTCGATACCACATTCATAGCATTTTTCGCAGTTCTGTTTTAAGAGAAAGAGTTGGTCAACTGTGAATCTGCCTGTTTTGAAACCTCGCTGATATTCCCCTAGTATGTTGGTTGAAGCTTCAGTTATTCGTTCGGAAAGGATATTCGTGAATATTTTGTAACAGACGTCTAAAAGTGTTATTCCTCTATAGGTTTCGCATATGCTCTTATAACCTTTCTTGTGTTTAGGCACTATGAGTCCGACGCACCCCGATGTCGGGATTTGTTCCTGATACCATTAACTTAAGGAGTTCAGCCGTAATCCCATCTTTTCCAGGCGCCTTGTTATTTTTTATTTTATTAATTGCTTTTACAATATCAAATCGGTTTGGCGGTGGTATGTTGTTTTTATTATCGTCTATTATAGCTTGCATATTTGTGTCATATAGTTCGCTAAAATATCCCTCCCATCGTTCTAGAATTTCTTTCTCCTCGGTAAGCGTTGCAGCGTTTTTGTCTTTACAGGCATTGACGCTGTGCTGAAAACCTTTCGCTTGCTGTCGTAACTTTCTATATAATTCTCTACTCTTATGATTGGAGAAGTTGTTGTTTATATCCTCAAATATTGCTTTGAGGGGTCTTTCTTTTTTTCCCCTGCATGAGCAACAGACGCCTACCAACCCGCCGCTATATATAAGACAGACGTCGGTTGGCTTTTGAAGATTGCCTGTTTTGGTCCACGGGTAATATTTGATTTCCCACCTACCTTACATATCTGCAAGGCGTCCCTCTATCCGCCACCTGAGAATGCAGCTGATGGAAGAGGGCAACTTTGCACAAAGAGTCCAACTAATTAGATAAAGAATTAACATACACGAAATTTTAGTGGCATTATTATTTTTTTTTGCTTTCGCATATGAAAAAGTTCATATCGGACGCTATATTTATATGGGGACTAGGTCGAAAAATGGACCGATCCTGACAATATTTGGTAAGATGATAGAGATCTTGACGAACGATATCCTCAGATAGATGGCTGGGTGAACATAGTCTGAAGCTAGCCACAGCTAAAACAGAAGCAATATTGGTCACAAACCGCCGAGTGTTTGATATACCAAAACTGGAAATAAGGAATAACATCGTAAACTTCAGTCGCAGTTTACGATACTTGGGTAAACAATTGGATGACAAACTGAAATTGAAGGAGCAGGTGAATATAGTACGTGATAGGGCGCTGAGAGCTGCATCTACATTGGCTAGGATAATGCCCAACATAAAAGGACCCAAGGATTTCACTAGAAGACTTATAAATATTATTATACATTCGCAAATAGAAAATATACAACTGAGAAACTATTAAAGCCACAACGAATAAGTGCTTTAAGGATTATATCAGCATATCGCACTGTTTCTATAGGTGCTGCCCTTTTGCTGGCTGGTATTCCTCCGGTAGATCTACTACTTAAGCAAAGAGCTGAAATCGGGCGCAAATCGCAAATGCTTCCAGGAGATACGAGTGTGCGTAATAATGTTAAAAGAAAAGCACGACAAACGTTATTGGTACAATGGCAAGAACGCTGGGAAAGAGACAATGAAGGTAGATGGACCTATAGACTAATACCGAACATTAACAAATGGGTGGAGAGAAGACACGGTAACATGAACTAGTATCATGCACAGCTAATGACAGAACATGGTTGCCTAAATAGTTACCTGAAACGCTTTAGGATTAAGGAAGTAGGCAACTGCGACGCGTGTGGAGCAGAAGAAGATGATGCAGAACATATTCTTTTTAGCTGCGAAGAATGGCGTGCTCTGCGCACTAATTTAAATATTAAAATCGGAGTTGTATTAGCACCCGAAAATATTGTGGATGAGATGTTGAAGTCGAAGGAAAACTGGAAGAAGTGTGACACATTTATATTTCGCATCATGAAGGAAAGATGCCACAGAGCACCGAACCCCTAATCTACTTGTAGGATGGATGATTAGGATACATACAAAGCTAATGACAACACTGTTAGATAGCCATCCACCCTGATGAAATGCTAACGCGGTACCGGGTGGCAAGGGGAAGATATCGTGGGGCCACTTGATCATAGCGCGCTAACAGTACGTCCATTAAAAAAAATAAAAATAAACCGTATATACTAAATTTCATAAAGATGTAATTATATTTGCGACCTGTAGTTTGATTACAAAGTTCACATGGACACACAGATGGACGGACGGACAGACGGACATCGTTAAATCGACTCAGAAAGTTATTCTGAGTCGATCGATATAATAAAAGGTCAAATATTTTTGGTAGTTACAAACATCAGGGTCAGGGTATAATAACGTGGCGCCTTGAAGCTTAAAACATATGTTTTATAAGGTTGCCACTTTTCAGCAAAGTAATTTTTTAAAACTACTGCCGCCATCTATACGTCAGGTCGATGTTTTTCAGAAGTTTACTGGAAACCATCTTTGCTCATGATCTTCATCCACTTTTCTCGCGGGAAAATTTCATTTAGCGCGGAACTCATCTATGGATTGCACAGATATTCATGTCTTCTTTAAATTTTACAATACATAAAAGAAATCGTCGCATTTAAAGTGAAAACTTTTTTTTTTAATTTTTTGTTGCCTAGTGTTATTAAAAAAAAACCTGTGCATATTTTAAGGTCAAACTATTTAAAATCCATTATTGAATAAACTTAATTTAAGCAAATTTTCAGTAAATTAAATTTCAACAGCCTTGTTTCTGGTAGGAAAGTGAATTTTCACTTCTACAGACAAACATACTAAATCGAATGTCCAGAAAATAAGTTCTGGCAACAACAACAATTGTATCACTATCCTAACATGTTGTAATGTCCAACGCTTGAACAAAATAACAATTACGTTAGAAAGAAAAACCAACCCTTTTGGGTATGCTAGACTTTGTAGCAACATACTCGTAAGGTTAGCAGCAGCAGCAGCAGGTGGGATACTCGTATTATACAAACAAACTTTTCAAAAAATAAACAGTCGCATAATACAAAATATACAATAATTCTGCCAAAAGGGATTAAACTAACCGACTAGACGACGTCTCTTTCTAAATCAAAATAAAAAAAAAAAAACAGTAGCATACAAAGAGGCTGAGAGGTACAACAACAAAAAAAAAAAACGTTCATGATGCAGACATAAACAACAACAATGTAAGCTTCATTTGTTAAGAGTACTATAGAGTATTCTAACATGAAAATCTACTACTTTTATAAAGCTTATTTGTTGTTGTTGTTTGGCTGAAGATTAAATCCCCTCATGAAATTGTAGGTAATCAAGGAGATAGTAGTATACGATTTTATGTATAATACCCCAAAACAAAATTCATCCATAACACAGGTGCAAAGCTGCTACTTTGCTGTGCTCTATTGTCCAATGAATACAATACAGTGGTGCATACAACACTTATAAAGGGTAGAATGAAATACTACCAAGAAGTAGGAGAAGAAGAAGGTATACAAACAAATAATAATATAAATTTTTATCTTTATATTTCAAAGGATTGTATTATTTTATTTTATTTTTATACAACATGTAACAAGTAATTGTTGTTCACATCCCATATCTGTACATTATCTGAATGTATTTAAGACATAAAAGCAATTTTATTGCAGAGACAAATGAAAAAGAATTCACAACACACTGGCATTCAATCACTGACGACAATAAGTGCAAAAGAAAAAGATGTTTTAAAGTTGGACGAATTCAATGTACTCTTTTACGCGGTAGTCTAGTAAAATTAATACATCACAAAATGTTGTCCAAAATATGAAACGTCATCGTAAGGGATTATAAAATTAGAGAGCTCAGATCAAATCTTAGTGTAAAAATAAATTTATCAGCAAAAATTCCTAACAGTCATCTATATGGCCAACAACTAACAAAATAAAATTGCGTTATCATGCATGATGAAACCATGCAAAAAATTTCCGAACTCTTGAAGAAGAGAATTTTAAATACAATAATAAATGTTAATCAAATTTGTTACGAAGTTTTTACCATTATACTACATCGAGTGAAAAGTACGTGGCCTCACATAGAGATGGCGCGACAAGTGGCAATTTTTTTTTTTTGTTTATTCAGTAAGGCCAACTATTAGAAAAATTGTTTCAAAATTTCATTACATTTCATTAATTAGAAAAAAGATTATCGTTATAGAAATTAGGCTGCTTTTAAAATTTCCAAAAAAAAGGGATTGCGAAGAGTTTCGTGTTTTGATTAAACATTGTTTTTTGATGGGCAAAAATAATGTCCAATCCAAAGAATGGACTGATAAACATTATTTTGAATCTTCGCCATCATATTCAATGGTAAAAATGTGGTTTTCCAAATTTAGACGTGGCCGTACGAGCAGAAATGATGAGATCGTCCTGGTCATCCAAGTGAGGCAGTTACCAGAGATAACTTCAGTGCATCAGGTTCTACTGGATGATCGAAGGATAAAAATGAGATTTATGGCATCATAAAGATATAAACAAAGTATGCTTTGGAGATGTTTGAAGTAAATGCAATTGAATTTTTACGTCGATTTATAGCAGTGAATGAGACATGGATTCTTTATTATACACCGGAGTCCAATAGATAGTGTGCGGAGTGGTTAGAAGCGTGCGAAAGCCGACCAAAGCAGCAGCAATCCTCTGTAAAGGTAAGGGTCAGTGTTTTTGAGATGCAGGTGGTATAGCTTTCATCAATTAGGTGGAGAAAGAGAAAATAATAACTGCCAAGTACTATGTTGAGTTATTGGACAGAGTGGACGGAGAAATTAAAAAAAAACGACCCCACTTAAATAAGAAAAAATCTTGTACTATCATGACAATGTACCGGCGCATTTATCTGCTTTGGCTTTAGAAGTCTTTACATTACGAATTTCTTCTCCAGCCAACCCCCCCCCCCCCCCCCGAAATCTCCAGATCTGACCCCCAGCATATATTATTTGTTCCAAATCTTGAAAAGATAGCTCCAGGGAAAGAGATTTTCCACAAATGCAGAAGTCATATCAGAGACGGAAGCCTATTTTGAAGAGTTTGACACATTGTATATTTTTTTCAAGAGTATCAAGTTGTTAGAGGATCGTTGGAAGAAGTTCATTTCACTTAATGGAGATTACGTTGAAGGGTGAAATTGATTTCAAATTTAAAAAAGGGTGAGGCCACGGAATTTGCATTCCAACACAAAAAATTTAGTACGGCAACTATAACTGCCAGAAAAGGTATTCGTAAATTTACAATTAAGGGAATCCCACGAATTATACGACGACGATTTTATTTTAGTATAGATTTGATTTCACTTAATCCTATATCTTTTGGAAACTACATTTTGAGATGTGTCCCAAAATCAAAGAAATCGATGCGGATGACAGAAAAATTATTCAAAAAAAAATTTTTTGTATACATCAACACTGTGGATGACCGCTATCAATGCAGTGCACTGTGCTGATATCAGGAAAATATGTTAAGGTTAGGAGGAAAGAGGGACTACACACAGAAAACAGATTCGTTGTGGCTACCAAATTTATTGCCAACCGAATTTCTACGAAGATAATAATCGAATTTTGAATTGATTGCAATTACAATTCTATTGTCTTAATAGTAAAAATTATATCAAAATAAAATATGGTTTGCTATTACAAAATTTCTGTTGATACAATCGAAAATTCAGTCATTAATCATTATAACAATTCGGTTGGCGATTTTTTTTTCTGTGTGTAGTATTTGTGGATGTTTGACTTAAATTTATCTGTATTGTAAGTTACCGGAACGACCGAAGCGGGAAGTGCGAGCAACTGGAAAATAGATTGCAAATGGATGTGATCTACCTGATGAGCGAGTGGTGCGTAGAAAAATATGGGGTCTAGGGATGAGTTCACTTAGCAAAGCAGAACACTTCCTAGTGTAATATCTACAATATTGTGTAACACAAACAAGATTCCGACGATGCTCCAAAGTGCCAATAGAATTTGTTTCCTACTGTCTTTGATTAGCACCAATGCCCTCCTTTGCATAGGGTGCAGAAGTTCCAAAATAGACTGTGAAGCCCCTGTCCATATATGGGAGTTCTATTTCATTTTTGGTCGGATATAAGTGGTGTAAATAATAAGAAGATCAGATGGGGTGAAGTAATTCTTACTCGATTGAGGAAAACTTCTCACTTAAAAGCTGCTTTCGGCAATTGAAAAATGTGTTTGTTCCAACGGACATTACTTTGAACTTTCATGCCCAGAACATCACGAACGTCTGATTCGTTAATTACATTACGAATTGATGACGTCGTTGCCCGCCTATGGGTCAATAAACAACATTGGGTCTTGCTTGAGCGTGTCATTCATATATTGCCTTTGAGTGTAAGTCTTTTCATGAAATAGCTATAATCAGTTTCGAACTTCGTTCACCATCCAATATTGTCATCGTCCATCAATTCGATGCCTTCAAAACCTCGTTCTGTTCGTCCCTCCAAACAGACTGAGCGCGAAAAGCGAAGTATTTTGGCATCAGTAAAACAGATTACTACTACCCAAACTAGTTCTAAAATCAAGGAATCCTTCGGCAAAGACATCCATTAAGATACCGTTTAAAAACTATCTGACTATCATGGTCGTGTAGTACCTAGAAAGCCATTCATTTTAGAATTCAATAAAATAAAAACATATGGACTGTGCAAATGAGTAGGTAAAGAGGCTCCACTATTATGGGATCGTTTTTATTTTCAGAAAGCAAGTTTTGCATTTTCGATATAAAAGTAATAAAGTTATTTTGGCGAAAAAGTGAAGCTGCATTAAATAAAGAAAATATTTGCATCGGTTAAACACGGTGGAGGTGTCATTTTGGTTTGGCATTGTATGGCAGGCAACAGTGTTAGTAAACTCGTATTTATTGAGTCGATAATGGATAAAATTGGATATATAAAACTTTAGAAACCTAATTTAAAACCAAGCTCACAGCAACTGGGCTTTGGAGAAGAATATTGGTTCAAACAGGATAATTATCCAAAACATATGATGCACAATGTTAAGCTGCGGCTGCTCTACAATGCTAAAAATTAATTTAAATCACCACCCCAATCACCCGATCTTAATCCAACAGCAATTGCGGGATTTATTGAAGCGTAGGCTCCGTCAGCATAAAATAACAGTTTTTCTTTTTTTTAGATTTTTACCTGCATAAAATTTGTTAAAGGCAATAAACCTTAAATAAGGGAAAAAAACCTAATTAATAGCTTCATAATTTATTAGAAAAAATAAATAATTCGGCCTTGTTAATTTTTTCTTATTTGTTTTATAATATGACAGTTGTAAGACAATATCTATGATATTAATAGGTTAGGCAATTTCTTGTGACTAATGTTTTGTTCTATCGTTTTATCCCGATTTTGATCAAAAGTATATTATTTGAAAGGTATTTCTTTTTAGCCGTTTTGCAGATTTCCAGATTTTTAAATTTTTTCCTTTAGTTTGAGTGAATTGCATTTAAAGTTGCTACTAACGCATACATAAAATTATACAATACTATGTGTGTGTTTATTAAATTTGTTAATGTGTTTGTAATAAAAATGAGTTTGTTTTTTGTCTTGATTTGTGAATTGTATATTTGTATATTGGCATACTTTTAGGGTCTTTATTTAATGAAAAAATTAAATCTATAATTTGCGCTCGAATTTCGAGGGCTGGAATCTGCTAGTTATTATTATTGCTCAGAAGTTCATTTTAAAAATTGTAATATAATTTCCAGCAGTGGCCCTTAGGCTTTGAATTTTACAATTTCAAACGAAACACATCTTAATTTGAAGTTACCCTGGTTGTTTTTTTTTTTATTTTGCATATTTCAAGCTGTATTAATACATTGTTTCTGTTTTCAAATTAAACATAATTTACAAAATGAACAAATTTGTGCACCTATAAAATGGAAATTTAAATTTAAAACGTGTGTTATATAATCAACCATTTTGTCGTTACTTTTAAATGAAAGTTACAGTATCGAAACCTGCAATTGGAATTTTACATAAAATAAAATTTTTTTGTTTTTAATACCAAACTGAAATATTTAGGGTTTTTAAAATGTTTGACAGGTTACAATACAGCGATGCAACTTAGCGCTTTTAGCGCTAGATTTAGCGCTTTTTAACTATCCAAAAAGCGTATTATCATGTTAAACAAAATTGTACATATTTGAACAACTTCTCTGTAAATTTATTTGCCAGATATATAAGTTGATTAAAAAAGATTCCAATATGCCGATGGTAGCACCAACCATATGGCTTGCTCGAAAAAGAGCCATTGAAGCAATTTTGAATATGTGGCTTGAGTTGTAAATGAGAAATCGTTTGAGGCGAGTCTGTTCAAAAATATGTACAATGGTTCCAGAAATATGAAAAGTGAATCTCGCATTCAAAGCCCGAAATACGGACGAGACAAAGCTTTTTGATGGCACATATCGGTTATTTAAAATACGCATAAATTCGTTACAAACTATTAATCAAATAAAAGTTAATAGAGATTACGAAATCACTTATAGACGAGCGAAGAACTAAATTTTGCAACCCAAAAAAAATTTCTTAACTCAGCGTGGACAACATTATTTCAAAAACTCTAAAAATTTTATAAAGAAATTTGTAAAAGATAAAAAGGAAATCGCAAAGTAGAGCCAGAACTGATCTATTTTGGATGGAAGCACACAACTTCAAAAACTCAGTCAATAAACTCCCCT